>OZ022423.1:7555766-8155766 GCA_963989365.1 Rhimphoctona megacephalus
AACTGGCAACTGCTAGAATGTTCTAGAAGCTTTTGCACGGTGGGTATAAAAGCCCGGCTGCGGACGTCTGCGGGAGTCTAATTCTCGACATGGACGAGCGCGCTATTCGAGGTGTAATATATTACGAGTTTCGGCGTGGCAGTAGTACGAATCAGGCAACCACCAATATCAACTTTGCTCTCGGAGAGGCCACCGTAACACAATTGACAGTAAGCCGATGGTTCCGTCGCTTCGCTTCCGGAGAGCCTGGAAGATCGAGAGCGCTCCGGTCGACCTATTGAATCGGAAGGCGACGCCATATCAAAAGAGCTGAAGAAGCACCCAAATGCTACCACTCGGAAATTGGCGCAGGTATTCGGCTATAGTCCTGCAGCGATCGAGAACCGATTGCATACACTCGGCTATCGGCGAGTGCTGGCGAGATAGACACGACGCTGAAGTTTGCAACGTTGGAGTCCAACGAAATGAACGAAAAAAAAATGTTTGTAATTCACCAATTTTTTATTTCACGAATTATTGGTGTAGATTGAAAAACTACGAATTGCAAATTCCGCAGGGAACAAAATTGGAGAATTACTGGACTTATTGGAGTTTTTTTAGATCATTTCGTTGGACTCCAACGTTGCAAACTTCAGGATCATAGATAGACACCTCATCAGTTGAGAGATGCCAATCGGGCTGCCCGAGTGTTCATCTGCCAGTCGTTGCTCCTGCAGCCAAAACGCAAGGAATTTCTTGGCTGTTTAGTGACTGGAGACGAGAGTCACATCCTCTACGAAAACAATGAACGAAAGGCCTTTTGGCTGCCGCGCGAAATAGAACCGCCAGCTCAGCCCAAACTAGAGACCCACGGACGAAAGGTTTTGCTGTGTTGCTGGTGGGATGCACGCGGAATGATATATTACGAACTATTCCCTGGACAACAGACGGTGACCGCCAACGTATATGTCGAGCAGCTTCGCAAATTGGCTGCTGCAATGCGAGCAAAGAGTAGAAGAGTGACAAAGGTGCACTTATTGCACGACAACGCTCGGCCCCACGTTGCTTCAATCACCCGCCAGCTACTGGAAGAGTTTGATTGGACCACGGTTTCAAACCCGCACCGTATTCCCCGGACTTGGCACCTTCGAATTATCACCTGTTCCGAGGCCTTAAAACTTTCCTGCGTGATCAACGCTTCAGAGACTTCGACCATGTCGAAAACGCAATCTCGGAATTTTTCGAGCAGCAACCCGCTAAGTTTTAGGAGCGCGGCATTCAGTCCTTGTCCATTAGATGGACGCAAGTCATAGACACGGCTGGTGATTGTATTGTGGATTGACATGTTGAAATAAAGAACAAAATTATAAATATATCTGTGTATCTGAAGTGAGTCAGAACTTAGTTGCCAACCCAATATATATAAAGATTTCAAATATTTCTTACAGTCATTTCAAAACCATAATTGTTCGGTACAATCATTGTACGTTTTGATTACACAATGCAATTTGCTTAATCCAACCATGATTGATACAATTGACTGAAATACTTTTCTCCATTTCCCGAGCAATGCGATGATACTATTTCAAATATTGAATTTCATTGAAAAAATGTTTTGGTTCTATTGAATATTTAAAGTTTTACCTCAAATTGCGGGCGTAGTTGGTTCAACAAAATACCTTCAACTATGCGAGGAGGCTGCATCAACTACGCCATTGGTTTTGCCGTATCCAACCTCAGGGCGTAGTTGAGCCAACGCCGCCTCCGTTCTCAGCACTATGCCTTTTTTCAGTGTACAAAACATCTCTACTGCAAAGTATACTTCGCTTCGCAACGCCTCACTCGTTACGGAATAGAGTAGACTTTGGAGTAGAGGTTTCTTGAGCAGACGAATTATAACGTGGTAATATTTTGGTGGTCATATTTCGTATTAATGTTTTTGAGCATATCTCACCACTTTCACGAGCAGTGATGTTATGGCATAAAGAGATCATTTTAGAATTGGAAAACAAAGACCAGAGCTATTGTGCCGCCCTCCCTCCATTCTTCATTCTCATTTTACTAATCGCATAATATAATATCTGTTTTCTTTTGCTCTTAACAGGAAGTTTATTTTCTTCCTCAATTTTCACTATTATATCCTTATATCCTGTACATCCTTGAATCCATCGTACTTGTTCTTCCCGAAATTTCTTTCTTTTCCCCGCTTACATTTTCATCCCTCCACCCAGCAGTACACTTTCACCATAGTCTTCTTTCTTTTTCTGTTCGAACTACAGTTCGAACACTGCTGTGTTTTTCAATATTTATCCGATCACTGTTTTTTTTGTTATTTCTTTTTTTTCCTACTAATAATTTCTGTAAATAAAGCCAACAAAAGGGTATACAGACCCCTTTCGTCATTTCTCTCTTTGTTTCGAACGCCCAATCAAACTTATACGTTTGAGATTAACAAAAATACTCTCAGTTGTTTTTCCGTAAATCTTATCATTTACGGTATTTATTAATTTTTTTATTTTTTATTTTGATCAAGTCTATAAATGCAGAATAGAGTTAGCCACCTGTTCTTCTCAATTTGTTGTTTAGCTCAAAGCGATCAGGGCAAACGTGAGATTTGCCTGGTTCTTCTCTAGTAATTCCTTTCGCTTTCTTTCCAGCCGAAATCGTAGTTTCTCGGTTACAATGATTGTCGATATTTCATATCCCATATACATCGCGTCATTTTTTCTATGTAATTCTTCTCGCTTCTCGTTGAATGAATCATCCTACACCAACCAAGATTTTATTATTCTCATGAAATTGGTTGTTTTTTAAATAGAAAAAAAAATTTGAACAGAACGTTCAATTTTCTTCCAAAATATAAGACTGGAAAGAATTTTATTCACGACCGTTGCGGTCGTGAATATACGAATATACGAATAAAATTCGAAATAAAGATAAATAACAATAATAATAAATGACGAAAATACATTTTTTAGTGTCCACAGATTTTATTGAATATTCCATTTTGCTATTTACATCCTAATAGTAGACGAATAATATTGAATGGCGATCAATGGTCGATGGTCGTCATAAGAAATATCGCTCGAATTCGAAAAAAAAAATACAATAACCCAAAGAAAAATTTATTTAATTGATAAATGCACGATTTTGGGTTTCTTTAAACGACCTTGGGCAGTATTCGTAGGTATACATAATATTTATACACATGGTGTTGTCGAATAAAAAAATTTGACGTTATTTTTCCCCGAATCAAGCGTCTGGGAGAACGACGGTCAACAATGAGGCCGAAAATTACTTAATTTATGTGCTTTTTTCACTCAATCGTAGCGAACTAAGTACCCGATGGCTTCGTTCGCAAATATGATAATAATAATAATAATATAATAATAATAATTCGTTCGATCCTTCTCGCGGTTCGGAGATTGCCGACTGTCCCTCTCATCAACAGACCCTCCAATTTGATGAAGGCACTTTCATTCTCTTTCTCTGTCTATTAATTTCCGGGATTTTCTTTTCGGTATCTGAATAATAATTCTTTCGATATTTGAATTAGAATATTTTTTAAGAATTTAAAATGAATAACTTTTTATGCATTCAAAATGAGATTTTTTTCGAAATTTACACAAGCAATTTTGTAAATAATTTATTTATAAATTGCAGTGGGTTTTGTAATGACGCATTATTTGTGGAATTTAGCTCGAAAAGTGGTAAACCGAATTCGACGTAGAAGAAAACGAGGTGTTTATTGTTGGCAAAACATTTTTTCAAACATAATGCATTTTATTTTTGGGAGGCTTTGATATTGTGAGAAAATTTGATAGAGTGATGAAAAATTCGGGCGACCTATTTGACTAGAGTAAATAAATTGATTGGCGAATTATAAAAAGAAAAAAAAAAGTTTATAAATCAAATGAATTTTTCGTTTATGAAAGAGAAGCAGACGTGTGAGGCGCGCGAAGAAACTGAGAGAATTCGAAGCGATGACAACGAGCCATACAAGAAAATAGAAAAATTCAAATTGAAAAACAAAATAGCAAATTCCAAAGTATTTTCTCACACAAAATTACAAATTCGCGAGCAAACACTCTCGTTCGTTCCAATATGAGTAAATCAGGTGACCTGGTAAAAGTGTAAAGCGAATAAAAAATGTCGGCTGTTGAAAATCGCGCGAAAGTATTTGGAAAAAATGACAATTATTATTATTATCATGTTGCCAATTTCAATAACTTGGCGAGGAATACTGTACAATAAAGAAAGAAAAAAAAATGGTATGGGGAAAGAAGTTTTGCCGGGTCGTTTATCGGCAAAAAAACTCAATTCTTAATGGAGGGTGCCGTTTGAGTTTTTTTTTTATTCGTATTTAGGGGGAGGGGTTGTTGGGTAGTGAATCGAGTACGAGTTTTCGTCTGTGAATTTCGTTTACATTTTCGGTGGCCATTGATTTTCTACGGAGCGGTGGAGGTAGCGGTGGGGCGGTAGAATTGTCGTTGCCGATCGAATTAGTACTTTTGCGGCGCACGGGCTCGAGACGGGACGGCGATTCTTTTTGTGAATTCGGGTTGCCTGCATTTTTCGGCCCCGCATTGTTTCCGACACTTTTAGGCGCCAAATTATTAGCAGCGTTTTTTGGTGCCAAATTGTTGACAGTACCTTTTGGCGGCATGTTGTTAGCCGATGGATGGGGAGAAATTTTATTCGAGTTGCCAATCATGCTCGCGTGTTTGCTCACCGAATTGTGGAGCTGTACGTTATTTTTGGCGCTCTGAGAATTTGGTGGCGAACCAATCGGCAAACAAGTCTTCCTTCGGGCGTTACCGTTCGAAATCTCGTTGTTGAAATTCGTTTTAGCGATCACGGATACACTCTGTTTGGTATTCGTCAGAGACGCGTGAATTCCCGTCGTAATCCATTTTTCTACCTGTGCCTCGTGTGATTTTTGCAATATTTTTCGCACGTCGCTGTCCTCACCCGCCTCTTTCATTATTTCTTGCAATTTTTTAATCGTCTGGTACAAAACTACCGGGCTGACCAGACCGAAATCGAAGAGACTGCTCATGTGCAGCACGAAGTTTCGATACAAATTTTTCATCAACAATTCTTTGCCCCTCATCTCCAAAAACATCTGACAGGCCAATGGAATTTGACAATCACCCACGTAGCCGTGTTTCATTACGTGTAAATTCCACATCTTCATCAATTCCTTCTCACCCTCGTTTACGTCCGTGAAATCGTCTATCATCATCATCGTTCGCGTCTGCAACCACTTCGGGTCGTTCTCACCCTCTGAATCGATGTCCAATTCCTTTGGATAGATCGGCAAACACGTCACGGTGTGGTGATACAACCTGCGGTTTCCATTTTTATCCATTAAATATTGACAAGTTTTTTCGGTTTGGGGTTTTTTTTTCTCCAAAAATTCAATCGAACATTTCGAACTAAAAGTACTTTGATGGAGCTCGGAATAAATCGCGTTACTTTTTATCCCAAAAAGAGTTTTAGATATTTGAAATTGTGCGAGAAAACGCGAAATCATTTTTTTTTTAACTAAAAAAAAGTTGATTACAGTGATTCGATAAGCACTCGATCTTAGTCATAAAAAATAAGGCTTCCCATTAGAAAGTTCCAAGGAGGTCTTGTAAAAATGGCTTTAAAATTTGTACATAAGGTCAAGTTGACTTTGGCACAATTCCGAGCTCTTCGAACCCAAAAAAGCGTTTTAACGGATTTTAATTCAAATGGGACCCAGCTCGGTATTTAGAATGTTCGTTTCGAAAAAAATTCCGTTCACATATCTCGAAAACGGTGGGTGGGTACTATAAAAAAAAAAAAAAAATCATTCACATAAAAGATGATTGATTCGATCGGAAGGACCCAATTGTTGGGATATTGTAACCTTCACATAAATATTTATAGTCACGCGATAGTTAAATTAGAATTTTCGAATGGGAACTCTTTTATTTGTTAATAGCAGATTTTTGTAGTAGACGCCGAGAAGTCGGGAGGGTAGCAACACCGGCCCGCGTACAACAACCAGACCCAACAGTCCCAACGTATAGATGCTACGCTGCCAAGTTGGCACACCGAGGGACAGTTGGCAGGGAACCATTGAAAAATTGCTACAAAGGCAAATTTCGTGCGGCAGTTGTACGTTCGTTGCCCAGTTGCTACCGTTAGGAAAGGTTTTTCACAATACTACGATCAAGTTCAATCCTTGGGACAAGTTTCCGCGCTTTGGGCTGTTGAATTTTGAGAATTTGAAAGTTGATTTTTTACCTGTTATGACCAGTTATGTAAGGTCGTTGGCTCTCGAATTCGTTCTCGTCGAGTTCCAAAAATTCGGACAAGCTTGGCCTGGTTCTTTTTGGTCTGCAAACGAGAATGTTCGTGACGCTCGTTCGCCTGGTCGGTCCCGATCTCGAGAAGGCAACACCGGAAGGTTGTGATATCAATTCGTGAGGACTTCCCGCGTACGAGCCGTCGTAACACTCGTTTATCGCTACGTCGATTCTCGCCCCTTGCGGAATCGGCTGAATCAAACGATTAATCAATTAATATTATACATTATTTCTTGTTAATATATATATATATGAGGCATTCCACGCCAAATCGGCCACTTTTGAAATTCGCATGTTTTATTGTTTTGATTTTTTTTCCTCTAATAGAGCTCATTGAAAGAAATTCGTCTGATGTTTTTTTAAATTTTTATGTCAACACGTTGATCGGAAACGAATTTTAGAAAAAATTTCCGATTTTTTTCTTCAGATATCAATAACTCGCTCAAAAATGCAGTAAACCTAATGGATGAGGCGTCAAAATTTTAGTTTTTAAATGTCCTTTCGTTTGAGAACATGCAGTAAACTATCAAAACATTACATGAATCAATTTTTTCAATTCTAAACATGAAATGTTTTTTTCCACACAGTTAGCCCCCTTCGATTTTGCTGTTAATTTTTTTATAAAAAACTATTATTTTTTTGAGAAATTTTAAGCTTAGTATGATCGTGGGAAAATCGTCCGTTGTATATTTTTATAATTAAAATATAGATTTTTTTTTACAATCAAATATCTATAACTCCCTGAAAAATCGAACAAAGCGAATCGTCTAGGGGGTCAACATTTTTGTTCTGAAATGTACTTTTGTTTAAAAATATGTGAAAAATTATTCCAAGTTTACATCACCTAGTTTTTCCAATTCTAAGATAAAATAACCTTTTTTCATAGCGATTGTACTAATTAATTTGTTTCTTTAATGTTTGTACGAAAGCATGATTCATTTAATGAATTTTAAGCTAAGTAGGAACGCGAGGAAATAGATAGTAATATTTTTCAAACTGTCAATGTTATTAAAGATTTTTGTTGTTGATTAAACTAATATTTCCCCACAATTATACTAGTCTTCAAATGCATTAAATGAATAGTAGTTTCCTATAAAAATTTAACAGCACAATCAAAAAGGACTAACACTGCGGGAAAAAACATTTCTTGCTTGTAATTAAAAAATTGATTTATGTAATCTTTAGGTAATTGTTGATATATTTTTAAATGAAAGCACCTGTTAAAACGAAAAATTTGACTCCCTTATCCATTTGGTTTGTATGATTTTTCGGGGATTTGTGCATGATTAATAGTAAAAAAAATTTACAATTTAATTATAAAAAATACAACGAGCGATTTTCCCGTCATCAAACTAGGCTTAAAAGTCATTAAAAAATGATAGCTTTTGATAAAAATTCAAGAGCAAAATCGATGGGGGCTAACACTATGGAAAATAATATTTCTCGCTTAGAATTTGAAAAATTGTTGTATTTAATATTTTGATGAATTCCTACATATTCTTATACGAAAGAACGTTTTAAAACTAAAATTTTGACCCCTCATCCATTCGGTTTACTGCACTTTTGAGAGAGTTATTGATATTTGAAGAAAAAAATCGGAAAATTTCTAAAAAAATCATTTCCGATGAACGTGTTAAGATAAAAATTTCAAAAAAATCAGATGAGTTGCTTTCCATGAGTTCTATTAGAGAAAAAAAATCAACGCAATAAAAAATGCGAATTTTAAAAGTGGCCGATTTGGCGTGGAATGCCCCATATATATATACATATATTTAAATTACTTTCGTTCATTTGATTATGTTTAGACTTTACTATTCAATAAGAAAAGCTCATGAATACGATACGAATAGGAATTCTGTAATGTATCATGAATATCATCAAATAAAACTTTTGGGAATTAATTTAAAAATTCCAATACGAATGAAAAAGTCGAACGATAGTAATATCAAAGTTTAATGCGTATGAAAGGCTCTTACCACGTATGTAAAGGTGAATCGAGAATGACATAATTTAAGATGCTTGAGTAGAGAATAAAGCTTGCCGCAATCCAAAGAGCACCAAGGACAATGGAGATCCTCGCATGCCTCGGTCTGTTGGCGGCTATTATTATTGTACAAAAATTGATATACGATTTGCTGTGTTCCACCCGATGTCTCGATCTTTTCGACCGGCACCGACATTTTCGAGGGTGTCAACGGACTAGAATTTGGCAGTGACGTGTTGTTGTTATTATTATTGTTGTTGTTGTTGTTGTGATTCGTCGAACATCGATCCAGTTCAGCTGATGAAAAAAATAAATATATACATATATATTATTTTTTTTAAAGGTAGAAATCAACAATGCACTTTTTTCCAATGACGATTCAGGATTTTTCCTTTATGCTCATGCATTTGTATCAGTATCCCTCTAATAATAATCGTAATAATAATAATAATAAATCATATTATAACGAATTACTACGTTTTTAGCGTGACAATTGCAGGATTATCGCTAACCTGTCGATTAACTCAATATTTGGAAAATCGTATTTTGAAATACGAATAATAACAAAATTAAATGTACCAACGGTATAAAAAAAAAGCAATGATTTTAATTTTAAACAAATGAAAAACAGGAGAAATATGTGAGAAGAAAATAATAATGGATAAAAAATGATTGAAAAAAGCTAAGTTCGGTATAAAATTGAAGTTCGAAGAATGTAAACAATGACGCACTGTTACCCGGTCGATTTTCTTTATTGTCCCCATTGGGCAATGGTCTTAGGAGGGTTGGTCGATCGACGAGACCGAGGCTCGGTTCGGTCGTCCAACAAAGTCGAAATTTGAGAGTGGGACCCCGACTCAGAACCTCGAACGGTTCGCACTCTTTTATGTCGGCGATTGTCTCCCAAGAATTGTGCTTTTTCGGACTTGATCTTACGTTTGTTTGTACCTCCTGCAAACCCAATTCGTAATCACCGTCTGTCAACAGACAACGATTGTGTTTGTCGTATACGATTAATTCCGAGCCATACAGCTTTACTTCCTCCCCGTTCGGTTTCATCGAACCCGATGACGATTTGCGTCTTTTCTGTGCGGGCTCTGAAAAATAAAAATAAAAAAAAACAAAGGTACTCCTCATTCATCATTTTCTTTGAAATCGTAACTTTTCATTAAAAGTCCTCAACTTCCATTTTTTTTTAGTAAATTTCTTTGGTTTCTAAAAGATTTCACAATATCCAGGGCTGAACAGATTGCGAACACAACGATAACTATATTTTTTATGTCCGCTTAGAAGAAGGACCCCTTCCTTGAGTCCTTGAATTTTGGACTTATCATATTTTTTCAAAAACTCGTTTTGATGCATTGCGATCAGCAGGACCCACAGTCAAAGTCATTAAATTCATAAAAAACCGTTTATCAGTGAATTTAGCCGATTTGTCAAATTTCTCAAACGCGCCGAATAAAATGTCGCTTGATTCATTCCAATATCTCGATTTTCCGAAAATCAATAGAATTTTAAATTTCTGCTCGAATTCTTTTCTTCGTCCGATTTTGCTTCTACTCTGTTTAAAATTTGAATTTTTTATACTTATTTCAAGTAGTTCATTTCGATAGATTTTTACCGGAAAAACTCAAAAAACATACTTTTTTCATAACCAAAATAGTTATTAGAATATATAAAAAATCATTTCACCGGTGCTTCCCAAGTTCATTTTTCAAATCGTGAAAGTTTATTTTGTGACGAAAATAAATTAGCTCGAAACATTTATTTATCTCGATGCTTTAAAAAAATTGAAATCATTTTTCATTTCGAAGAAAAAGTTGAAAAATTCAAAGTATACAATTTAAACGGGAATAAAAATTCTTTAATTAATATTTATGCGAATGAATTAAAAGAAATGTGGAAATTCTGTTTTACTTTGAAGAAGAGAAAAAGCGAAGAAACAGAAATGTTATTTACCGTCTAAATCACAGTTATGTATAAGGCAGGCGTTGTTTGAGGTGCAATAAACCCTCAACAAGAGCATATACGTTTTGGCAATGTGTCCGTTGTTCAGGCTGAAAGATTCATTGGGTATTGAAATTGTTGGAGCTTTCGGGGGTGGCTGATTTTCTGAAGGATTTATCGGAACTTCGCTCGTACCGACGGATACCTAATTAAATAAAAACAAAACAAGAAATTTTAGTACGATTATAACAATTTTTTGGAAAAACCTCATGTTAAAAAATTGCTATTTTGTATTTTTAATTTATTAATCAGAATTCGAATTCATTTGAGATTGGTAATTATTCAAAAAAGTGCATTTTTTTGAACCATCGAGTAATTCATTTCAACCGCCATTTCGATTTTTCTAACTCTTCTGCTAAAAAATAAATTAAAAATTAATTTTGTGATCGGAAATGATTGAAAAAAAGGGAGCATATTTGTAATCGAAAAATGTAACTAATTATCAATATAATAATGAGAGATTTTACTTAAGCAACAAAAGTATTATCGAGTCAAAAAATAATTTTTCTGATTTTTTGTTTAGAAAAATGTTTTTTTTTTTTTAATAATTATTCTTATTTGCCTGAAGCGAATAAATACTTGATTAAAAACGATTCAAAACTTTAACATATGGTGTATTTTCGTTCGAATTTGATTTTTCCTAAAGGTGAAAATTACATCTATGATGAAAAATATTTCACAACGTACCTGCATAATCGGCGAGCTCACGTCTTTTCGCTTTTTGTGACAAATTTTTAACAACAAAGTTTCGACCTTTACGGGATCCTGGGAACTTTCGACTGCAAAAAACAATAAGAATGAAAACGATATTAGAATACTTGTTACGAATATTTAGAAAGGAATCTTTTTAACAAAACGACGTAAAAAATCGATTGGAAATGTGAAAAAAAATAATTGCAAATAACAAACAAAGAAACAAATTACGAATAATAGGGCAACTCTTACAAATATTAGAAAATTCAAAACTATTGATGATAAATCCGAACTATAACATCAGAAAGCTCAATAACACTTCTTGAAAATCTAATTTCGAGATGAATAAAAAGGTTTTTTTTTTAAATAAATGATCAGCCTGTGTATCCACATTGATAAAAAGTTATGTGGTGTGGTGAATGTAGAATTCGATACAAGTTTTTTTGACGCAAATTAACGTCGATAGCTACATATTGGTCACGCTAACATTTATTTTCTTCGCAAGTTGTATTCGACGAAAATATTTATTTTCATGGACGCATCTATGATTTCAAAAGTTGACTCGATTAAAACAAAAAATATTCTTCAAACTCAAAACAATGAAAAGCCAAACTTTTAGAGTATTTAGAGTATTCTTACCTTTCTTATCGTAAAAACCTAAAAAAGTTAAAGTCATGTAGCCACGAACACCGTTATTTTGTTCCTCGTTGTTTTTCGATAATAATCTCTCCAAGATCGTATCGATTCTGAATCCGCGACGGGATTTGTGAGTCCGAGACATTCTTTGTCGCATGTACGATAAATTTCTGTACAGGAATATCGGCTGTAATGTACGAAAAATAGTAGAATGGAATCAATTAATACGAGAACACTTTTTTAAACACTAATAACAAATATCAATGACAATAATAATGTCTTATTGAGCGAATATCATAGTTAAAAAATGAATTTACATAGAATGTAAGAAATTTAAATTTAGACATATTAAAAATTAGACAATATATGATAATTAATGTAATTGAAATGAAATTAATGATCGAGTAAAAACTAATTGAACATTTTATCTGTTCAACAACAAAAAAGTCTTTCGTGCGATTATTTATCTCGTATATTTAGCAAATTCGAGTAACTCACAGATATTTGATTTCTAGTACGTAGAAATCGGTAAATTTGCGTGGGTTCTGAAAATAAAAAAAAAATTGCATTACGATTTTAACAGTAACAATCATTTTTTTCAATCTACGTTAGAAAAATTAATTCTTTTTTTTATGTCAACTTTTCGTGCTGTACACACTTTTCCTACGTTTTTAAACATTTGTAAACCTGCTCAAAAATTTGTGGGTCAAGTTTTTTTTTTATTTATTTTTTTTTCGAATGAAACATTTTGTATACAATTCATAAACATTCTTTTACGGAAATATTAAGAAGTCCCCGATCAAATCAAGCGTGTATTTGTGGGTATGCATATCTCTCTCTCTCTCTCTCTCTCTCTCCCTCTCTTTCTCTCGCGCGCGCGCATAAGAGCTTCGTAAAAAAGGCGCCAGATGGCGAAATATCGTTCATTTCTCGTAATTATTATGTTGGTCTGAAGTCCATTTAACATCACACTCGGCACAAAACTTTGATCCTTCTGTGATTCAGAACGGGAAATGATGACTTGGGTTATCTCGTTATATACGAGACGCCTGCGCTGGCAAACTTGTTACGATTTTGCAGGCCAAACATCTCTGATCCCGTTTTTTTTTTTTTTTATTTCAAAATTGAATACATCAACGAAATTAAATTAGTTCGACAAAAAAACGTCGCTAGTATATTTGTGAGACTTATTAACAAAGCGGCGAAGAAAAGTGTTATGTTTTCTCTAATGTTGTAAAATGATAGATATTGCATTGTTATACACGTTACTTTTTGACTTTGTAAATAACTCATTTATATATATATATATATATATTACCAGGAATAATATTGATCTATCAAAATTGAGAACCATTTGAATTGATATACTATCGAAATGAACCCATTTTCTGTACACCGAAGGAATTGTACTTTGAAAATTATCGTCAAAATCACAGTACCAATGGGACTCAACTTGAAATCGTAAAGACTATTATTGAAAGAAAATCAATTGCAACGAATACAAAGAAAAAATGTCTTGCTTGTTATAGGATTTTTTTCACAAAGTGACTTGAAAATGTTTGTGTCCAGTAAATTGTTCTAAATGTCAATTTAAGAAATTTCGTGGTGGTTGTGAAATTTTACAACGCGGTTCATTATTTAAGGCTGTATTGTTGTCTAGAATCCTGTTTGCCAATATAACTTTTAGGATAGAATAAATCTAAAACTGTTAGAGTTTTCTTTCTGAAATCTGAAACGCATATTTAATGATTCTTTAACAAAATGTACAAATTTTTCCGAGAAAAAAAAATTTATAATGAACTTCAGATAGGTTTTTTCAAAAATATGCTTTTTAAATTGGCGACCACAATATCTCGATGTTCAGTTGACTGGCTGTTTTTAAATTCGGCACACATCTTCAGTAGATCGTTTTTCAGCAATGCTACCAGAATCGAGTCGAAATAATTGTTACTTTTTTCTCTAAAATCAGTAGAAGAAAAAAACAGAAAAAATCAATAATCAAAGCTTATCGTGTCGCCATTTTGGGGGGGGGGGGGGAAAAACGTGTTTTTTGTTCGGTTCTGGTACCATTGGCTCGCAACACTGATACAGATTAAGAATACGTTCGGTTTTTATATTTCGGATGCATACAACCTCCGGCACGCTGGTCGCCAATCAGAAGTTTTAACCGTGCGCCATTTTACTTAATCGTACAAAACTATAAGATAAAATTGTTCTCAAAAGCTTTTACGTGTTTTTAAAGAATCCATAAACGAGTAAACAAAATTTCAAAGAAAAAATTCAAACTTTTAGTATTATTCTATCCTAAAAAACACCTCTGGAAACAGCAATTTAGACAACAATACGGCCTTAATATCCGTTAGAAATCTCAAAAATTAAAATAAATAACAAAACGATGTTGCGTTAATGAAATTTTCGTCATATATCTAAATGTAATCGTGCAGTACGATAAAAAATTTTGAAGACTCGTTCAATGTACGATCACCATGGTAAGTAGTGGAATTTTACCGCATGCCAATGTAATTTTATAGCCCACGGAGTAAAATTCACAATCATATTCAATAATAAATACAATTTTTATCGTGAATTTTGAGGCAAAATTTACTTCAAAATTCATTCCGTGTATTGCGGAAATAAAACAGAGTCAGTTTTTTCGTACGTCATCGAAAATGCAAAGACGTGCACCCTCTTCAACATATTAATGAATAAATGTAAAAGCAATGACGAAATCATATCAATAATTTGTTATACATAAAAAACTTGTTATTATATTATAAAAAGACAAAATATCTTTCCGTGTTTACAAAATATAACGAAATTCCACGTTTTGGAGTTGTTTTCAACATCAATTTTCAGTAACCGTAGCTCAGTAGTGCTACAAAGATTTTAACAAATTGCGAACCTAAAAATTGTTTAACGAATACTTAGACAATTTCTTTTTTATCATGTGAAATAAATTTTCCGATTTTCCTGAGTTGGAATTAATTTTTTTCAAGATCCTTTCATTTAGGAACTTTTTTTAACCGACAGCGATGGATGCGTGATCGGTGTGTGGCTCCGGTGATCTCCCAAGTTAAGCAACCTCGGGCAAGGTCAATACTTGGTTGGGTGACCGCTTAGTCATTCCCAGCTCGCGCATCAATCGCCGAGCGGGGGAAGCAGTTTTTCCGAGTTTCTGATGGTGATAAACCAACTGAAACTCACAATTTTTCACAGATTCCCTTGGGCTTCGTGCAAATACGATACAGTAGCGGATTAGGAAAAAGTGGCTGTGGACAACACTCTTCGGGTATCTCATAGGAACATGGAAATTAGTGAAGTGAGGAAAAAGCAGGCGGTTAGAGCGATGGAATGGGTTCGTAAAAACCCGCAAGGATATACGCAGGAACATTAAAAAATTTAGCAGTCACTGGGGCGATCTCTGGATTAAAAAAAAAACAACATTTAAGAGGAAATACTTTTTCATTAACGGGAGAAACCAGTTTAGGAGGCCGAAATTTTGGTGTTTTTCGTGAATTTTTTTTAACAGGGAAGGAATAATCTGAATTTGTTTAAACTTGGAGGATAGTTTATTCATGTTTTGAAGTTACACTTTGTAATTTTTCAAGTCATTTCCGCCGGAAATAGTGGAGTTAGAAGCTGCTGTCCATGGACGACTTTTTATCAACTGGTGGGCATTCTAGCTCAAAAAGTTATTGACCAATCGGTCTGAAAATTTGTGTGAATATTCTTTGTTCAGTTATAATCTATATGAACCTAACTCTGGGATGATATTATTATTAAAAATATTTTTTTAATGCAAAAAAGGTGAAAAAGCATGGTATAAAAACATAACATTGTGTTCAAACACCTCAAAAACATGCAATTTTCAACTTTTTTGATCACAATTAGGTTCATATTCTTAGGAAATATGTTGTTAACGAAAAAAGGAAATTGTAATGATTACAGATAAAAATTGTGACTTCAGGAATGCCCACCAGCAAAAAACTCTGATGGCGATCGTCCATGGACAGCAGCTTCTAACTCCACTATTTCCGGCGGAAATGACTTGAAAAAATTACAAAGTGTACTTCAAGACATGAATAAAATATGCTCCAAGTTTAAACAAATTCCGATTATTCCTTCCCTGTTAAAAAAATTCACGAAAAACACCAAAATTTCGGCCTCCCAAACTGGTTTCTCCCATTAAGGAGGTTGTATCGTTTCTCATGTAAAAATTATTTTCCAACTTTACACAATAAAATTTTGTAAATAGAAAGCTTAAGACAGTATTAAACTTCTGGCGGAAGATGATTCATTGTCTCAAAATTGAGATATTTATTGTTGAAGTTCGCAATTTTTTCAAAGCGTCCATAAGAGTCCATGTTAAACTTGTCATTTACAACAATGAATATCTCAATTACCAGGCGGTGAAACCTCTCCAAATTTTTCACACATAATTAAATGCTGTTCAAGAAGATTCGCGCCAAATTTCAATACATTAACTTGGAATAATCAAATATAATGTATTTTTCGTATGATGTCGTATAAATATCGATGCAACCTCCTTAAGGATATCGTAGCGGTTCTGTGTGGTCAGTTGACGATATATAAATTTTTTTTTTTAACTACACATTGACACTATTTTGGTGTATAAAATATTTTTTTTTTGCAATCTTAATCAATGAGATAATATTTTATGAAATCACATATTTTTAATCCCTCAATCGAGCTACTCGTCGTCAGCTGTTAATATGAATTTTTCAAGCGAAGTCTGCCAATGCTGCAAACTCGCACTGTAAGCATAAACCTCCTTAGTCTCTTTTGACAGCGGGACAGTTCTCGTTTATCAATAAGCTTGTGTTCGAGACAATTTAAAATATTGTGACCTTGGTAAAAAAAAAAAAAATCATTTACACGCCCGTGAGCGCACATTTGGTGCCTTCAAAAATATTTCTGTTTCAGCATAGCTTATGTTACCGCTGTCACGAATGTGTAACGTATCCAGCTCGCTATAAGAATTTTTCAACGCAGATCGATCGAACGACTAATCGAGTTTATTGAGGTTTTTCCAACTTTCACTCAAATTTTTGCAAGAATTAATTCGGTAACTCGTTTTTTTATGTTACTATATCAATCTTTAATGATTGATTTATAACTGAGAATCAAAGCTTTATTGTTAATAATTAAATATATGTAATATACGATCGAAATAAAATCGGAAGGGTTACACGTCATAAGACACCAGGTTAAAGTTACAAATTTTGGAATTTAATTTCTCACTTGAATTATCGGTAAAGTGTTCCCAATTTTTTTCTGAAGAAAATAGTGAGTTCAATCGACAACATGTTTCAAATCTGATATTGTGTCTAATACTTGACCTTTCGCTACGAACTCCTTAAGGCGCTCATCAGTTGCGTGAGTGCGAGAGAGATAACTAAAAAGTAGATACACGTTTTTCTCGGACGTTTGATATTTCGAGAAAAAAAAAAAGAAAAGTTTCACCTTATTCTCTGATAAAAGGAGAATAACGTGTAACTTTTCTTTTTCTTGAAATATCAAGCCTCTCCGAAAAAAACGTGCAGCAGGATTTTTACCGACCGTACTACTGCTGACAGATCACCTTAAGTAGTAATATGTTTTATTGTGCAATCGAAAGTCGACAGATTAATATTGACATTCACAGACAAAATTTAAAAAAATATCTACAACTTGCTGATATGACCTCTGAGTGTGTGGGCAACACTCTTGGGGGGTCTCACAGGGGAACATGGAAATTAGTGAAGTGGGGGAAAAGTGGGGATAGAGCGATGGGATGGGTTGGTAAAAATACGCAAGAGTATACGCCGATTTTTTTTAAATATATATAAGGATGTTGTAATAAAAAAAAACTGTTCGTTGAACATTTGAAAACTTTTTGAGAAAATATTGAAGGAAAACAAGAATTTTCTAATGTTACTACTCGTACGCACCGAGTCTGCGAAATTCGATCGACTCGTGAATATTATGGTTTTCTGCAAAACTGGACTGTTATTTTGATCTTTTTTCAATTTGAACGTCAGACTCAGATTACATGTGTACGTTCGTGTGCGGCCCATATTTACCTTCAAAGGAAAAACTGTTTAAGCCAATAATAAAAATAATTTCGCTAAGAAAAAGGGAGCCTCGTGTTTTTTATCGGGTCTGCGAGACCCAAGAGTGTACTTCTAGAATTACTCCGTATCGTCAAAATATAATCAACCTATCGAAACAATTTCCTCTACGCGTTCTTATCTTAATTGAATCAAATTTTGAGTTTCTTGGATATTCAAGAGGCCTGAATTCATAATGAATTTTCGTTTTTCAGAAATAACATTGATGATTTTTTGATTTCTCCTTTGTTCATTTTTTTTTTATCCAATCCCGTATTAATTTTGTCCACGGCGTCAATTTTTCGGAAAATCGTCTAGACGGTAAAGGAAAACCCCGAGGGGAAAAAAACCAAAAGAAAAATGGGAAAAAACGTTTTTTTTTTCAGACGAGGATAACACCAAAGAAATTGGGGGAAATAGAGAGAGGATAAAAACTAAAAATTACGAAGGCAGGGGGAGGGAGGTCGTCCGAAAGGTGGAAGATCATAAAAAGAAACTAAGAAAAACGTTAGGACCAAAGAATCGGAAAAATATGGAATAAAAAGTCGGAATGGAAAAGTCGAACGAACGAAACAAAATGTTGGAGAAGAAAAACAAAAGAATGGGGGAGAAATGAGAAAGACTGGGAATAAACAAGAAGGAAGACAGCGAAGCAAAAAGTTGAATTTTCGGTCGGAAAAATTAATTTTGAGGGGCGGTGATTAAGAAAACACGGAGATCTTACAAGGCTGAAAGTTTTGAGGGGGTAATAAATGGAAAAAGGTTTAAATTAAGTTGAAGAAATAGTGACAGGTGTCCGCGCGAAATCGAGGTGGGAGGTAAGTGACCCGACGCGCGCCACCGCGCCTGTATTTCTCTTTTCAGCACTCCTAATGGGGGTTATGTCGAATTAGGATAAGAGCGAAGGGAAATGAAAAAAGCCTGAAAGCTCGAGAATATGGGAAACAAAAGAGAATCGACATTTATGAAGAAACAAAACAGGAAAATTTTGGATCGAAAAAGAGCGAAAACAAAAAAAAATAGAAGAGACTCACTTTCGAAAGCTTGCAGGAAGAGCTCATGATCCGCTTGTATCTGATCCATTCGCGGAGCTTTTTGTCCGTCCACCTCTTTGTCCCGTTTCTTTGGCGGCATTTTTGTCTCCCCTTTATTTTCCCGTCCTTTTTCTTAACCTTTCCCCTCGAATTTTTCGTTTTTAAACAAAAACACTCGGTCGAGGAAAACACACACCCACACAAGCACACACGCACGCACACATGCACCCACGATGTACAATGGATCCCGCAACTTTCTAACACGTGAAAAATATTCGAGATCGCGAACGAAAACACACACACACGCACGCACACACACAGTCGCTCTCTCGCGCGGAAAACTGAGCCCCGATCCGGCGCTCTCGCGACACTGACGAATCGCGCGCTCGCTCTCTCGCGGCACTTTTTCGTATTAAACACTTGTTCGTACCCCCTGTTCCGCGCAAATGTGTCACTCAAAAAGCGCGGAAAATTTGAAACTCGCTACGAATTTCAACCGTTTCGTTACATAAACCCAGGGACCAATTGGTTATTCACTAAAAAAAGATCTGGATATATTTTTGGATGCCCAGAAAGATGCGTATCAGGCATCTTTTTTTAGACATTAGTGTCTAAATTAACGGTAAATTATAGTTGTCGTTTGGACACTAATATCCAAGCGACAACTATAAGTTACCGTGTTTAAAGGTTACCTGTTAGACATCACCGTTAGATAACCACTTGACAACTTTTCAATGATATCTAATTTTCTGCTATCTTAAGGAAACTCCGTCACGTAGGGTCGGTTTGCGTAGGTGCATAAACAGGGCCCTTTTTTTTTTAGTAATTCGCATGTTTGTCATGATACAGTCGATTATAAACGTATTATTGGCCATTTTATACAAAAATTATTAGTTATACACCGATAAATAATTACCGTAAAATTAGTACAATTTTATGTTACGGTACTGCATAGAGAAGTACGGCAACGTCGCAATTCTCCATCTCACTCTCTCCTCCGATTTCTTTGTCGTCGTACATGACACCACCCAGCTGACCGCGGATCGTCGCGTGTTATTGTGTACAAAATTTTAGATTTTTAAAAGAGCTTACAGTATATTATTTATTGAAAAAATGCACTGATCGAATAGTTCAACAGCTCAGAAAGACTTGATTAGATACACATATTTTGCTTTAGTAATTTATTAAGATATTTATCATTTTTAGTAAACCCTATGTGATATGAAATTTCTAAAATGTCTGTTTACTTTGTAATAAAAATTAATTTTTCATTATTATTTAGAAATAGATAAATGGTTTCATTAATCGATTAAATTATTTATTTTATTACGACACCAACTTTTCTCCCTATATACGTCAATCACAAACGAATGTAAGGTTAGGTAGCTGATTTAAATCTCGCGCATGCGCTTCTGCGTTATACAGAACACCTGATTTCTGCAACGCTGCCGAATCTTTATACGGTTGCGAAACCTGTCAAAACTTCAAGTATTTCGACATTTTAACATTAAATATCTTTTTACATGAGTCGTTGACCCAAAAGTTTTTCATTGTATTTGGAATCCTTATAATCTGATCAATGTTACTGTAGTTTTTGTTCAATATCTATTGCGTGAATGCGAAGATATCACTTGATAAAAGTCTTTTGGGGGTGACTTTTCCATATATAAGCCCTGCGTTAAAAATCCCAACTTTAACAATTTGTATCTCTCTTATTTAGTCGTTGACCTTACCTGAAACTTTGCATACGTGAATATGGGTACTTTATACTTTAACCTTTCATGACGGAGCCTCCTTAAAGTCGTCTTTTTTATATATAATATTTAATTAATTTATAATATTTATTTGACGACAATCTATAAAATAATATCTAAACCGTCTATTGCCTATTCGTTACCCAGGCAATTTTCAAGAAGTTATTCAAAAGTTATCTAAAGGATGTACAAATGTCCGTTCGGCAGTCATCCGAAAGCTAACAACCTATTCGAAACATAATTTTCGGATGACTGCCGGACGGACATTTGTACACTCTTTAGATAACTTTTGGATAACTTCATGAAAATTTCTACCTAGGTAATTACCTGGTCCCCCAAAAAATGATATTTTATTTGCTTCTGTATGATACCACACGATTCTTATAGGTTTTGTCTATCTCAATCTAAATTTGTTATCAGAATTGATAATGGGATACGAATATTTAAATATTAAAGAACTTTCTTTCAACAATGAATTCTGATGAAATTACATTGATTTGCAACTAAATCTACCGAAAGTAAATCGCATGTATAATTCAAGGACTTAAAAAAAAAATTGAGCAATCTCAACAGAAAAACATTTTTCTTGTTGCTCATATCTCAACAAGTGGGGCTAACTAAAAGTGGTAAATTGCGGCTACCAATTAACGATTATGTCGTATTATATTAGAGAGAGAGAGGGGGGGGGGGAGAGAGAGAGAGAGAGAGAGAGAGAGAGAGAGAGAGAGAGAGAGAGCGAGAGAGAGAGAGCGAGAAAACATAAGAAAAGATCTGGCGTGCAGATTTAAAATGAGAAAGATAAGACAAAGCGGAATCGAAAACACCACGCGTCAATAAAAAATTACGATGCACAACAGGTGGTTTTAAATGAATTTAACAGAATTACCATATTTGATGATTTGAGGGCCTATAGAATAAAGAATACTTTGAGCTTGGAAAAAAACTCAGGCTCCGTTGTTTTTGTGTTTTTTTCGCGGAGGGCCATCAAGTTTGACGAAAAATTGGGAATATGCAATTTTTGAGTCTTTAAAAAAAAATATAGAAATCATAAAAATAAGAAATTATCAAATGATCAGCCATAGGCCGTTGAATAAGATACTCTCAGCTCTTCGAAATTGCCCTTACGCTCTCTATACGATCATTGGTTCTCCAGTTACAGTCGATCAACGTGAAACACACGTTTATTGCTTTGGTTGCCTGTAAATGAGTCAAAAATGGCGCCACATCTCGAGCCACATTTATCGAAAAAAATATGTTTCCCATTACACATTTTCGAAGTTGGTAAACAAAAATCGATCCCGTTTTTCCCAATTCATCATTAAAAAAAAACCGCTTTTTTGAAAAACTCCAATTTCTTCGCACATGGTTTTAAAAACTAGAAAATTCAAGCTTCAAAATTCTTCCCATGTTTCAGTGATATACGACCACTCAAAAAATTCTCAAGTGCCAATATTTTAGTAGTCATTCAATTCTGTGCATACGCGTATTTCGAAAATGTGATGTGATAGACTCTTATTCCGTTGTTGGAATCTGATTCGGTATATCAAAGTGTACAAAGTATGCATGCGATATACTTTGAGGAGATTTTATATTGTTGCAGACCAGCGCTATTATATATGTGGTCTTTAAGTTAACTTTCGGACGCCGATAAGTTATCTGCCGAGGGGACATTTTCAATACAATTAGTATACCAAAAAATGGCGTCTTTTTGGACGAGCAAAAGATATCCGGATTTCTTTTCGGTTATCTTTTTATTGCAGTTTTAATTTATTATTTAGTTTATTGCAGGTAGCAATTTTCAAAAAGTCATCCGAAAGTTATCCAAAGGCATCTATTAGTAGTTAGATGACTTTCGGATCACTTTTTGGAAATTCTACCTGAGCAGTTGCTATCTGAGTACATTTTTATTCATTTTTTATGATTTTTATTCGTGGGTGAAAAAACGTTTCTCAATTTCTGATTTATTGATTGACAGACTCAGTTTTTTTCAATCAAATTATATTTAGAAATAAAATTTGGCTAGAAATTACGACTGAATTCTGATGCTAGAGTACTATTTGCGATGTAACTTTTCCATCATAATTTCTATCAACAAAAATTTGCAACGCGTCTGAATTTTTGTCCGATGTACGCATATAAATATCATTAGTAACTTTGATAAAACCTCTGTGTTTTACAAAAAATATATAATATAACCTATGTAGCTGAAACAGCTTCATAAGATCTTTCCTATCGATATCAATTCAATTGATTAATTATCGTTATAGTGAAAATATATATTTTAGAGTTATTTAAAAATATGATTCTTGCGGCGCTTTTATTTCTATTGGCCAAAGTTCGAAGCGTCAGCGAATGAATTTAGCCAAGGAATCGGCGTCCAATCAAGAAAATCCCAACTCGTGAACGCGAAAAATACTACCACAGCGCCATCTCCGGTACAAGTTTTGATCAGTTTTGCTTGGCCCTAGTCGTCGGTCGGGAACAACAGTCGTCTGCATCTGTCTTTCATCACCAAGTTTCTCGTCTTATCTCTCAATCGTCTCTTCATCATGGAGTATTTGGGTACGTGTGAAAAAAAAATAATCACAAATTTATCAAATTTCACGATTTTGCATCGACTGATCACTCAGATTTTTCCCTTTTCTCAAATAAAAAATATCTTTTCTGTTTCGAAAATTCATACGATTGAAAAAAGGAACCAATGTCTCTTCCCAAAAGTATGCAAGTCAGCAAATAACATCGATGACTTTTTTTTTACCTCAAAATTACCTTTATTTTTGTTCCGACTGTTTCAAAATTCTTTCTACAAACTCGAAAAAAAAAAAAAAATTCATTTTTGTTTTGTCAAAAAATTAGAAAGACCGTTTTTTCTCGTAATCCATTTGTTTGGGGTTAGGTTCGTAATTTATTTTGAAACTTTTTTTACGTCATCCGTATATTCCAAGAATATGAAAAAATGGGGAAAATTCGAGAAATTTCTAGAAATTGTCAAGATCTGAGAAAAACCAAAATATACAATTTTCAAAATGTAAAACATCGTAAAACGTGAGTAATTATGAAACTGTTGTTTGTTTTTCAAAAAATACATCAAAATTGTAATTGCAAATTGCAATTGTATAAATATCGTACTTTCAATTTTATCAATAACCATAAAAGTATTCCATTCTATTTATGCATTATCTAACGATGTGAAAACATTGCTACAACGAATAAAATTATTTTTGTTGTTTTTACTTTTTGGAAATACAAGATTTTCTGGAAATATGATTAATATTATATATCAATTTTTATGTCTGTTTCAAGGAATGCGAACGCTCAAAATTGTGAATGTAAATTATTGCAGATTTAAAAAATTTTTAATTTATTACAATAATTGCAAATTCATTTTCATTGTGCAAAAATGTTTACGATAAGTTTTTGTTCAGGCATAGCGGAGGGTGAGAGCAACGATACCAATTGTCACAACTCTTCGAACCACGGCAACAAAGCGATAGAAGAAAAAAAAAGCGAAGAGAAAGAAGGAAAATTGACACAGGAAAGTAGCGAAGGGAATTTGGATGGTAGCGCGTTACAAGAAAAACCAAGAGAGAGCATAGACTTCAAAGTAATTTACAACAAGCGAAAAATCGACGTTAGCTTTGACCTCGATGGGACGATCGCCGATCTCAAGACCTATTTACAAAATATCATTACAGTGCCAAAAGCCATGCAAAAAGTTATGATCAAAGTTTTAGCCAAAGACGAACAGACTCTGAGAAGCTTAGGGGTTACGAATGGTAATTTGTGAATATTTTTAAATAATATATATTTCCTAATTTTTACACGATAAACAATTATTTTTTGTCTTATTTTCCACCATTTTCGGCCTGCTTACGGCCAAATCGAGGTGATTTTCAAGTCATTTTTAAAACGAAATGTTAGTAAAATTGACCCAAAAAAAAATCCAAACAGTTTTTGAGAATTTTTCGCAATTTTATAATAATTCATCAGGTATAAAACGATCGAAATGAAAAAATTGAAAAAATAAAAACTAAAAAATTAATTTTTTCGGATATTCAATGTGCTCGCCTTAACTTACAAAAATATCGAAAAAATAATCATCGAGAAACATAAATTGTTGAAAAAATCAAAATTAATTGTTTATTGTTTTGTATACGTGGTACAATTTTTTTTTTTTAACATGTAAAAGTTTATTCTAAGGTACCAAAGTGATGATTGTTGGATCCAAATTGGACGATGTATTGGCCGTTTCGATTCCAACGAAGCACGAACTTCAGGACGAAGCCGCGGGAGCTTCGAGCAAAGAACCTCTTTCGCAACAAAAAATACATCGTAAAGTTTTGGACAAGGGGATTCCCGAAGACGCTATGCCAGGAATTTTAGAATCCAACGTACGGCTTGGATATTTTTTATTTTTTCCATTAACACAAATATAAGATTATCGTGTGATAATATTTGAGGAATGTCTTGAAATCACTTTGCAAAAGGGGAAATATGTAATAGCAATTTACATAATATAATTAGAAAATGAAAATATTAATTTTCTTACTCGCAGGAACCATTGCCAAATTTTCCGTTGTCGGGAATGCTCAACAAGTTGGGTGGCAAAGTTAGACTGACCTTCAAACTCGAACAGGATCAGTTGTGGATCGGGACGAAGGAACGAACGGACAAAATCCCCATGAACTCGATAAGGGTTGTGCACACTGAACCTATTCACGATCATCCCGAATATCACATGATGGTAAGGAGATTTCCAGTTGAAAATAAATCACTGATGCCTCAGCTCCGAAGCCTTCATTCAATCTTACATTATTTCGATATATCTCCGTGTTTCTATCCCTTCTCCGTATATAAATAATCTGAAAGAAAGTTTATGTCTAGTCCCGCAATAGTTTTCAAGCGGGATGTCTTTTCGACCTATTGTTCATTAAGCAGTGACAAATAAAAAAAAAAGATATGTATAGAAAATTTTCTAAAGTCAATCTTCATTCTGAAAAATCCGCCAAAAGCTATTTTATTTATAGAGTATTAAATACAAACAAACCAAGCCGTTATCGATGGTCGAATCTCCGGTTAGAAAAAAAATATGACAAAATTTTTGGGAATTGACCGATCTATAAAATGAAAATCAGACATGAAGAGGAAAAAATTGAAATTAAGAAAAAAAAATATTTTCAATTAATTTTTCTTTTCTTCAGGCACTCCAATTGGGGCCAACCGACGCGTCGAGATACTGGATATATTGGGTACCCGCACAATACACAAAAGCCATAAAGGAAGCGATACTTGGGACATGGGCTTATTTCTGATAAAAAAAAAAAATTGACACGAAATGAACAGCTTGAAAAAAAATCGAGAGAAAAAGAAATACAAGAAAAATGTAAATCCGAGCCTTGCAAGCAAAGCGCTTGGATTTCACGTCAACATCGAAGGGAACCACACTGTGCTAGTCACGCTTTTTTTCTCATAAAATTAAGTCATAACTTATTTTTTCGGTAAGTTGCGTGAAATATTATTAACATGAATAATTGCTGGAACGTTAAAAACGTTGCTCAATCACCGAAAGCGTTTGATTTTTGGCAAAGTAATTTTTTTTTCTTCAGTAATTCCTCATGCGGGAAATCAGAAAAACAAAATTTTCCAAATTCGGAGAAATTTGAATTCCAATTGCTGTTTAGAAAAAACATCAGTTTTGCTACCAAAAAAATGTCTTTTCGCAAAAATACATTTTTACGAAATTTGGAAATATGAATCTTACTTTTTTACAATTTTGTGCGTCACTGAATTTAATTTTTATTTTCATACTATAAGAAGAATCTGTGGTTTAGTTCGGAACATTGTGAGAAAAGAAAAAACTGTTAGATGTAACGTTTTTGTAAAAAAAAAAAAAAAAAATGTTGAGTTTCGAATTACGAAAATTAACGTCGCAAAGTTCGAATAATACATATTTTGTATCGAGTGCACTGGAAAACTGGGAGAAATTGCCGGCGTTCAAAAAAAATTAGAGTTAATAAATAACATAAATCGTTCAATTTTCGAAGAAGATTTTAAAGATAAGCTCCGATATTGTTTGCGCACCGAATTGACGATTTCGAAAATATGAGTGTTTGAGATTTTCAATATACTCATTTTTCATGAATAAAGAATTTTTTCATTTTGATTCTTCATAAATAAACATCAAGATTCAATTAACATCTTACAGTACAGAACGACAATTTTTGTTCCGTTTTAATGTCCCGAAATCGAATGTATCGGATATTTAATTTCACTTTTGAAGACTGCGCATGTCTTATTTTTTTACCGGCAATTGTTTCTTAACGATAAACAATATTTTCTACTCATAATACTTTTTTTCATGTGTATCACGTCAATTGTCAAATCGGATTTATTCTGCGCAATTTTTCTTCAAGTACAAAATAGGAGATGTGAAAAATTATTGAATTTTGTTATTTTGCTTGTGGTGTGTTGTCTGAAAAAAAAATTTGTTTCGAATGTATTGCACGTAGACGAAAATTGCAGAAAATATTTTTGGTCCGGTTAGACCGAAATATACGAAAAAAAAACAACATGCAACGTTTGAAAAGTTGAAAATCGCAATTCGTGGCAAATAAACGATGTCGTCAGCTTTGTAGAAAAAATTATAACGATTTGGAAAAAAATAAAAAATAAAAAAACAATTGCTTCGAGTCTATGGAACTTTCGGCGACATTGTGAATAATAATTTTCACTCGAAATTTGACAGTTTACACATTTTTTAAATTTATATCCGGAGTCCGGAAATTGTAAAAACGTGTTGAGCGACGAATGAATATATCGTCTAAGATGTTTGAACTAGATAATATAATTCAAAAATGAAACAAATGTAAGAAATCGCGGAAGCACGACTCAAACCGGAATAAAATGATTAAATATTTGAAACTGAGATTTAATAAAACATTAACTAAGGTCTCGAAATATTAAAGTCCTGACACCCTCTCTCAATCGTGTGGCCGAGAGAGTTCATTTTTTGAGTCCAGAATCGGTTGCACATCGTGTCGATGTCTCAACGTTTGGTAAATGAACGAAGTTTCAACGTTTGGTAAATGAACCTTATCTGCCACAGTTGTTCAGTCCTTTGTTTACCGTGTTGTAAACTTTATTTTTGTTGTTTGTTTAACGTGTTGTAAAACATCGCCGAGATTCATGCATCCTAATTATTTTAGAAAGCTTTTGAGGTACAAGGTTTGAGGTTATTTCGTTGTGTCGGCAGAGGCCACATACTGAGAATAAATACACATCCTGTGTAGGATCGTCTGTGTGAACCAAGTCTCAGAGATTTTTCATCCTTTTGTATGAGATCAATCCATGGTTCGAAGTATTTTGCAATATCGGAGGACCGATTTTCCAGCAGCAGGCAGTAGGATACGCGTAATCGAACGTTGCAATTTAAAGCGCTTTAAAATGTATATGATATGTCCTCGGTGAGATATGAGAAGATTTTTTCTTCATACCCAATTTCAATTCCTAAACATCAGCAGCTGGAAGGCTCCGGTTGTTGATCTTGAACGAGTTCATTCATTTTTTAATTTGACTTTCCTTGTTTCGATCATCCGTGACTATGAAGATGTCATCCGCGCAAGCTAATAAGAAAATATCGACGCGACATTTGGCGCGTTAACCGTAGAGACTCGTTTTGATTCAGCAAATTTCATTCGGCCCTTCAATTTTTTTTAATATCGTACACGAGCTCGGCTCAGAATTATATTGGCTGTTTCTTTGTACAATCATTATTTTCAACATTTCTTGGCATATTAAATTTCAATATCATTGGCATGTCCTGGTTTTCGAGATTTCCGATATACCAAAACGATGTATTTGATTTCGTCTTTTCCCCTTGTCTGGCCATCGTCCGCAGCTCGTCTTTTTTTTATCGATTTATGCCCCTAGCGGATCAGCGAGTCCCTAAATAAAGTCGAAAAAAGTCCCATTTGGGACTCGAGGCTTAAGTCGACAAGAGTGAGACCCCAAATGGAGTCATGAGTCCCAAGTAGGGACTTTTTTTAAGAGTGAAATCCAAAAAAAAGTCCCTATTTGGGACTCCGAGTCCCAATTTGGGAATTTTTCTTTGCTTCTCGCTCCGGCCACAGCGTGGCGCGGAGTCAAGCGTTTTCGCGAGCACGTATCATTCGCCGGATGGGCATATATTGCCGGAGCCGTAACAATCTGTGACCGTCTGAAAAGACGGTCTCGTACAGAATACGATAATACCAATACGCATGGCGAATCGCTTATTCCGGTTGTCTCGCTCGGAAAAGTCCCAAATTGGGACTCACGATGACGTCACGTTCGGTTCACACTGAGCGATAGGAAAAAAGTCCCATGTGGGACTCCATTTGGGGTCACTTTTGTCGACTCAAGCCCGAGTCCCAAATGGGACTTTTTTCGGATTTATTTCAGGAACTCGCTGATCCGTTAGGGTGATTTTGGAATGTTACTGTTTTTCTAGAATTTTCTTTATTTTCCTTTACCTCCGATGCCGGAAAAAATATTACGAAATTGAATTGCGCAAAAAAGAAAAAACAAAAATATTGTCGAAATCACTTGGTAAGCAATATAATAATGCAATCGAGAGCAGCAGTTTATTATTGAACGTAACGGATAATCCTTTACTTCGTCGTTTAGTTGCATGTTCTGCATTTTTCTCTCATCGTTGGTCCTTGCGACGCATACACTCATATTAATCTATACTAAGCCTCCTTCAAAGTAGCACGATTCCTCATTTATATCAATTGACCTAGTCTGATTGATATGTAAATAAATAATTTTTTTTGGGTTCTCTTCCTGAGTCCCGAGCAGCCGAATTACAATATTTAACGAATTTTGTGCTTGAGTGAGCACAGCTCCCGCGCCCTTAACACCAATACAATGAGCTTTGGTATGTCAGCATTTAATCGCCGGGTAAACCTCAGAAATCAGAAACGCCTCAACTTGGAGATCAATCATCAATCATGAATTATATTTCGTTAACACTTTTGTGCGAGATGAATGAATTAAATTTGCATTGACCACGGTTTTGTATTTATGCGTTGCATTTTTGTTTACGAACGATCTCGTTCGATTCTATGCGTCGAAAATGCAGTCGTTGAATGCACATATAGCATTTTTCGTCTTCCCTTTAATTTTCGTTGTTTGCGAAAACACTGGGCGCATAAAAAAAATAATGACTCCTGTTCAATATAATTCAAATACAATAAATGTGTATGGGTGGTAGCAAAATTCAAACCGGAATAAAATAATAAAATAAGTCCAATTCGAAATCAACAAAATACTGCAGATGGTGATGACTTGATCTACAATCCTGAATAAATATTCGGGTAACTGAAGGCGCGAAACGTTTGAACGTGGACAAACGAATGGCCGATTACTGTGCCCGAAATTTGAATGTTCAGGGGACTAGACTTATGGGATGAAAATTATTTCAACTCCAAGACCTTCACCTTGAAGAAACGAAAGGCTATATTTTTTTTCTTAATTGCACTATATTTACAAAAATTTCGAAAACCGAAAACATCGTGGATTTACTCGAAAATAAAATAAGTTTTAGGTTTTGTAGAGCGAAATAAACTATTTTGTATTCAATAATGAGCAGCAAAAAAATAATTTTATGATATTGAATTTTCACACCTGATTTGACACGACAGCAACGAATTCCTCATCGATTTTCATGCAGGCCTAAAGCATTCGGGAAAGAAATGAGTTTAACCCTTAATCCGTGAACGTTTTTTAGGCACCCTAATTCCGTGAACCGGGGTCGTTTTCCTCTTCGCGCTATCACACCCGCAATTATAAATGAAAAAATCTGAAAAAATTCATGGTCAATCTTCAGACTGTACTTTTGAAGCGAGAATAGAATTTTTTTTTTTTCTTATTTTTAATAATTTTTTTTTCATCAAATATCAAGCAATGTGCGAAGAAAGCGTTTTTTTTTATTTGGGCCGGACGAAAACGACCCCGGTTCACGGATTGAGGGTTAAACAAATTTTCTTCCATATCTATATGAGGTCAGAATCCGAAGGAGCCTTAATTTTAATTATTTCTTTTTCATCAGATAAGCACAATATTACAAAACAAATTATTTACGCTCATAAGATGTAACTTAGGTTTTTTATACCGTGTAACGTGCGTGGGCGTGCGTGCGTCGTGCGTGCGTGCGCGCCCGTGTGTGTGACGAAGGAATACACTGCAACGTTGATTGTTCGAACAGCGGTGGGATCGACTCTGCATCGCACTTGTAAATATAGAATGTTGCGCACACTTCGTGTTTCCGTTTCTGCGCACCAGACCAACGGCCGGATTGGACTGGGCGCTTCCCCTACCAAACGCAGAGCGATCGATACGGATTGCGTAGTGGGGAATATTGCATTAATCAAGATTATATAAATCGCGGTTGCAGTGTAGTTATATCTACGCCGATTAACGATCACCGAGCAAGCTCGGATTCAAAATACGATTTTTTGGATACACGACAACTTGCACTACGTTAAGGTTATGTGATAACAAATATAAAATCAAATAAAGTGATTCTAAACACGAGTGTTAATTGTACCTTTTTTTACTATTACTTTTACCATTTATTCTCATTCTCTGTTCAACTTTTCATTATTATCTGCTTATTTTTGTGCGATTTTTTTTCTACCTGTTTCCCATTTTTTTCATTTTTATTGTTGCACGGTAGGATATTGATATTTGTCTCTCTTTAAAATGTTGATCTGACAATTTCAAATTTTCGAATATTCGGTCGCAATAACCATAACTTTTACAAATTTCATTGATTTTTTTTTCCATACTCATACATAATTTCAGCAATTTCATTCATTTGAAATATCACGGTAATGCGTTTTTGTATTCGGAAGTTTTTATATTTATTAATTTTTCGTTGTATAAAAGTTTTATATCGTTGATATAAAACTTTTCATTGTTGATATTCATTGATAGTCAAGTTTTTAAAATATCATTGTTCTTATTTATTTTTTTAATTTTTCATCCGAAAAAATTTTATTGCAATTCGATTTTTCCCTGCAGCACAAGAATATTTGATTAAAACCAGGTTTTCGTAGTTCATTTTTTTTTGTTTCCGGACGGAATGTCGAAAACAGGTCGAAAAGTGTAATGAGATCTATTTGTCGTTTCTAAGAAAAACGCCCACGCATCTGTTTGTCACGTGAAATGACAGGAAACTGCTCGTTGCACGCTGAGAAATTCGAAGAAGGAGGGGAGAAGTGGGATATGTAAGAACAGTGTATTACGTCTCATTGGGCAAGAAAAAACAAAATAATGATTCCGTCTACTGTTGAGGTTAGACTACGATAATCCAATAATCCGAAAAAAGTTATTTCCCGGTGTTCGTAATCGATAAAAAAAAATCTTCTGAAACAACAACAATGATGCAAATAATGAAATTTATCATTATTATTCGTCGTATACGTGGCTCCAGATTTCTTAATTTTGAGTGGCAAAAAGTGTAAACACGATGTCGTCTTATTATCGGCCTCATACTTTACCGACTTTCTACCAGTGGAAACTCAATTTTTTTTCGCAATGGAGTCTCGAACCATGATTGAATTTTTTCTCAAAATAATCGAGTGTGTGAATTTTAATTAATATAAAAAAATACATATACACAAGGCGATCATAGTGTATCACCGCCTCAAAGTGATGGCGAATATCGATCGAGCGATCGATGACTGTGCGTTTTGACGTTTCTATCTCATAATAGTTATTATTATTAATTCTTCGGACGATTTTTTAGTGGGAAACCACTAAACGTGAACGGAAAAGACGCAGCTCGAAATTTTTCGAATGTCGAGATCGAATTCTCGTTAACTATTCGACCTTATACTTTAATAAATTTTTTTGATTAACAAAGATAATTGATATTTATTTTCCGAAATATTGTGCATTTCTTGAGTATTAAATAGTGTGTTGAGTGGGGAAAAATATTTTGGTGCTTGAATCAATTATTAAATTGATAATAATGAATTGTCAAGTTAATATTGAAAATGTATTTAATGAAATTAAAAATCGTTCTAAAAAATATTTCTTGAAAGGAATCGGCGATTCAACAATTTTTTATTCTCTCGAATTAAGAAAATCAATACAAGATTTGAATGTACGAATTAAAAAATGGTTATGCGAATAAAACTTTTTTCGTATATATGAGAAGTAAAACTGTGTAATTCAACCAATCAATTAATGTGAAAATTAATAAAAGCATCGGGAATTTAAAAAAATCGAATATCTTATTTGGAATGAAAATTAGAACATTTTTTTGAGAAAAGAAAGACGAAAACTATTTAGAACTATAAAACTATTTAGCAGAATCTTACGAACGAAAATCGTGAGAAAAATATGTCGACATGCATTGTAAAATTTTTAAACGGACCGAATATTTATTTTCGTAAAAATATCTTCCGAAATATTCAAGTAAAATCTAAACAACACCCGGGAAACATGAGAGAGCTCGAAAAACGTCAATTTCCGGAATCGTGAGTGGAAAAAAACGTCATAATGAGAAAAAAGGAAGAAAATCTGGAAATAATGCGGGAAGCGTTTCTCGAGTTGAATTTAAATTTTTTGACGAGCGGAAATTCTCTCGAGACATTGAAACTGATTGTGAGGACGGGAAAAATAACAGAGAGGAGGAAGAAAGGCACGCATTGGTCGAAAAAGATAATAATTGGCATTTTATTGTCAATATTTTTGGGAACGCTGATGGAAATAGGAATTTTGGAAAAAATGAGAAAATACGTTTTGGAAAGGAGATGTTTGGCGGGAAATAATTATTTCGTGTGGGAATTAACGAGGCCCGTGTCAAGTTGCGATTTTTGTCGAGATGTCGATGCGGCGCTGATCTTGCCGAACCTGACCAGGAGTCAATTTCAAGATAACGCTTATTCTTCGCGTCCTATCGTCGTAAAAAATGCAGCCTCCCATTGGCGGGCTTCAAAAGTATTTAATATTACGTTCTTTCGACGAATTTACGAAAATTTTGAAGACGCCTACAATTCGATCGACGAAGAGTGCCAATTTTTGTCATTCAAATCAGACTTTCAATATTTGCGCGATGTTTTGGAAATGAGCGATAAACGTGCCGCCAAACATCCCGGTGAAGAATCCTGGTACGTCGGGTGGAAAAATTGCCATCCTGAAGTTTTAAAAGTTCTCAATCGTTTCTACGATCCTCCACATTTTCTACCGATCGACGCCGAAATTCCAGCCACCAATTACATTTTTCTCGGCTACGACGAGGGCGCCGTTATGCACGTACGATATTTTTATTCAATTTTTTCCTTCTTCCTGCTTCCGTCCAGATTTATTTGGTTGTTCAATCAGAGGAACGATGGCAAACATTTTTTTTCAACTTCGATTAATGCGTTTGAAATAAAAAAAAAATATATTTTCCCGTTTCTTTTTTGTTTTGCATTTTTTCGTCTTTTTACATTAAATTTTACGGATTAACAGCTATGCGTAACGTTTCCACTTTATGATCGGTAAGATTTTTCTGAGTTCATCGTTTTTCGGTTGAGCATATTGTTTGATATTTTTTGTGATTCAAACTTTCGGGGCGACTTTTCGGGCTTAGTCATTTCGCGATTAATTATTTTTTTTATCAAGATCTTTCAGGCGTTCTTTTCTTTGCTTGTTTTTTTCTTCTCAATCGTACAAATTCTTCGCGCTTGTTTTCGGATTTTTGATTAAACATTTTATTCATTAAATTTTTTAATCATTATCACTCATTTTTGCTGTTGATAGGTAAAGCACCCAGTAGTTGGCCTTTTAACGCAATTTCCAACTTTGAAATATTGTCCTATAAAAAACAAAGAACAAGATAACGAAACACAACGAGTCTCAAACGAAACGTTATTTATTAAACTTTAATAATAGAATTATTACAAATGATGGAATCCACATTAAAACATTATTTGGTAGAAAAATGTAATTTTGACCGGTAGTCAGCCGCTCCGAACCAGTAGACGGCCCCACACAGGAACCCTATAGTCGGCTTTTTTTATTGGTTAGGGCTGGCTCGGATCGACGTTATGATCGGCTTGAACGATTGGGGTTATCGGATCCAAAAGTCGGCCGCCTCAACTGGGGTGCGTTTTACGTGTGGCCAACTACTGATGAAGCCGTAATTAATAATTTTTTGTTTTGTGTGTAAAGTGTTTAAGTACACTCTGTTTATAGTACAAATTTCAGCCGTGTAGACGAAAATCACTAAAAAAACCAGTAGTCGACCGGGGGGGGGGGGGGGGGTGGCTGGACATGGGCTTTACAATGTTAACCCTCCGTCACACGCGCTAAAATTCCAATTCCAGCGTCGCTACACGCCTCACGAGGAGTCTCCGCAATGCTTTTGAGCCTTACAGTGTTGCCATATCGTTCTTACGCGCATGCGCGCGCTGTTGGTGCTCAAGTGCTCAGTAGGAGATATGGCAATGTCAAACGTAAAATCATATGTACGATTCTACACGCGCTAGCGGAAAAACGCCGCATTTCTTGCACTTGGTCATAGTAAATATTATTATTAAATATAAATTGAAAATTATTGTATAATTTTGTTTTATTGTATTCTACCAATAATAATATAGGAATAGCTAAATTGTCACAAGGTTATCATTCACCAATTTTTGTTGATTAATGAAAAAGCAAAAAATGCGGCGTTTCGCTCATAGCGCGTGTGACGGAGGGTTAAATTAAAGACCCAGCAGTCAGCCAGGAGAAAAAATATATTTTTTTATTATTTAAAACGATCTTTTTCATCATAAACGTTTGAAAAATTACAAAAAATAAGAAAAAAATAGCGCGCGATGTAAGTCCGTGCTCATCGGTCGCAGCGTTTCGAATATTATTTTCTCGATTGTTTGAATAGTTAGTACATTGAAAGTTTGTGTACCGGTTATACCCACCACTCGAAAACAATTTTCACGCTATTCCCACGCATACAAAGTTCCAAAAGGCCGACTACTGGAAGGGGGCTGGGGGACTGGGTGCTTTACCCCATACAGTTTTTCATCAACGTTTGGGTTTTTATGAGATTTTTAACAACATTGTTAATGTATTATTCTAAATTTAATTAACCTTTTATTTGGTCATCTATTAATTATTTCCAGTTTTATCGTTTATTTAAAAAAGTTGGTTTCTTTTCAACCAGCAAGATGATCCAATCTTCTAATGAATACCTTCATAAAATGTTTGTACGTAGCTGGATTACATACCTCGTCTCATGTGGCAAGGTCAAATAATTGGCAGAAAAACATGGACCGTGGCGCCGACGCCGGAGTGCGAAAATATCTGCAAAACGTTTAGTTTCTCCGTCGATACGGGAGATATCGTACTTTTGGACACAAGAATCTGGTACCATGGGACGCACGTCGAAGATGGACTGTTTAGCTTAACAATTACCTCGGAATACGGCTGAATTCTTATTATTTTTTGTCATCAATTTGATTAGTTTTACTTTTATTCTTCATCAACTGAAATATTGTGAATGACCATGATTCTTTTTTGAACGAATTGAAAATTGAAACACTTCTTATTGGTTTGTAGTTTTTTTCTTATTATCATTTGAAACATAGCAAATTATGTCAATTATTTTTTTTATGCATTAAAACAGCTCAAAAATTCGTTAAGTCATTGCCAAAGTAAAAAGAAACGGCGTATATTAAAAAATAACGGAGTATAGATTTTTTTGTTCATTGAATAATGTTTTTTTTATGTGCATCAATTAAAAGATTGCCAGGTAGAGAGAAGATATATATTTCTCTATCGATTAACGCAGCGTCAATTAGCTGGAAAATTTTGTCATTTGACTTAAATAGTGCAAATTAGTTTAAGATTTTAGTAAATAAATCGAAACACTCGTAATTAGCATGAAATTTTTGTAAAAATTCAAGCCAAGTTTGAGGTTTACGTAAAATCATTAAAATATTGCCAATGAGCTTAAAACCTTTCATTACGAATTGAAACCGTGCCAAAGAGCTTAAGATTTTAATAATCACTCAATGTATTTTTAATTAGAACCTTAATTATTTTGATCTGTTAACATTTCTTTACTAATTTTCTCGCTTACCAGTTTGAGATTAGCAATTAAAGTAGTGCCAAATAGCTTAATTATTAACTCAAAAACAAAATTCCACGTGAACGGAAATTCGTAATATTTCAAAGTAACTGTAAAATTCCATCAATATATAGATTTAAAATAGTTTTAGGCCGTATTGTTGCCTCGAAGTCTGTTCTCGAAGATACTTTTTGGGATAAAATTAATTTAAAGCTGTAAAGAGCTTTTTTTCTAAAATTTTGTCTACAAATTCATTAATCCTTTAACAACACGTACAAAGGAAAAAAATGATAAACAACTGCAGAGTGGTTTTCTCAACGATCCTCGGTGGACTATTTTTCAACATTGATACCAGAATTGAGTCGAAATAATTTTTTCACGACCCGTACAAGTGCCAAAAAATTGAGAAAGATCTGTAAATAAAGTTTAGTATGCCATCATTTTGTGAAAAACCATTTTTTTGGCTGATTTTGGTACCAGTATGCAAAACACTAACGCACATTAACATTACGCGATTCGTTTTTTCCAAATAATTGATGAACATGTGTGGATTCCTTCAGAAAAAATACTCGAATAGTTTGAAATTTAGTCGATCCTAGAAATCACCTTCGAAAACAGGGTTCTAGGCGACAATACGACGATAAACCGAATTAAGACTGAACGTAATCGTGGTGCTCCATTAATTCTAAATAAACATGAGAATGTATATAGATATATACATTTTGAGTTAAAAGTGGTTCGACCTATGGAGAAAATTTGAATGTAATTTCGAAATTATTATACCGAAGCTCAATATCCAAAAAAAACCAAAAACTTTCGCTATGTTCACACTTCCTATTATAATGACTTTTTTAAATGAATAAATTAATATCAATATATATTTATGGAAATAATTATACATATGGTTACTTCTACTCGATTTTCTTGTGTTGAATTTATTTAGTAGAATTTGAAAAATACATTGAAATTGTTTATTGTATATAGATTTTTATTTATATTATTTTGTTCTGTAATAAAATAATATTAGCCCTAAGAAGTTGAAAAAACTACATATCCATGTATACACGAATGCTTTCGTAAGTAAGCAGATTTATAAATACACGAATAAATGAATAAATGCATAAATAAATAAATAAGTAAATTAATTTATTCATTTATCAATAAAAATGATTGGAAAAAAATTGGAAAAAAATAATGAAAAATTGTCAAAGGTTCGTATAAAAATGATCTTGATATTTTTGTTTTGCCATGCACTGTGTTTTTTCTTCGCTTTTATTTCTGCGTATTTATAATTTTATTTGTAAAGATTGCAGCAATACGCAGTAATCAGCAGGATAATTATTCGCAATACAAATTCAGATGTATATTGTAATAATGTACAGTAAAATTAAACGACGAATATTGGCCTAACGATATGGAAAAGTGAAAAGTTTGTCAGTGTTTTTTTTTCTTCTCAATTTTTAATTCTTTCATCGTGCACGAAAAAAATTAAATTAGATATATATCTTTCTTTCTTTTTTAATAATTATTTTAAATGCACATTTTGTGGGATAAATTCAACAATTAACGATCGGAATGCACTTGGTTAAATATCGAATGCAAAGTTCTACAAACAACATATAATCCATTAAAATGCCGATGCGTGAGCACTTTAGAATACTTTTTATCTTTTTTTTTTAACGTTAATTTTCTCTTCGTTCTACACAAATTCGCGTCTGTTTTCAGCCTCACTGGTCCTTTTTCGCCGTTGCTTGCTGGAAACTCGGTGGACTTTCCTGAAAACGTAGTTTAATAAAAACTGATAACAAAAATTGTATATCTTTGAATGGAATTTTTTGATTTTTTTATCAATCGCAACGATTCAATTAGCTCGATCAATTCATTTGGATTCGGATGCCATTATTCCTTGTCACCAAAAGATTTGGTTCTTGAAAAGCTCTTCAAATAACAAAATAATTAGTTCCCAAGTCCTTTAATTAAATAATTATTTTTTTATGCCCTTCAATTAATTAATCAATCATAAAAAATTGAAAAAATTTCAATACATCCGACGAGTCGAACTTTCTAAAAAAAAAAAAATCATGAACATGTATCAGAGTCAAGAGAACGAATTGCACTGCAAACCGATCTTTGGGAGAAATAATTTTGAAGAATATTTTAATTAATTATCCAGACTTTTGAGCGATTTGAGGGATAATTTTTTTCGTATGTTTCCGGTCACGATTTTTAGAGCAAAATCGTTTGTTTTTTACGAGCGCTAATAATGTCAATCGAGCTTATTTTAATCGACGATTGGAAAAAAAAACTCACATAATATGCAGGTGGTGGTACGTAGGCGCATTGTGGTCTATTAGGATCGTAGTACGCACTTTGTGCAGCTTCCGCAGCCTTGGCATCTATCCGCAAAAAAGGAAAATCAAGAATTATGAACCTTTTTTATCAACCAAAAAATTTATTATTATTTCCTTTGAAGGCAATTTTTTTCTACTCAATTTTTTAATTCAAAAACGCTTTTCCCATTATTCATAAAAATGAATAACCGTTTGATTTATTACTTTCTTTTATCATTATTATTTATTTAAATTTTGTCCACGCTAAAAACACGAGCTAAATTCCAGACGATTTTACGCACAGGGGTCAATTCTCGAAGCGCTGTAATTGTTGCAGTCGGACATGTCGAATAATAAATAAATAAATGACTGCATAAATATATATGCTGTATTTTTTTCTAAAATTAATTTTGATAAGTAAAAAAGTTAATTGATCGATCCAGGTAAGATTCACTTTCTCTACTCATTTCTTCCCGGTACATTCGATTTAGAAAAAAATCATTGTAAACACTTTTTCGCGAGAAAATTTTTCCATTTTTTTCTGTTTCGGTCCAAAGTATTTCGCAGTTTCAGCTCGTCGTTTTGCACATAAACATTTTTACAACTTTTTCAATCGTGAGACAATGTTCACAACGATGAATCATTCACTTGAATATTTTTGTTCCAATCGCAGACAGTGATAACGTTTGAATTTTACGAGCGTATAATTAATTTTTGGCCGTTTTGCTTGGACTCCCGTGTCCGACTATTCGGCAGGACTGGACGATTAAATAATGAGTGGGCTCAGTGAAAGCAAATCTTACCACATTTTAACCCAAAGATTCTATTACGCAACGTCTATTGCATAATGTGAAAAAAATAGAGAGAAAAAAAAACATTTCAAATTTAGTGGACAGAAAATTACGAGGCTCGTATTGAAACTTTATCATTGAAAAAATTCGTTTTAACAAAATTATCGTTTTTTTTCGTTGTAAGGCAGTTTTTGACGCGTGCAATTTTCGAAAACGGAATTATTTCATTTTTTTTTTCATCTGAAGAAGAAAAATATTCTCTCGAAAAAATTCGGGGCCTTTGTTATTGTTAAACACGTCAGGCTATTGTTTACATATTTTTTTCGTTTTCTATTAAATCGAAAATGTTATGTTAAAAATATTTTTAAAAAAATATATAGTTCTGACAATACTAACGATAATAATAATCATAATAAATATAATAGCAATAACAAATTAATTGTAATAGCAATAACAAATTAAAATTACGTTTTGGCCTCGAATTTTTTTTTTGCCTTTTCAGATGTTTTGACGCAAGATCCTTTTGATGATACAACCAAAATAAGATATTCAATTGTGAAAATTTGTAAAACATTGCTTTGGCATAAATGACAAATTTTCATTTTGAGAAAAGTTATATATTGTTGTTGACAGAAAAAAAAACAATTTGATGGAGAAATTTTGAATAAAATGAATATACGATTGACTCTATTGAATTGTTGGGACTAAGAGCTCAATTAGAACCAAGAAAAAAAGGGGGAAAAAAATTATTCGAAACATATAAAAAATAGTAAAAAATGATGCCCAACTTTTTCGAACGAAAATTTTCGGGACAAAAATCTACCGAATACAGGAAATGATTTTGTTAATTCATTTATATGGAAAATTTGACCTCGTATCAACTGGGACGGTGTTCATCGGCTTGCAAAATTTGAAGATTATTTACTGTTTCAAACTGGAAATAATCAACGAAAAAAGGTGGTCCCATTCTGGATTCTATTTTATCATGTTCAAACGAAGCTATGAATATTCATGAAAAAATCACGTCAATCCTACAAGAGGGCAGTTTGAAGATATTGGAGAAATTTGACAATTTTTGGTCCTCCAGTCTCAAAAAAAGAGGCTCAAAGTGCTAGAAGCAGAATCGACTTGTTTGTCTTTATCTATATTGTTGGCAACCCGTTGCACGAACGTGCGGCTGCTCTTACGCGCGTCGTCCAATCAGAGTCCGTAGCTCGTACAGTCCCAGCCAAAAGTGTTGTGTCCGATAGACAGGAGAAATTCATCTTTTTAAACGTCAATGATTAATATTAATATTTTCAAATACCAGAATGCTAAAAAAATTAGATCTCGAGTGAAATCAACGAATACATGAACTTTAAAACACGACGATAAAAATATTACAAATTATCATTTTCCGAAATTAATGAGCAAAAAACAGCGTATGCAAAATTCGATTGACATTCTGATATTTTGAAGTTAGTGACTCCTGTTTTGCAATTTAATTTGGCAGGTTATTTTATTCAAATGAAAAACAGCAACGTATTATTCAATAGCAATATTTAATAATGCATTGTCGAGTATATCATCAATTGGTATAAAGCGTTGGTTGTTTATAACAGAAGGAATGAAACCTTTTGTAACAATCTATATATTTTCGCTTTTTATAATTATGTGTGTGTGTGTGTCATTGGCAAAAAAAAGTGCAGTGTAGAGTTAACGAGGAAATATTTTTTTCTATTTAATTGCTTTCGACAGAGGACGAGTATATAGTTCAAAAAGTATCATTCGATCGAAGCAGAAGAGAATTGCCCGAAATTGTCTTTACCGCTAGAAGAAAAATTCCTAGGGATAAAATTTGCGTTTGCTATATTTCTGATTGAAATATTAAAACGATTGAACGATAAAAAGAATCGTGTAATACTGCAGGAAAACAAAATGTACCGTATTTTTTTATCGCAATTTTTTAAAATTCATTTCAGTAAGGTGTTAAAATTTTTTTAAATATTGTATAATTCTTGATCGCTATACACGGAAGCAACAAATCGTAAAGATAAAAGTAGAGATTTAAAAAATCACATTAAATCGAAACGAGGGACCAATACTTGAACAAACTGAAATACAAACTTTTGAGAATATTCACAAATATTTTTGGATTTATTTAGGTGTATGTTGGTGCGTCAAAGTAGATCCGTGTCATTTCCAATTGGTTTCAAATTTTTTGGGTTTCCTCGGGATAATTAAGGTTCTCGTCAGTTTTCGGGATTTATCCAAGTTTCGTTAGACCGTTTGGTCTTATTGAGGTTCGTTTAATTTTTTTTTTTGGTTTGCACCCAATTACATTCTCGAACTATAAAAATGGCCATTATTGGCGGCTTCTATCGAAAAATATCGCGCGCATTTGTTCGAAATAACGATCGAACGTGAACGTGAACGATACTCGAGTAATAGAAAGCCGAAAATGGAAATGAAGTAATTGTTGCGCGTATAGAAGATTTAGTACGGAGGCGGATACGGATTGTACGTTCCTTGCTGAGGATAAGGTCCGGTGTGGGTGTACGCTGCGGGTGGGCCGGCTTGCGGATAAGTCGAGTACACCGGTGGATTGGGTGAATAATTGTTGTAATTCGGTTGGCCATAACCGGGATACGCACCTGCTTGGGACATAGTTTGGCCATTGTAGTTCGGATTGGCCCATCCGGGAACGCCGTTTTGTTGAGGGGGAGCCCCACCCCAGCCGGATTGTTGAACACCAGCGCCACCCCACGCACCCGCCTGCTGTTGGGGATTCCCCCCGCTCGCGTATCCCTGATATGGGGCATTTATACCCGGATATGGTGGTGGCATGTCCGTCATGTAAACGCTGTTTGCTATTTTTAGCAAGAATTTTTTCCCATTATTATTACTATATATTAATCCTAATTATTAGTTGGCATTGTAAATATTACAAAATAGTTAATAAACATTTTTACTAGATAAGTGAAAACCATAAAATTCATTCTATTTAAATTATTCATCACTCTTGCTCGTGTTTACCAATCATTATAAATATTTATACTGATTAATAATAATAATTATAATAATAATAATAATAATAATAATAATAATAATAATAATAATAATAATAATAATAATAATAGTTTTCTTGAATGAAAAAAGTGGAAATGGTATTTCGAACCTGGAGGAGCTTCCGGGAAAACATTTGTCGGCGGCATCCATCCATAATAGCCTGTGGGGGCAGCTTGATAAGCGGGTGGTGGCGCTGCGTACCAATCTGTCGTTGGTGGTTGGTACGGCGGTGGAGCATCGAATCCAGGACCGTTTCGTTGGGCTACACAACGTTGTAGTATAATTTCAAACATTTATTTAATCGCTAACATTTATGCTTGAAAAATCTATACAAGATAATAAGTTAAGTAGTATTATAAGCCATTAAGCAATTAGATATGTTGATTGATCGTTGTTGCTCGTACTCAATAAATATATTTATTAATTTTCTTTCTGATCACCGTACGTATTCCGAATCAAATTGAATCGTTCAATGTATATACAAATGCATAAAGTTTGTATGAAATATATGTATATAGATATAAATATAAAATTACCCATAGAGGCAGCTCGCAGCATGGCCTGCCCAAATTCAATAGCGCCACCGCTCTTAAAATGCAGCTTGAATTTACATTCGCCCATCCAATTCCCGTTCGGTTGCGCCCTACATTTGCCCTTAATGTAATTAGCACCAAACATCGGTTGATCGAGCTCGACCTCGCTCAGCGTTATGAATGGGAAACTGAAAGATTGCATTTTTTCCTTTTGATCCTTCGCGTTAAATATCATTCTGTGGGTCGTCAAGTAAAGACGACCACGTTTAGTTCCGACAAATTCTGGCTGCTCTTGTCCGTGGAATTCCATTGTAACATTGTCGCAAAACAAAAGTATCCTGAACAAAATAATAAATAATTCATTAATAATATTAATTATAAATGGTAACTGATAATATTATTAATTATTAATACGCATAAATAATTTTTTTTTTATATCTCGTCATTGACCGGCTTTGGTCGTCTTTGGGGTTCAAAAAATGATTTTTCTTTTTTAGCTTTAATCGTTAGTTTGTAGTCGCAGAAATATAACACAAGAATGGGAGAGAGTGACATATGAGAGAGCGAAATTTCGACACTGTGCTGTTAGCGCTCGTATTTTCTCAGTTTGGCAATCAAAAATGTATTATTAAACCTAGTCATACCAGGTGAAATCAATGCGGATACTTAGTTATTCTTACTCTGCAGTAATTTTTGAAGATAGGCTTATTGGTTTTGAGTCCAAACATATTTTGATTTTACTTCAAATGATTCGTAACATTATTATGTCATTGCAATATTGAATAATGAACTGGTATAGATTACAACAAGTTGCTCAACAAATATATAAATAATGTATTTTAAAAACCGAGTTTTCTCTTTTTCAAATAGCGTTATACTTTCCAAACATTGCCGAAGACATTTCAAAACATTATAAGAATTTATAATGTTGCGAATTTTTAACAAAAAGTTCAACAACAAGTATATGTATTAAACAAATATTAACGATATATTTTTGTTACTTTGTTCCAGCCTTCATATTTTAATTGCTGTAAAAAATATTTAAGCATATTGAAAAATATAGAACGAGAAGCGATTTCAACAAAAGGCGAGCATCTGTGAGATGTTGATTAGAAAAAAACTATCGGATTAACGAAGTTTATACAGTTGAAATGTAATGATAAATATTTTGTTCATTAAGGTAGTAGTCTGACCGAAGCGTTTTTCTACAGAATCTTTTTAAATTTAGAGGACACTATTATGTGATTACATGCAAAATTTCAAAAGGATTCACCACGCCCTATTTGAGATATTGGAAATCAAAGATTGCATAGTTTTATATGTGTTCTTATCGGGAGTAATAGAAAATTTCAGATATAACACAATACCTCTGGAACTTTTCTACAGATTTTTTTTTTAATTGTCATTTACAGAGGAATATACGACGAAGTTTGTCAAAAAAAAACAAGAATTTTATCCACTTAGTTTTGGAGATATAGCGATATGAAATACAAGTTATGCGTATAATATAGGAAAACAGGGTTATTTCTGAAACTCTAAACTTTATATTAGCCATTTTTCCTGAAAGTTTGTTTTCAGATTTCTACAAGGTATAACAACTACCATTATTAGATTATTCTGCAAGCTACATCCAAGTTTTTGGACATTGACCGGAGAGTTAAGTTTTGAACGTGACAGTGGCAAGACCTTAATTACTTTTTTAATTTTTGAAATCGTCCCAATTTTGTGCATAGATTTAGTTTTCAAGTTCAAAAAAAAAAAAAAAATTGTCGAATTATCCTAGCACGACGCATGAAATTTGGGCTGAAAAAAGAATTAGGGATTTTGTTGCATTCCAGCGATGCTCTTACATCTTGAAAGCTATTTGTTCAATCCTCAAGGTTTACGCTTCTGTGCAGGCAACATAAAGGCTACCACGTTCCAAACTACCAGTGTTTTGGAACTGTTGCCAAGTGAAATATAATAAATATTATAACTTGAAGAAATTTGGGTTCAGTTTTAACCCGTCGTCTATAAAGGTGGGTCATATTTGTGTCCTGGCCAAAACTATTTTTGTTTGGAACTTGCGATGAAGGAAGGGGGGGCCCTTACTATCCAAATTTTTTTTTCCATAGTATTATGATTGGTGCATAAAGTAGAAGGTTTGTAGCAATAGCGTGAATTTTTTCGGATTTTTTTAACCGTAATAAGTTGGGGAAACTAGTGGTGGAACATAAATGACCCATGTTTACAGACGGGAGGTGCCAAAAAGATCATTACAGACGACGAGTTAACTATTCCTTTTAATAAGACAGGACATTTTGTTTGTTGAAAAAATGATTTCCATATAATTACATAAAGTAATGATTTCTTTGTATCTTAATTGGCCCCAAAATAACAGTTTCTTAATGGATGCTCGAGTGGAATGCACCCAGTGTGTAGTTAACAATCGGATTCGGAAGTGTGCCGTTCTACGGTTGTGAATACATTTGGTTATGATTTTTTTACAATTGAAAAAAAAAGAAAATGTTCCGAAAACATTCGATTATTTGCGTAATAATAAAAAAAACGATTTTTCGAACGTTTTTCTAGTTGACTGTACATGAATAAAGTTCTGACGAAGCATTGCATCAATTGATGCAACTTTATAGACGACAAAAGGAATAAAATAAGGAAAAGCAGTATTAACGAGAATTTGAGGGTTAAAACTGAACGTAATGATATGACGGATCGGGGACTCGGGGGCGTAGCTTGATGGTATGTTTACGAAGCTCAATGCGAGAATACAGTACGCGAAAGATGTCGTGATAACATTGACGCGTAATTCCGTATCAACGAGCAAGGTCAAAGAGGTTGGAGAAATAAAATTTTTGCTAAGACGTTACAGGATCGAGAAAATTCTAGAAATTACGACGTCGAGAAGTTTCGATGCAATGTTTACTTCGATTTATTTTCGCAATTTACGCAGGCATAGAAGAAAAAAAACATTCCCTCACCGTTCACCGGCGTGTATGAGAACGCCACCATTTGCATGCGCCGTATTTAGCGACATTTTTCAACCTTCGACGCAACGATTTCCTACAACTTTTTCGATTTAACTGACACAATTGAGCGGAACTTTATAACAAACGATTGCACTCCGTTCTTTTCCGTAATCGTCACTGGATCAGCTGATTCACGAGTAATAAGAAAATGTACACGGGAAACTCACGCTTGCGCACGACAATTATTAGCTTATCGGCGAAATACGAAATGCCAAGGCAAATATGAATTACGAATTACCTATAGAAAATATTGTTAAATATGGAAACCAGGTGAAGTTGGTCAAAAAAAGACGTGATTCTTTCATTGGAGTTGAATTTATGAATTTGTAAAGTTGAAGGATAAGCAAGGTTCTGCGGTCGGTAAGGTAAATTGTGACAGGCTGTAGGTAAGGAAGTCCTTGCTACGCATTGCGTATCGGAAAACATTGGTTTTAGGATTGTGTGTTTCGTCTCGGGTACAGTGGTAGACTCATCAGCAGAGCCGAAGCCAACTGTACTCTGCCCTAGACGCTGTTTAAGCATATGTGAGGTTCTAGGGGGCGTGTCTTATACTGAAATTCTAGCCTGAGTGACCGTTAAAGGTGCAAGCGCTTTGATAAAGGCAGATCTACACTAGTGTGGTGATTCCCACCTTCACAATTTCGCCGCTATGCGGCTAAAACCGCCGAACAGTTTTTCACAGGTGGTACAGCATCTCCAGCGCGTCTAAGGGCGGGTTGTTCTAAATTTTAGGTAGCTTATCTGGTGGTTAAAAGCATTGACTTGCGCAGACCTTTAACTGCTAGGTAGGCTTACCTAGAAGTTGGAACAACCCGTCCTAAGGCTAATATTCATAGTCTCCCCTCCACGCCAATTTGCCTTTACGAGAGCACGCAAGTAATTTAAGGATGTATGCCCAAAATATACAATTTAAGTTTGACCTTCAAATTTAAAATATGTTGTAGAGTGAACGATGCTGCGTCGATTATAAAAAAATAATTAGACTTCACCGTATAGATATTACATATATTAATTTTTTCAGACCCAAACGCATGTTAATCGTAGCGGAAGTAGCCTAATTTGAAAAAAAATAAGAAAATAAAGCTCGTGATATATAAGCGTACAGATTAAAAAAAATATTATTAGAAACTTTATTTTTTTTACTATTTAAAGAAAAAATACCCCCCCCCCCGTGTCACCGTCGTATTTGTTCAAAAATCTCGAAAAAAAGTAGAGTCGTTTGGGTCATGTGCGAAAACTGCTACTACAGCCGCCATGTTAAATGTGCGAAACATGGAAATATGGCAACGTTGCACGCGCGGGTAGTACGGACCGAGTGTACAGTAGTAGTGAGAGAAAATAAATACAAGCGTGATCTAATCATGAAATGTCAATGCAAATATATAATGCAAGATAAACATGAGCTATATAAATAAATTAACCAAAATATTTTCTTTATGAATTTAGATCAATCAATAGCAGGAAGGGAAAAGAAAGTATAAAAAATGCATGATTCTGGAAACGAAACATATTTATATATTTATAAAAAATAAAAATTAATTAGTGCATATCAATAATGTTTAAATATTGAAATTAAATATCATAATTTGCATATTCGTAAACGTCGAAATCATCGGAATCACGTTCCTCGACTTCTTCACAGTTATTTTCATTTTTTTCAGTGTCGCTGTTTAATTCGCAAAAAGTTTTCTCGTTTTGTTGTTCAAATCTTCATTTTTCGTGAAACGTTTGAGCTCTTGAATAATTTATTCAATGAATCTACTATTTTTTGTGATTCTCGGCCTTCCATCTACGCTTTCGCAATTAAACAATGTATTAGGTTAGGAAACTAGCTGTCAAACGACATACTTTCCGGCACTGTTGCCAAATTTTCTCGACATATAAACGGAATTTTTTGATTGGTTGATAGAACGGACATTAGCTCCAGTAAAAAATAGTCAAATGAAGAACTAATTTTTCTTAAAGTTAATAATAACTGTAACTTTCATCGGGTTGATTTGTTATGTATAATTAGTATTAATTAATAAAAAACATGTTTATGATTGATATCTTATATAATGATCTGATTGAAAAAACAAATAGATGTACTGCGGATTTAACTGGGCATACATCCTTAAGCGCAGCGACTATGAAATGAATACCGCTGTATGAATACTAGCCTTAGGGCCGGTTGTTCCACCTCCAGGTAAATTTTACCTGACGGTTGTAGCATTGGGTAGCAGACCTTAAACTATCAGATAAAATTTACCGGGAGCTGGAAAAATCGGGCCTTAGGGCGGGTTGTTCCAACCTCTAGAGGTAAACCTGTCTGGCAGTTAAAGGTCTGCAAATCAATGCTTTTAACCGTCAAATATGTTACCTAGAAGTTGGAACAACCGCTCTTAGGCACGGTTTTTCCACCTCCCGGTAAATTTTATCTAATAATTAAAGGTCTGCTATTCAATGCTACAACCATGTACCAGGTAAAATTTACCTGAAGGTGTAACAATCGGCTCTTAGGGCCGATTGTTCCACCTTCTGGTAAATTTTACCTGACGGTTGTAGCATTGAGGGCCGGTTGATCCACCTTCTGGTAAATTTTACCTGACGGTTGTAGCATTGAGTAGCAGAACTTTAACTATCAGATAAGATTTACCTGGAGATGGAACAACCGGCCCTTAGGGCGGTTGTTCCATCCAACATCTAGGTAGCTTATCTGGTGGTTGAGAGTATGGGTCAGTCGGTATCTCGCCATCGTGAGTGCAAGAGAGATAGCTGCAAATTTCGAAAGTGAATTTCTTCGACACGGTTTGACCGATTACAAAAAGGCCCTGTCAGCCCATTTTTGCCATCGTCCTGCGTGGGCTGACAGAGCTTTTTTGTAATCGGTTAAACCGTATCGAAGAATTTCAACTTCGAAAATTCGAGGTGAGGTTAGGTGACTGATCCATCCTCTTAAAAGCATTGACTTGTAGACCTTTAATTGTCAGATAGGCTTACCTAGAAGTTGAAACAACTCGCCCTTAGTGTACACACGTAAAACCAGGATAATGATGTCGAGAACATACTCTGCTCATCCGTGGAATCGGCGTGTTCAAAATAAACCCCAGGAGTATCGATATTATCACTATCGAATGAATTTAATAATACGATCATGATGAAACAACTCAGCGAAGATAAAAGATAAAAGTGTTGTCGACGAGGGATTTGGATGAAAAAATCGAAATGATAGTATTCAACAGATTATAGCATATTCCACACATCCCCGGCTGGCTGGGATAATCGTTTCCGAGGACAGTTTCTATTTATGTATATATTTATTTATGTAAAAAAGAAAATATTCATCGAATCATCGTTATTGTATATAATAGTGGGATCATGATGTTTGTCGCCACTTTATTCATTTTTCCTATTATATTTACGATGACTTGGGGGGTCAAAACCGATGAGAGATCCTTTGTTGTTGGAAAATAATGTTCGCTTTAAAACATTCGATCAAACCGCGTTACTAAAAAAATGAAAAGCGAAAAACTTTACGTCAAGTTTTCGAAGGAACGACAGATGTTTTTTCCCCAATATATATAGGGGAAGGTCGGGCAAAACAGAACACCCCCCCCCCCTCCCGTAAAAAAGGGAAATTTCATTTCACAGTGGAAAACTGAAAAATTCGATTATTGGACTCAGGACATGCATTGAGAAAGTAGTATTCATTGACACGACTGATATTTCTAACATGAAAATTAAAATATATTTTTAAAAAAGAAAGGGGCCGGAGGTGTAGGGGTGACGGGGCGACGGGGCGACGGGGTATAGTACGTAGAAGGATAAAGATGGAAAAAACGATTTCATTGAATACACGACTAAAAGCTATTGCAAAGCATATTTTCAGCTTTCTAAAAATGCGCTTAAGCTTTCTGTACGATCATTGGTTACTGAATTACAGACGATCAAAGTGAAAATTACATTTTTTGTTTTGATTGCGGATGATTGATCTTGACATAAAATAAAATTTTTGAATGCAGAGGAGTTGAAAATTGGCAATGAATAAATTTTTTTTTTGAATCGAAAAAAGAAATAGAACAAAAATTCGGCCCACTAAGCAACTAGCGGGGTTAACTCCGGAATAAATCAAAGATTTTTTTGGGAAAATAACAAAAAAATTAAAAGTGTTTAATTTAAAAATTAAAAAAAATCAATCATAGTAAATAATTTTAAGATATTTTATACCTTACACATGATATAATTCAATAATTTATGATAAGCATTTCATGGGTAATATAACTATTTTTATTATAATACCAATTTTACAAATCAATTTATTTTACCTCTCTTTGGCGCTTAAATATTTTACATACTCTGTATTCCTTTGAATTCGAAAAATTTCGGATACAAAGGCAACCATCTTTGTCTGGAATGACACAATGTAATTAATGAGTTCCAGCGATTGATTTTTTTTTGGCAAATCGGTCCTTTAGGTCATTTACAGCCTTATTATAATCGTATTACAAGAAAAATAATTGATAAAATCGCTTTACCTGTGAAATGCTTATCATATATCATTGAATTAGATTATGCGTAAGGTATAGAATATCTCAAAATTATTTTCTAAGATTGATTTCGATGTGAAATAAAATTTTTGAATGCAGAGGAGTTGAAAATCGACAACGAATAAAATTTTTTTTTTTAATCGAAAAAATAAAATAAAAAAAAATTCGGCCCACTAAGCAACTAGCGGGGTTAACTCCGGAATAAATCAAAGATTTTTTGGGGGAAAAAAAAAATTTTAAGTGTCGGAATTTGAAAAATTCATGGTTTTTTTCCAAAAAACTGAAATTTTCCATAGAACTTGATTTCCAAAATTATTTTTGTATTTTTTTCAGAAAAGGACATTCGAAAACAAAACTTAAAAAAAAAACGTCCCGATAGGTCAATTTTTGAAAAAGTTATAGCTATTTGAAAAAGAAAAAGCCATTTTTTTTAACATTCGTAACTTTTTTTGCCTTCGGTAAAAAAATTTGAAAAAAATCACAAAAATTTCTTTAGTGGCGTAAAAGAAAATTGCGAAGTTTCAGCCAAATCGAAGGGGGTCGGGTTCAAAAGTGGTCGAATTGATGTGGAATGACCCATATGTTACGACAGCAAAAAATCATTTGCTAACGGTGTTTTAGCTACGGTAGCATTGCTATAAGTGCGTGTAGCATTATTATCCCTGCGATAGCATAATAATATTTGCTATGGAGACAAACAATTCAAATTTGAGATAGATTTGCTGGCGTAGCAAATACTGCGCTGATGTAACGCAGCATTTGCTACCGCTACATATCAATTTTGCTACAGGAGCACCCCTGCGGACGGCCGATCAGTAACCGCAGCAAAAATGTTTGTTTGCTGCCGGTACTAAATTAATTTGTCAAGTTCTGTGCTCCCGCTACGTTTCTTATGCTCCACGTACTCAAGCATTTGCAACTCGAGAATCTTTAATTATTGTTGCAAAAGAAAAAGAAAGAGAAAAAGAAAATATTACAAATAAATTTTTTGAATGTACAAAAGTGTTCATTATATTATATATAAGGCAAACTCGTGCCAAGCGTAATTGATGGTGAATTTATTTTTTACAACATTTTAGCAAAATTCGTGATTTTTTATATATTTTTTCAAAGTTCTTGGTAGAACAATGAAGAAAGGGTATATTCTAGCTTGAAAACTCGATATTTTTTGTCTGACGTTTGCCGACATGACTGAATCAGTAAGGGATGGAAGGAAAAGAGCAGATTGGAAGTAAAATTAGTATATAATTTCACTCTAATTTTTATATGTATTTATCAATAATATACATAAACAAAAGCAGATTCGTGTATAATTATTTGCCGTTCGACGTTTTTTTCTCCGAACACATTCCGAAATTATATTTCACATTTTTTCTGGAAAAAAAAATCAATTGCACACAAGCGCCCGTTCATTTTCGGTAATCGAATCAATTTGTCTACTGGTTAGTCTAAAATAATTATCAGATTTTATCATTTTTCAACAACCAGAATGAAAATTTCTTCGAAGAAATGTTAATTCCTCCGAAATTATGGATTTTTTTTGAAGGAGCAGATATTAAACAAACATTCATTCAAAATACTGTTATTAACGTTTGGCATACGTACGTAGAACGAGCATGAATATTTCATAAGCGATCGGTAGTGTAGTGGATAGGGTGCGTAGGTAGAAAATATAGGTCTCAGGTTCAAATCCCGGTTTAGGTAGGAAAATTTATTCGACAAAAACCCATTACCTTTGCATAAAAAGTAATAAATATGAACTATAAGATAATTCTCAATCGATATAAATTTTTTTGTTTTGTTTTTATACGTAATTAATTACTTTTACTCGCAATTATGTTCTGGCTAAAAAGTGAAATAATTTTTGAGCAACAAATATTATGCGTTCGTCCTGCAAAATTTTTCGTTCGTCCTGCAAAATTATTTGCTCGGCCAGCAAAATTATTTGCTCGAGCAACAAAATTATTTGCTCGGGCAGCAAATATTTTACGCTACGATAGCATATGCTATGCTACCGTAGCGTATCGTTGAACGCTGCAAGAGCAGAAGTTCTTTGCTTCTGTAATAAATGATACTTCAGCATAGAACTTTCGTTACAGCAGCAAATAAATTTGTTGTCACTATATTAACCTAAAAAATTTGTTGCAGTAGCATGGCTCACGCTGTCCTAGCAAAAACATTTCTCTCCGAATCTTAATTATAATTAAGATTCAAAAAATGGACGAAGGAAGATGGCCAAAAATCTGCTTAAGAGAGGAAATCAGAGGGATCAAAAATGGGAAGCCATCGAGCTGGGGTAAGGAACTAGAAAATGCAATGAAAGAGGTAGGGGATGGGAGAGTAATCGAGTGGCTATGGAAAAGGGAGGAAAGTAGAAAGATCGAAAAAGCTATGAAGGAAGGGAAGGAGATATTAAGAGGACAGGACTTCCAGAAGAACTGGGTGAAAGTGGATGCGTCATCGTACAATGAAATGTACAAGGGAATAAAAAAGGGAATAAAAAGGCAAGAGTATTGGGATAGGGAAGGGATAGCGGGGGATATAATGGAAGAATGGGCAAGATTGAGATGTGAAAACATTGGGAAAGTAGGGAAAAAAGGGTACCGGAAGTGGGACTGTGACGTGTGCGGGCTGGAGGAAGAAAGTCTGGAACATATCTGGGAATGTAACAGGGCAAGAACAGAAATTCATGGGGAATGTACGGAGGCAATAGACAGATGGAGGGGAAATCGACGTGGCAATGAACTAAGGGAATGGACGATAGAAACATTGAAAGGGGAATTAAATGTGGAAATCTGCGAATACTTGAAGGCCTTCAGGAAGGTTAGGAGATCGTTAACCGAGAAAAGATTAACGTAAATGGAGAAAGGAAGAAGTCAAGGGGAATGTGACCAAAGCTCTATACATAAAATAAGAGTGGATGAATGAATGGTATATGAATCAATAAAGAGTGGGTGGGAAGGAGTACTTGGAATATTTTAAAACAGACATTAATGTAACAACTTACAAGGAACCCTAGGTAGGTCGACCTCTTCGATTTTGATCTAATTTATACGTGTTTTGGAGTTTTTACGAAAAATTCGCTTTAAAGGGGCAAACCACCCCTTTCGTTGCAATACCTTAAATTAATATTTAAAGAATTCGTTTCTCAATTATATTATTGTACGGCAGCACAGCCACGTATATAATTTATTGAAATGTCTTCAAACACGAAATGAAGTTTATCTTTGACCTTGTTTCTAGGTGAGATCATCCCCGTATCGATAATTCTTACATAGGCCCATTGTGAGTTACGATTTATTTATTATGAAGGAAATAAAGCATAGGTTCAACTGTGATGAACCATAGAACGTAGAATTTAATACATTTGAAGGGAATCCCTACCGCCAAGCCCCTTTTAGCAAGATGTAAAAATTTTTATTTCAATATAAAGAATAGTATAATATGTATAATAGTATAATTAAATTATGGTACACACTTTAATGCTACGCTTTGTAAATTTATATTCAATGATACATAGGAGTACGTCTGGATAGCATTATCTCGGTTTGGGCGCCCAGCACCGATTACTAAACTCCATGGTGTACCTCATTTTCGTTATCACCTTGTCTTATCGTCTTGTCTTCTTGATAATCTCTCTCGTTGTTTTTCCCACTTATCTCCTCGAGTCCATTGATTTCTCAAGTTATTTACTCCAACGAGAGCAAATATGTCACTATTATTCGAAAAATAGATTTGTGTGTAGTTATAGTTATGCATAGGTGGTGGTTATGCGTAGTTATGGCACTTAAAGATAGGACGTAACTTCTCCCTATCTTAAGCTACGTGCTTCGATCAGTATCTTTGCTTATCGCTTTGGCTGCGTGCTTATCTGGCTTAGGTTCTGCGTATATTTTCGTATTTCTTAAGGGGACCGTATGGTCTAGAAATTTGAAAAAATCGATTTTTTTTTTTCGATATGTCGAAAGTATAGTATCTCAAGAATATACTGTGAAATTTTCATGCGGAAATTCTCAATATTACAGCTTCTACAGCCCATAACGCAGGTAGAGAGCGGTCCGCGACACGAAAACGTTCAAAGCCTTATTGGACACAAAGCCTTACGGGGATGATTTTTTAGTTTGCAAAAAAGAATGTGTTTTGCATGTTAAAAAACGTTTGTACAAACGTGCTGTTGATGCGAAAAAAAAACATGCACAAATAAAGAAAGCAACAAAGAAATTGACAGAAAAAGAAGAGGGAAAAAAGACACAGCGGAAATCGATAAATAAAACACCGAAGCGTCAACAATTGACGAATAAATTATTGCAAGAGCTGTCAACTTATTACGGTCTAGCAATTAGACGTAATTCAGATTCGACTGAAGGGATGAGAAGTGAAATATGGGCAGCATATTATCACAAAATTTCAACAGATGAAAATCCGCAACACTCGTACTGTCCTCCAGGTTCCGAATCGTGGTGCAAGTGGCGTCAAAGTGAGGCTGCAGGTACTTTAGACACCTACGAGCACCCACCTGCTCTGTGCCATGAAGCACAAGAGATATTAAAACCAATTTATGAAGAATTGACAGCAGAGACTTTATTGGAAAGGTGTATTGGCAGTAATACGCAGAACAATAACGAAAGTTTCAATGCTTGCGTGTGGCACCTTGCGCCGAAACATCTGTTTGCCGGAAAAAAAATCATTGATATTGCCACTCACATTTCCGCTTGCATATTCAATGAAGGATTTGCATCCCTATTGAAAATAATGGAGACCATGGGCATAACAATCGGGCCACAAGCGGGGCAACTAGCGCAAAACCGAGACGAGCTGCGAGTATCGAGCGCCAACCGTAGGAGCACGGACAACTCCAAAGAGGCTCGGACAGCTCGAAGAAATGAAAGGAGTGAGGAAATCTTGAATTATGAACGTTCCGAAGGAATCCTATATGGTGCCGGAATCGCGGATTAACTGTAAGTATTCAAAATTTGCTCAATTTTTGAAAATATCTGTACCTCAAACTTTAAACTCATTTATCTCGAAACGACTTTTTTCGGCACTGCGCAGGTGAAAACAAAAAAACTATTCAACCGAATCACTTGAAATTTGGATATGTTGTTCACAACATGTATGGCTATCGTCGGAACTACAATCATAATTTTATTTAAATAATTTCTTATTGTTTATACTAAAAAACTAGTGAAAAAAAAACCCGATTTTACGAATTTTTTTTCAAAAGCGCGCCATTTTGTCAATTTTTAATTTTTTCGATTTGTTCTAGTCCCGACCATAACTGCACTCTTTCTGATTAAGAATCTTCTTGAATTTTGTGTTTCAGATGAGTAGAAGTCTCGGATCGATCTTCACCGTCCGGGTCGGATTTTTCGAGAGGGTCGTCTTCAATGCCAATTATATGATAATAAACACTGTTTTTAAAATTAAAAAAAAATTTTTTTGTATACTTAATAAAGGTAGTAATAAACCCGAAAAGTTAAAACATCGATTTTTAAATTTTTTAAGGCAAAAAAAAAATCGTGAAAATAGGTGAAATTTTCGTGCTCTAGACCATACGGTCCCCTTAAAGCAATTTTTGAAGACAAATATCAGTTTCTCACGGGACATTAAAGTGAAATATACACTGTTATTGTACACGTAGTATAAAATGATTGTGAATCCTTAAATGTTATATGACTTTTGTTGATCACGTTTGAAACGATGAACATTGCTGAAAGCCCGATTAATAATGAAGAACGCGAATTGATAAATAATATTGAAAAAAATTTACTGCAAAGTATGCAAGATTTTTATGGGGTGGAATATATTGAAGAAAATACTTTAGATTTTCACGAGCCCTATAAAGTTCCAGGACTCCTGGAACTTTATAGGGCTTTATAGAACATATGGAATGGAGTCCTGGAACACCATCCGATACATGTTCGAACGATGAAGAAGATTTGAGCTATGATTATAAAAGAAGAGCAGTCGAATTTTAGAGGAGCGCAAAGAAAAAGAACTTGAGCGTAGACAGTGTCAAACAGCGATTCAAAAAAGTAAAATCTAAAAGTCAATTAAAACGTTGGGCTGATCAATTCAATAAAGGTGGGACATACATGGAAAAACTAGCTCGCATTTCTCAATTTACGTTGGATAATCTGAAAAGTGCTGTTGACGCCGGTTTAATTTTTCATGATGTGGATCCTCGAAGGTGGGCCCTACAGGCACAGAAAGAGATGGGATTTAAAGACGTACATTTTATGGCTTCCGATTGGTGGTTGTGGGAATTTAAGAAAGCTCACCGTATAACATCTTGAAAAATTAATAAATTCGTAACCCGAAAAACTATAGAAGAAGGAGCAGATTTGAAAAGAGATGCAGATAATTTTGTTAATAAAATTAAACCTTTTATTGAACAATATGGCTTACAAAACATATACAATTCAGACCAAAGTGGGTTTCAATTAGAAATACATTCAGGACGAACATTGGCAGTAGAAGGCTCAAACAGGTCGAGTGCCTTGTGCAGTCAGTGTCTTCGACAACTCATAGGTACACTATATAGCCCACAATATCTGCAAAGGGAAAATTACAATCGCCATTTTTCATTGTTTTGAAAGAACCTACCGGAAAATTTGAACCAGTGTGGAGACAACCATATTTAAACCGAGTAATGTCTTTTTGACTGCTTCTAAGTCAGGAAAACTTACGTCAGGTATTTGTATACCCTACGTTCTTTTGTATTTTTAGCTATAAGAAAAAAAGCTAAATTTAAAACCTGTTAATCCTACATATGCAAAGAAAAATTAAAGTCAAAACAAACATTATATTGAATTTTCCAGGACACTGTAAGATGTGGCTGGAAAAGGTTTTTTCCCCTAACATCGGTTCAAAAAGCGTACTTTTAGTAGATTCATGGAGTGGACATTGCACAGAAGTGGTCAAGCAAGCTATACCCCGTGGAAAAAGCATCAAAACAATGATCATTAAGCACACCTTTGTATTTAACGTGCTGTCTCCGCCTATTGGCTACAACACGGCACCCAAGTGCGTGGGGCAGAGATCACGCCCTGCCAGCGCACTATCGTTCAACAGCTCCCAATTTACACCTGGCTGCCCCGGGTGAACCCTTGGTCCGGGCTTGACTTTCTAGCCCAAAAACAATGATCATACCAAAAGGTACAACCGGAAGGATTCAACCACTTGATATTTATGGATTCAAAATATGGAAAAATTATGTTCGACATTTTTCAGACGCTGTTTTGTTACTTGATTATGATCTCAATCTACATTTAAGAAATAACATAATCAAATTGCAATCTTTAACTCATAATCAGTTATCTTCGCCAAGGTATCAAAATTTGTTTCGATATGCATGGTACAAAAGTGGTTACACAAGTGATAAACCTGAAGAATTTGTTAACCCCGTCGAATTTGCTATCGGACAATCATCAAGATCTCAATGTGATGTTCAAGATTGTGAGAAAGTAGCAATAATAAGATGTTCATGGTGTAAGAAATCACTTTGCTTGCAACACTTTTTCGATGAATACCATTACTGCACGACCTATAAAAACTGATTATAATCTGAAAACTATATTCACGTATTATGATGTTGGTTTAATATGTATACTAATATCAGAAATACACAGCAATTGAGTAAATATATGCAAAGAACCCAGTAGTTCTAGTAAATAATTATGGAGCATGAGACCGAACGAATATCCTGTAATGCAGACTAAAATATTATATTCATAAAAGTTGATGAATAATAATAATCGGAATAGGTAAAACTTAAAAAAGACTTGTTGAGTAAAGCGGAAGGAAGAGTTGATCATCATAAGCAAATAATTAAGCGTAAGAATGAACTCCTGAATGAGTTAACTATATATTTCTCAAATTTTTGTATTGCCTTCCAGTTGAATTATATTTTTTATTGCTTATGGAATAACTTCGAGGAGAGGCATTTGTCCCGAAGAATTCCAACACTCGAAATCACTGTAAGTTTATCGTTTCTCACAATGGGCCTATGCAGGAATTATCGATACAGGGATGATCTCACCTAGAAACACCATCAAAGACAAACTAATTTTCGTGTTTGAAGATATTTCAATAAATTATATAAGTGATTGTGCTGCCGTACAATAATATAATTGAGAACAAATTTCTTTAAATACTAATATAAGGTATTGCGACGAAAGGGGTGGTTTACCCCCCTTAAAGCGAATTTTTCTTAAAAACCCCAAAACACGTATCGATTAGTTCTTCGACCTCTACAAAATACAGTTAGTTCCGTCTGAATTGGAACAATAGTTTTTATGGTACAAAATAAAATTATTAAATTAGGGGTTGTTCACTCCTTAAACACCCTTTCCCCTAAAAAGCCTAGATTGCGTTTTCCATGACTCATCAATAGAAACATTTCAGCGTTGGTTTCATTCGAATACGTCAAACGCTTCTATTCGAAACTGAGAAACCACCCCGTTCGGTGCCCATCTTTGGGGGCTGTTTTCACCCCTTTAAACCGTTTTTGGGCCGATAAAAAAATACGTGTCTCTTAGTTTTCGATGTACTACAACATATATAAATTAGATCAAAATCGAAGGGGTCGACCTACCTAGGGTTCCTTGTTAGAAATAGGGAATAAGGAGAACAATATATCTCCAACCTCTTTGAATGTCGGTATCCTCGTCGACTGAATCATTTTGATGATCAAATAATAAGAAATACGCTCAGTATAAGAAAAGACAATACAATAATTTTTGCTTACATTTGTTGAGCCGCTGTCCTTGCTTTGCCATTCCGGTTAGTCGTCACTTCAAACTATTAGAACTATTGTCGTATACACTATAATTATATATTTATATTTTAAAGATTAATTACGGTCACTAACACTGTTTTTCTCAATTAATTCCAAATAAGGTACTGATTACCCTACGTGTCCCTACCCTACACGAAAGTTTTGGACACTAATTTTACTTATTGTTTCACAGTCGAATCTACTGGAGCATGCGAAGGAGAGTTCGTAAACACTAATGTTTTATTATTTTTTTAATTATTTTTTTTTGTTTTTCGTTTTTTGTCTTAATTTTATTTTCATTTATTTTTTTTTCTTGTAGGATCAATATTTAAGGTCCTATGCCTGCGGTAAAGAAAAAGAGTGGTAGAAATTTATTTCGCGAATTATTCCACAACTGTATGTCTTTTTATAACATAAAACTCGAATCATCTTCATTCAAAATAAAACTCTTCTCCCCACCTTCACAGGGGTAGAGTTTCAGGCACGTTTTTTTTTGACGTGGCCCTGTAGGCCCAAACCACGCGTTATTATTTGGAAGTTTGTTTTGTTTTTTTGACGTGTTCTTTTTTATAAGTTTTTGGGATCAGAATAAATTACGTAAATCCGATTTTAATATCTCGCATAAAATTAAAATAAAAAGTAATTCGGATTTCAAAATCTTATAACAAAAAAAATGAAAACTACGTCATTGGAATTATTAACACTTGCAAGAATAAAATGGAATTCTGATTTCAAAAATTTAAGATAAGAATAACTAATAATAAGAAAACGTAAAAAACGGATCAAACTTGTGAGTAATAATGCGTGGATTACATCTATAGGGGAAACCACGTCAAAAAGACGTGTCTGAAACTCTACCCCTGCGGTAATGCGGAAAAGGATTTTATTTCAAATAAACATATTTCGAGTTTTATGTTATAGAAAGACATGTAGTCGTCGAATGGTTCATGGAATAATGTTTTCGCACCACTCATTACCATATGCGTAGAATCTAAAACATTGATCCTAGGAGGAAAAAAGTGAGGACCAAAGTGGTAGAAAATTGTATTCCCTACAAAGTTGTTTTCATCCATTTATGCGTTGATGTTTAAAATAAACGAGATAACACAATAATTTAATTTCGCCCCTTTTTTCAGATTTATGTTAAAGAAATCGATCGTAGACCAAAAATTGTTATGGCCAAGGTTGTAAAGAATTGAATTTCCAATAGGTTTAGTCAGAACTATTTTTTAATTAAAAATTCGGAATGGTTATTTAACAAACATAGCGGTCGACGCCAGTGCAAAAATTAGATGACTAAACTACATTAGAAAAAGGAAATTGTGGTATTGACTCTTCTCCATTTCAGGGCTCTTTTTTGTACATAGTGGCTGCGCTAAATGTCATCAAAAAAATACAAATTCATCGGAATCAATATAAAAAAAGTTTTGAGTAAAAAATATACGTGATAATTGTGCACCCTTACCCTCTCCGTCGTGATCTATCATGATGTTTTAATAGACCCCCCCTTCCCCTTCGGGCCTCACGTGATTAATGGACGCCCCCCTGGCACTCTATCCACCACGCTACTATTGATTCGTGAATCTTTTACATCAGGAAGATATTTTGAATCTCGATTGGTTGCTATTGTCGTAAAATTTAATAAAGAAATTATGAGTAACCAATATAAATATCGCAATCTGCTACTTGTTGCAAGTACAATTCATATTTTCCTTCATTTACTTTGAATTAAAAAACTAAAATCAATACATTTTGTCTATCGACATTGATACACTTTCGCAAAGGGAATAATAGTGAATTTTACATAAATAGGAAATTATTTCAAGCCCATAAGATAAATGACTATATCTTCTTATTGGAATATGAGCAAAAATAATCAATCAACGTAAAAATAAACTTGATATGAAACGCTATATGAATTAAGAAAGAGAGCGCGTGAGGTCTTATAAATAAAGAACCATAAATGTGTTTATAAAACATTAAATATACAAATGATAAAGGTAATAAGAAACCGAAGCATAGGACCATTTTCGTTCTATGAGTTCGAGTTATACTTTTGATCATTCCGTTGATCAGTTCTTCGACAGCTCTCATTCAGTTAAGACGTTAAATAATAAAATAATAATTGCTCTGCTTAAAGTGTGTTTGTGACTTTATTTTGCAACCTGCTTCCCGACAATACCCAATACTTCTATTCCTATTTTCTATTTGTTGTGTTTTATTCAATGCTAACTATGCCCGCGGTTTATTCGTCTGTATTTTTTTGTTATAAAGTCTTGAGATATTCAATGACAATATTTCTGTAATATTGTAGCAATATTTGCCGGAAATTTGCAATATTGCAAGATTCTAGCAATATTTCTGTAATATTCCGTGCCGTGTGGGTTTGTTTGTATTTTGTATTCACACCCGCCATTTCATGAATCTCATCAGATAATCGTTTGATTAGCCAATATGAAACGAATTAAATTTTAACATTCCATCGTCTATAGGGAATTCAGTTAGCACCCGAGATAACTTCCCGTACAAAATCTCATATAGGATAAAATTTGTTGTTCCGTGAACACACATATTATATGGTAATCGCGCGTATATATATACCAATCTCGAGTAAAGATACACTGCACGTCTTGCCTTTGCCGTTTAAAAATATATTTTTAATACTTGGCGTCAAGACGCTGCCACGTCTCTAGATATTAAAAATCCGCGATCGTAATTGTAAAATGGCCATTCTACATTCTCGTTATTATTTCAATATTTACTTAACTTCGAAAAAAAACAATTAAAAAATGTGTGTGCTTGATTTGCCAAAAATAAAAAATTATCCATTTTCGTTTCTTTCCTGTAAGATGCGAAAAGTTACTTTACTTAGAAAAAAATCTACTTTAAAATGCCATTAACATTTATTTAATTTTTTAATAATTATATTATTATATATATATTTATTATATATTATATATATTATATATATTATTATATTATATATTATATATATTATATATTATATATATTATATATATAAATAATAATTATTTAATAAAAAATAAAATTGCATTTAAAATGCCAATGATTTGCAAAAAAAAATTAATGAAATCACTTTAACATATCCAAGACCGGTAAATGAATTACGGAATTCCACAGGAAATCATGCATTCCCTAAACAGTTCCTACTGAAGGGTTTTTGTCGCTGTAAGGTCTTCTGAAGAAAACCCTGCAAATATTAAGTAGTTAGTATGATTTTCTGCTAACTAACAAAAGAACGATGAACGTCCAACACAGTTTACACATACACACGCATCTACACGTATTTATCGCACAAATTCACTACAAAGTTTACACAAAAACTTGGCGTCCATGATTTTCAAATATTATAATCTCGGGAAGACACAGTTGATCGAATATACTATATACAGGTCAATGATCAACTCGTTCTTTCTTCGATAGTGAAAGAAGTCCGATTTCTGGATAGAATAGGAGAGTTCATGTTAATGATTTGATGAACGAGATGAATGGCTGAAATTTATAGATGAAATGGATTAATGGGATGAATGGATAAACGAATGAGATGAATAGAAAAAATGTGTCCATGGAATGAATAAATAGTTGAACAGGATCAATCGACGAATGGGTGGAATAAATGAATAAATGGATGGAATGAATCGATAGTTGGATGGGATGAATACGGAGTTGGGTTAAATAAATAAAAGAGATGAACCATCCGATAAATGGATCGATGGATGGGATGGATGGATGGAATGGAGGGTTGGGACTTATGAACGGATGTTTATCTGTTTCCAATCTATTCATACATCCCATCCATCTATCAGCCCGAACATTTGAATGGACGTACGTGCGGATGAATGCATGGGATGCGTTGGGCGAACAAATAAATGGACAGGCAACCAAATGAATAGATGGGTGGACGGATGAGGGATGATGGGATAGAATGAACAGACAAAATGAATGGATACTTGAATTTGCTCCAGATACAGACGGATGGGGAGTTCCTTCACCGACGTTATATTTGAAAACCATGCACGCCAAGTTTTTGTGTAAACTTTGCAGTGAATTTGTGCGATAAGTACGAGTAGATACGTGTGTATGTTTAAACTGTGTTGGACGTTCATCGTTCTTTTGTTAGTTAGCATAAAATCATATTAACTACTTGATATTTACAGGGTTTTCTTCAGAAGACCTTGCAGCGACAAAACCGTTCAGTAGGAACTGTTTAGGGAATGCATGATTTCCTGTGGAATTCCGTAATTCATTTACCGGTCTTGGCTATGTTAAAGTGATTTCATTAAGTTTTTTTGCAAATCATGGGCAACAATTTTAAAGTAGATTTTTTTCTAGGTAAAGTAACTTTTCGCATCTTACAGGAAAAAAAACGAAAATGGATAATTTTTTATTTTTGGCAAATCAAGCACACACATTTTTTAGTTATTTTTTTTTCAAAGTTAAGTAAATATTAAAATAATAACGAGAATATAAAATGGTCATTTTACAATTAAGATCGCGGATTTTTAATACTTGGCGTTCGTTTTTTACTTTTTTAATGTATTTTGCCATGGATTTCACTTCTTTTTGAAAATCATGATATTCACCAACTTTTCTATAAAAGTCAAATCGTTCTTTCTCAATCAAAGACAACAATTTTTACGTTGGTTTTTTCCAGTTAAAGTAACTTCTGTTACCCTTTGAGTAGCAAGAAAAATTTCACTGTTAGTGCCAAAAACGCGGGGCAAAAAAAATATTTCGATTCATCGAAATTTAGTACACTGGGATTTTCGAGGTCGGTGATTACGAATCTGTCCTCAAAATTCATAAATTCAAAATGCCGGATCCAATATAGCAAACTAAAATCTAAAAATTAATTCTAATCGGATGAAACGCGGTACTCGGAGTTTTCGAGGTCGCTGATTTCGAAACTGTCTCCAAAATTCATAAATTCAAAATGGCCGATCCAATGTGGCAGACAAAAATGCGAAAATTGATTTGAATCGGATGAAATTCGACCCGCCCTTTTCTCTTCCTCCCTGCGCACGCATGAGTGCATGACAATGTGCGTGCGTGCGTGTATGCGTATGTATGTGCTAGAGATGTCCAAAATTTGTATCGACCGATACTCAATACTCGATACAAATGTATCGAGTAGCGATTTTTTTTTGCGATACTCGATATAAAAATATCGCGTCGCTGTCGATACTCGATATAAAAGTATCGAGTAGTGAATATTTTTGCGATACTTGATACGAAAGTATCGCGTAGCGAAAAATTTTGCGATACTCGATACTAAAGTATTGCGTAGCAAAAAATTTTGCGATACTCGATACAGAAGTATCGCGTAGCGAAAAATTTTGCGATACTCGATTGAAAAGTATCGCGTAGCAAAAAGTTTTGCGATACTCGATACAAAAGTATCGCGTAGTGAAAAATTTTGCGATACTCGATACAGAAGTATCGCGTAGCGAAAAATTTTGCGATACTCGATAGAAAAGTATTGCGTAGCGAAAAGTTTTGTGATACTCGATACAAAAGTATCGCGTAGCGAAAAATTTTGCGATACTCGATACTAAAGTATCGCGTAGCGAAAAATTTTGCGATACTCGATACAGAAGTATCGCGTATACATCGAACATTTTCTCGATCGAAATTCAATGGGGATCCCTTCGGGGGTCAACATTTTGCGTCCATGGAGCCTAATCTTCAAAATCCACAATTAATAATTATGAAATTCAAGATGGCGGAGTCCAATATGGCGGCTTAAAGCCGAAAATTTTCTTATGTTTCCCACTTACCCGGATACAACTATCTTGTTCGATGGGATTTGCATGATAAGCTATATACCAGGGTTTTTGGGGTCGGCGATTACGAATCCGTTATTAGATTTGCGGAATTTAAAATGGCGGACCTAAGATGGCGGACAAAAATTTCCGAATTCCGTATTTTTTCGTGAAAATTGGTAGGTAGGGGTTTTCGAAGACGCTCATTACGAATCCTTTATCAGATTTGTCGAATTCAAAATGGCAGATCCAATATGGCGGACGTCGAATTAAAAAAACTTATCAATTTTTTTTAAATTCTATACCCAGGGGTTTTTGGGGTCGCTGATTCCGAACCCAGCATTTGATTTACAAAATTCAAAATGGCGGATCCAATATGGCGGACTTCAAATTGTAAAAACTTATCAAATTCTCTGAAACTCTGTACCTAAGGGGTTTTGGAGTCGCTGATTACGAATCTGGTATTAGATTTTCAAAATTCAATTTGGTGGATCCAATATGACGAACGTCAAATTGTAAAAACTTATCAATTTTCCTAAAACTCTGTATCAAGCGGTTTTTGTGGCTGCTGATTACGAATCTGGTATTACAATTTCGAAATTCGAAATAGCGGATTCAATATGGTGAACGTAAAATGTGAAAACTTATCAATTTTTCTAAGATTTTGTACCAAGGGGTTTTTGGGATCGCTGATTACGAATTTGACATCAATTTTTCGGAATTCAAAATGGCGGAACTATTATGGTAGACATCAAATCTAAAAATGTCATTAATTTTCCCAAAACTTTGTATCTAGGGGTTTTTGGGTTCACTGATTATGAATTTGATATCAGATTTAAAAAATTAAAAATAGCGGATCCAATATGGTTGACATCAAATTGAAAAATGTCATCAATTACCTGAAAACTGTACTTCCGAGTTTTAAGGGTCGCTGATTATAAATCTGGAATGAAATTATTAAAATTCAGAAGGACGAATAGAATATGGCGGACAATAAATCGGAATAGCATATCTATTTTCCCATATTTGTCGGCTTAGAGTTTTTTGGGGCTATTGATTGCGAATCTGATATCAGATTCTCAAAATTTATAATCGCAGCTCCAATATGGTGAATGTCGCATCAGAAAGTTCCATCAATTTTTCCAAAAGTCTGTACTTGAGTGTTTTCGGAACCGCTGATCGCGAATTCGACATCAGGTTTTCAATTCCAAATGTCAGATCCTACATCGAAAAGTATCATGAATTTTTCTGATTTCTTATATTTAGGGGTAAAGCCCATAAAACTCGCATGGTTATCAGATTCGTCTATGACCTCTAGAGTTAGAGCAAAGTAGCGACTGACGAGTAGAGAGATGTGGTAGAGGTAACGCGAAAGTGTCCTCGACCGTGACTCGTCGCGGTTGCAGAGGTAGCTTTGCTAATAACGAGTACTGGGGGGAGGGGGAGCCCCACGAACTTGCCACTCGTGCCCCCTCAACTGGTGACGGTCTCTCAGGGGCGTGGGCTAGAAAGTCAAGCCCGGACCAAGGGTTCACCCGGGGCAGCCAGGTGTAAATTGGGAGCTGTTGAACGATAGTGCGCTGGCAGGGCGTGATCTCTGCCCCACGCACTTGGGTGCCGTGTTGTAGCCAATAGGCGGAGACAGCACGTTAAATACAAAAGGTGTGCTTAATTTAGGGGTAAAGTGATTTGCTGATAATAATATCTGTGCGAGAATTCCGGAATACCAATGGACGGATCCGTTGCAGAAAATAATAAAACAAAAAATTTATTAAATTTAGTGAAGCTTCTCGTATACTTTTCTCATTGTTGTTGGTCGTGTAACTGTTTTTGTTAGCCTGCTGATTTTAAAAAAAGTTTGTGCCTATCTACAAAGTTTAATTACGGGTTTAAGTTTTTCATATAATCAATATTACGTCACAATAAGGAAAATAATGTTGATTCCCGTTTCTCTAGCACTTGGCCAAAACTATACATACTCACCAGATTCTATGTATATTTACATTTTCATTTGACTACATACGGGATATTTTTCTTACCGTTCTAATAATATTTGGGAATAACTACCCGATACTGTGCAGGCTTATACCTTGTCGTGAATTGCTCGAATGAATCGAAAATATCGCATCTCCAACCATCAGGAAAACTGATTTTTTAGTGAAAATGGAAGAAGAAATTATGGATTTTCTAAGTGATAATAAATCACTTGATGGTAAAGTTTCTGATGACGATGACGAAGACTTACAGCAGCCTTCTAAACACGTGGATTATTTAGGAGGTTCTTCTTCGTTTTTTAAGAGAACAAAAGAAGAAGGAAAAGCTGAAAAAGAGAAAATGAAGAAAGAAGAAGCTGAGAAAAAGGAAAGAGAAGAGGCTGAAAAAAAATTGAATAAAAAGCGGAGACGGCCGACATGAAACTGCGATTGGCCGAAATGCAGCAGCAGTTGCAGTTTCAAAATTAACTGCAGGATTACTCAGTGCCAGAAGTGATGCCAGCGTTCGTGAACTACGTCAAGAAACCATACCATCATGGACCACGTAAGACTTTTTAAATATTAATATTAATTAAAAATTAAATTTTAAATACAAAAATACGAAGTGAAATGATGCGCAGAAAATTATGAATATCGTAATTGGTTCTTTTTGTTTTTTGGTTTTTATTATTTTCATAAATCGATATTCTCAAAATTGCATTTCTCCCCCCCCCTGTCTCTCTCTCTCTCTCTCTCTCTCTCTCTCTCTCTCTCTCTCTCTCTCTCTCTCTCTCTCTCTCTCTCTCTCTCTCTCTCTCTTCTCTCGCTCCAATTGGACATGTTTAAAAAACTGAATTTTCATTTGATTTGGGAACAAAATGTGCAGATTAAAATTTCCACATTTTAAGCTCAACCCTTTCAGTTTTTTCTTTCCTCCTACTTTTCTATGCTCTCGTTTTATCATCGATCAAATCAGATTGTACAAATTTGCACTACGTCTTTCTCTCTTTATGATAATATTTTTCATTTTGCTAATGATTATGGATTTACAAAGTAATGCAAAAAGACCGAAAGAAATAGAAACGTAATTTGAAGCATTTCATACAAGAGGGGTGAGAGATTCAGAGTGATCGACTAGCTCAATAGTCGACAATAGTTACTTGGACATAATGCAGCATTCACGACTGTATTTACATCGCTTTTTAAGTATAAATAAATAAATGAATTTTAACAATCGCAAAAAAAATTGGAATAATAAATTGCTATAGCTCAGCGAGATTTATAAATTAAATAGGTGTCAAATTTTACTAAAACTTTGTAAAGCAAGGTTTTTTGGATCGTTAATTACAGACAATGGATTTTCAATATTTAAGCCATAAACGTTGTTCTTTGTACAGATCGCTGGAGAGTGGCTGTGGGCCAGAGCTGCGCAGTGTGGTACTACCGTCACATTATGAGTGGACATGTGCGCTACAACCCGTATTATTATTACAACGAATGAAAAAAAATGTTATCAAATAATAAAGCCTGTTGAAAATAAAATGGGGAAAACTACAGAAAACTGTACTCACCTTTGATTTTACTCATTTTGAAATATGTTATTGTATGCATCTTCCTGAGTAATTTGATACCGCAAAAAAACAGCATATATGCTGTAAAAAACTTTGAGACCAGTACATTGACTCTCTCCAAATAGTTAATCCGGTAAAAAATCTCCTTCTGAACACGAACCCTAACAAAAAGTTACAAAAGAGATTTCCTCCCAAAAAAAATTAACTTTACAAAAATTCTCTCATTCACATAAAATATCTCAAAAAATTATAGGAGAACCCCACAAAAATTTACCAATCAAATCATAATTTCACAAAAGATGCCAATTCAAATCCAACCAAAAATTAAGTCTAAACTTTAGAAAAATAAATTATAACTATAAAAGCATTAATAGTAAAATATATTAAAGTCTATTAACCTCTAATAAAAAATCGTCCAATTAATTAAAAGTACGGATGTGCTACAGTACAGTTGTTCTACACAAAAAGAACAAGAATAAAAAATAAGAATGAACAAAAATTCGGATACAACAAAGAATTCAAAAGAAAAAAATTAGATTGAAAAAAAAATTTCGACCAAAGTACTTGGCGAGTTTGTAACCATGAGTGAATTAACCAAACTGAATTAAATTTAGCACCTTGTATGAATTAATCAAGAAAACCCGCCAAGTACTTCGGCCGAAATTTTTTTTTCAATCTAATGTTTTTCTTTTGAATTTTTTTTGCATCCGAATTTTTTTTCATTCTTATTTTTTATTCTTTTTTTATTCTTTTACTTTTAATTAATTGGACGAGAAGATACGACGCATAAAAGAACCACAAACAAGTAAAAACTTGAATTTTTTTTAATTTTGAAAAAAAAAATTTCAGAAAATATTACACTGAAATATCCCTGCCAACAGATCAACGCATTGGAAAATATTCTATGAAAAATGACACCAAGGAAAAACTCCAATATCATCAAAATATACTGAAAGTTTTTAAATAAAAGTAATCATAACGAAACGAGATTTGGAAACAAAAAAAGTATGCTCTCAAAATTTCGAGAGCTAAAGTTTGATTAGAAAAAAGAATTTTGGCTAAAGTGCCACGCGTATTTTTCTATTATAACGTTTATTATTGATCGCAAATTATATCTCATGAGTAAGATGGAAAAAGAAATTGCTCTCTCCCTCTCTCCCACCCTCCCTGTTTCCCTCTCTACTAAGGTAAATAAACAAATCTCTCTCTCTCTCTCTCCCCCGCCCCCTCTCCCCCTCTCTTTGTCTCTCTCTCCCGCCCTCCCTCTCCCTCTCCCCCCTCTCCCTTCTTCCCTCCCTCCCTCCCTTCCTCCCTCTCTCCCTCGCCCCTCCCTCCCTCTCCCTCTCGCCCTCCCTCCCTCCCACTCTCCCTCTCTCCCTCTCGCTAGAATTTCGTTACTTTTGTATCGAGTATCGCAAGATTTTTCGCTGCGCGATATTTGTGTATCGAGTATCGCGAAACTTTTCGCTACGTGATACTTTTCTATCGAGTATCGCAAAATTTTTCGCTACGCGATACTTCTGTATCGAGTATCGTAAAATTTTTTGCTAACTTTTTCCGCTGATCATAATTTTGTTATTAAAAATTCTGAAAAATTGAAAATTCACCTCCAAATTTATTGATTATTTTTTATTTGTTTATTTTACCCTATTTTGTACTTAACTTTTGGCTTGGAAGTGCAAAGGATGCAACAAAGTGGGGCTAGCAACCATCCGCAAGCGGCTTAGTGCCAGTTGTAAGCAGCGAAGCCTTAATTCCAGAGGACTTGATCAAAATTATAACTTGTAAATGTATAACTGGTTGTAAAGCTGCTTGCGGGTGTAGGAAACATGGTTTGCGCTGTTCAAATTTGTATGTGAACTGCCAGGGTGAGGAGCGATGTACAAACATAGAGTTGAATATTGTTGAAATTAACGGAAATATCGACGAATTCGAAAATGACGAGGATAATAATTATTTAACTGATACGAAAGTAGAGTGCGAGCTTGCAGGAAACGATGAGAGCGAAGACGAAGAAGATGAAGTTTTGGCGAAGAGAAGCAGGCTAGAAAGCGTAGAATAATTGTAATTAAAATGTAATATTAAGGATCGTTCCATAAAATAAATGTAAAAACTCCATAAATATTGTATAATTATTGTAAAATTATTGAATGTTTGTAAGCTTCGTAACGTGGTGAAAAATATACCATCATTTCAACCTCTTCCTGCGTTAATATTTTTTTATTTGCTTGTACCCTGAACCTTGTGCATAATAATTTAAATTAAAAAAATATATATTCTTTAATTTTGAGAACATGTGGTATGTTTCGTAGTTGTAATGGCCTCAATTCGTTCATTTATTGTAAAAACGAAATGACACGTGCTCTGCTAACAAAACATTTTGCATTGAATTTTTTTTTCCTCCGTTCAGTAGTTGGAGAACAACACAAAAATAACATTTCAATCTGATTTCACTCAAAAGTTAAATACAAAATAGGGTAAAATAAACAAATAAAAAATGATCAATAAATTTGGACGTGAATTTTCAATTTTTCAGAATTTTTAATAACAAAATTATGATCAGCGGAAAAAGTTAGCCCAGATTAAAAAAAAAACAACTTGATAAGTTAATTTGTTCCCGAGATATTCCATGTTTGTCGAATTTGAACGCGCGAATTAACTTTTCACGCGAGCGCGCGCGAGCCCGAGACGGCTACCCCCACTCTGCCGCCAAACGCGACGTCACATTTGGTCTCTCAAAAAACCGCTGAAATAAACAATAAATTTATATGGGATTTTTCCGCCGATTTTTCTCCAGTTAGCACAAACCTTTCTCTGTACGCTGTCCAATTTTTAGCTCTCTATGTTGAAATGAGCAGCTGCAATAATTATTGAAAAACCAATTTTTTTATCTCCCCCTAATAAACTTTTTGCAAATTTTTTTTCTTCTAAATTCGTAGAAAAATAAACGCTTTCGAAATATGTCAATTCCGACTCTGTGACTTAAAAATTCGCGATGGAATTCCATTTGTTTATGAGTAAAAATCGTACCCTATTTTTGGAGCCGTTTTTCACCCTTTTAATTATAAAAAATCGATTTGCCCCAAAGTGTACATGATAGTACGACTCTTTCGGATCAATTTCGTTTTGGTTTTATTGCACTGCGACACTCTCCCGGTGTAGAAATTCCTCGCAAAAACAGTCGGTTTTTTAATAACAAATGGCTTTTCTCAAAAACTATTTTTCCGATCAAGCCCAAATTTTGCACACTAATTTAGTGTACCGAGGGGCAAATATCCTGAGATTTTGGAGGCTGTATACGCATTTTTAAACTAATAATAGGCTATGATAGAAATGGCCATTTTAGCTGGTTTATATTTTCTTGCGGGCGAACTAATGAACCGATTTTAATTTGCGACCCGCCAAATTGTTCGTTTTTCTAATATCTACAAATAGTTACTGAACTTTTTTTTTCTCCGATTAATAGTTTCGACGCTATCTCCCAGAAACATGGTTTTGCCAACTTTGACCGCGTGGCAAAAAAAAAGCCCCCCAAAATCTGTGGTTGGAAAGTGGTAGGCCTTCATCAGTGACATCAGCCCTACACGAATCCGTCGGTTAGAATCGTTCTGGCTCGGTGTCACGTAAAAATACCCAGTTCTTGGACTATAAGAACAGTGGGCCGTATTTAGAACGGCTCCAAGAGCGTCACTGCTCTCGTTAGTTTGGCTCCATCACTCGGACCATTGATTGTCCCAATTATAATATTAAGATCCTATTTAATAAATTTACAACTGTCTTTACACTACAATTTAGCACTAGATGCGGAGAGTTGATTTTGTATTGAAGTGCTCAAACGATGAAAATTGTTGGACAAATAACTAACAAGCCTGTTTGGCTAACCTTTAGAGGGCCAGGATTTGAGGAGTTAGAAGTCCCTATAAAAGTTGCCAAAGGTAGTAGCGTATATCCCATATCTATCACATACAAAGTACCGATCATGGGTCGCGCCTAATTATTTAGGCTTTCCGGTCCTCTAGAGGTTAAATACAATGAAAGTTGAACATTAACCGTTGAAATATGCCCTGGGTGGAAAGATGCTCTTTTGAAACATATATGTACAAAATAAAACTAATTTCATCGTCGCAACATTCGTACGACTTATATTTTTGTATAGAAATACGAAGAATATGCCATCATGAAACTTGTGATAAGTCGATGTTATATCGACTGAAATAGACGCTTTCGAAACTAGCAAAGGATCACCGAAGGATCCTGCCATTGAATTAGTGCTGGAATTATCGAAAAAATGTTTGACAAGATTTAGTTAGACGCCTTGGAAGAAGTACGGTAGGAAAAATGAAACGTTCTACGTCAACATTGTTGGCCATCGATTATCGATTGTCGGTTTTTATTGCTAAAATAATTTTTTATCATGTACCAACGTAAAAAAAATCGTGAATATGACACCCCACCCCTTCTTCTCTACACGGAATAATTCATCAAGATTGAAATAAAAACTAACGCTAACAACTATATATCATTGAGGTATTTTTTTTTTAATTCGCTGGAAAGAATTATTAATTAACAAAATAATTGCATAAAAAATAATTTTCCAAGATGTTGGATGGTAAATATTTTCCGTCTCTTCCGTAGACGTGACCGCATTATAAAAGTCATTGACATTGGGATAAGAAAATTGTGCAGCACATTTACTTCCATTTGTGTAGATATTTCACCATTTTTTCTCTCCCGGAAGAGACGCAATTTTAAATATTTCTTTTAAGCTTTCGCGTGATAATTTTTGTGATCAAATTAAATTCGGAATTCTTTATTGTTCTCAAATTATAGTGATAAAATTATTCATTAAATGATTAAGTCTTGGAAAATTGACCGATGATCAAAAATCACGTATTGCAATTGGATTTTTTTGAATTATGAAATACTTTTACAAATATTTGTTAGATGTAAGAGGAATGTCGAACCAACATAACTTTTGGTATCTTTGCCGTTTTTCACATTAAACAATGGAATTAAATTAAAACGTTTCACAAAAACGAAATTTTCAATCATCCCAAGGGTTTTTTCTCAATTATCCGCGATTAATACCAATTGTTTTTACTGGCTACTATCAGTTTTTCGAGAACATAAAAAATTATTGAAATTTTCGCAATCGTATTTCTTTCCCCGAAACGCAAATCTTCAAAATTTCGGACAAAGAATTATAGCGCAATTAATTAAATACTAGAACCTGATTCGGCCTAAAGTCGGTAAAAACCAAATTTTTGAGATAAATTGTTTTAATAAACCGTAAATTTCACAGTAATTTCAAAATTTATTGGTACACTCAAATCGTAAACAAACCAAATCTAAACAAATTTAAATTCCACCACGCCAAAATCATTATTAAAGAAAAAACAAATTTCGCGAATTCACACTAATCAATTCTTTGTTAAGATTGTTTTCCAAAATGAAAAAAAAAATTAGACGTAGAATTAATTACAAATGGAACCGCAATTTGTCGAAGTTACAGAAATAAACAATTTCTCAAAATTAATTTCTTTCCATGATAAAAAAAAAGACCCTCGTGCAATTACAGCACTCGTACTCGTGTAAATGCATCATAATATTCGGCTCATGCGGCAACTTCACGGGCGATATAAGAGCTAAGAATGCTTTTTCAATGAATTGGTTTTTTTAAATCGCGCAAATTCAGACAACAGATGTCACAAATATTATAAATTTTGGATCGAATTTTTCTATATATAGGAGAATCGCTTTTTCATAACAATTCACTTTTTCTATGAGTAAAACCAATAATTTGTACAATTTACATGTCAATTTATTCATGTGCAGTTATAGTCATTTTCTTTTTTTTTATTCTTGTATCGCAATAAAAAATCTACAACTGTATAAATATGTAATATAATATGTGGGAATCAAGGGGAACGCATTTGAATTAAATAGTGGACGAATGCAAGAAAGAAATAAAAATAAAAATAATTCTCCTAAGAAAAAAAAACATTGGAGCTACGATATTCCGTGGAAAATCCGACGTTTGTTTCAAGACGACGGACGAGGAGAAATATCTTGTAGCTGGAAAACACATGAAAAAAAAATGGCGGGAAAAAATGCGAAAAACCGAAAAAAAAATGCAAATTTAGGTATTGAGCTATCGAAAAAGATTAGACAATCTCATTTCACGGTGATTTCGAAAATATAGCATTTTCAAAGTTCCTCGTGGGACGAGTCATCGTTGGTTTCTTTGTTTTTCGTTTTCGATTTTTTCGGTTTTGCCGTGTTCTCGTGTTTTTCAGTTTTATTTTTAATTTTGAGTTCCTTTTCTATTGTCGTGTCTTCGGGGCTTCTTAGCACATCATCTTCGCTCTTTTTCTGATTTTGAGTTTTATTTTCAATCGCGAGATCCTCGTTTTCTATCGTCGTGTCTTCTGGGCTTTTCAGAATTTTATCTGTTTCGATCGTCGATTCCGACGTCGATTTTGGTTTATCTTCCGGTAAATCGCCTTCGGATGTTTTGGACGTATTCGTTAGTGGTTTTTCCGTTTTGGGCTTCCAAATTTTGGCTTTATTCACCAAATACTTCACTTCCCGATCCAGAATTGCCATTTTGTTCGCAATGTCCCGAACTCGGTATTTTACTGGTTCGGAAAGGGCGGTAACTTTTAGAGAATTTATTATTTCGTTCTGGTAACTCTGGAAAACAAAACAAAATTCCATTTCATTATTAACTTTTTCGATTCCTGGGGCTGTAAAAGAAAAACTAGTTTCTAATAATTACACTTTTTTTTATTTTTGCGAGTTTGTAAAAAAAAATTGCTTTCTGATATTCATTCTTTGCGATTATAGGCACTCAATAAATGTTTAGCAGTTCAAATTTTTTTACAGTTTCAGGAGTAAAAAAGTGAAAACTGGTTTTTTAAATTATTTCCTTCAATTTAGCGATTCTAAGAAAAGATTATTTTGTTATTGACTATTTTTTTGATTTTGCTGGTTCTAAAAAAATGTCGACTTGAAATAAACCGAGGGCGGTTTTGGTGACTAAAAAAATGAGTTCGTGACATTAATTTTTCTACAGTTTTAAGAGCACTAAACGTAATATAAATTGTAAGAATAACATTTTTGTCAGATTTTGGAAGCCTAAAAAATGTAGGGTCGAAATGGGGCGGTGTTATTTTTTGTGGGACGAGTCGGTTTTGGTTTGATAAAGGTGGTTTATTTTCGGTTTATCGTTATACATTGAAAAGTAATAAACTTCCTTAAAAGAACTTGAACAATATAATATTATTGTTTTTGGATTGTCGTCGAGTGACGTATCTTACCAAAAATCTATATCATTTAATTATATTTTAAACTTCATATCGCAGATCTTTATTTTGGGGTTGAGTATACTATATACTTTCATTCTTTCAATTATTTCGCTATGGTAAAAAATCATAAAAACCATTGCAACTATTTTTGTCCTGTAGACTTCTCAAGGGCGGGAGGGGAAGGGGGAATATTTACATATATACAGGGTTTGTAAAATCTTCAATTTAATCGCTGTAACTCTTCTTGTGGAATTCTAACGACATTCATCCTTTGAATATAGCGGGCTCTGTTAGCTGCTCTTTGTTGTTGTTGTTGTAGCTCTTTTTTCCTCCTAGCTCTTCTCCTTAGCTCGTCCATATGTTTAGCTTCACCTTGTAGCCACCAATATTGTTCTCTCAATCTATCGAGATTTTCTCGATCTCTTCTGGGCAATGCCATAGAATAAACCCAGTTTTCTCGAGGAATATTATCTGTATCTATAAATATTGCTTTTTTGGCGCAATATCTTCTTATGTGATAAATAATTGGTAAGTTGTTCTCGTTTTGAATGCATCCCTCTCGATCAAAATTCGTAAATGATTCTGGAGGTGAATAATTACTTCTGGCCATCCTGAGTATCGTAGCTTCGTTATTAATCAGCAATTGATTAATAATGTTGTTGTTTATTTGATAAGCTGTGCTGAAATAATTTCTTGTGAGCATGAGACAATAACTGTCAAATCTTGGTATATCGGCTCTATCGTAAATTGTTTCATTATCAATTCGTCTAGTGTATTCTGATTCTACAGTACGATATTGCCCTAAGCAGGCTTTAAGACAGGATCTCTCAAATTTACGATATTTTTCCATTACAGATGGTCCTACATTCCACCAAATTGGAGCGGCGTATGCCATAATTGGTCGTATCAATAATTGATAGCAAATTATTTTTGCTTTAGTCTCTAGATTTTTATTGTAGAAGATTTTATGGTTAACCTTCAGTGCGTTTTTAGCTTTTGTTAATTGAATAGCATGATGTTTATTCATTCTTAGAAGATAATCAAAGTGTACTCCTAGGTATTTAACCACATCTTTGTTGGGAATTGGTGTTATTTCTCCAGTACTTTGATCTTCTATTGTAATTTGGAAATCTTTGATATGCGGAACTGTTAACGGTGAAATTTCATTAACAGTTTTTCTAAATAATATAGTTTCACTTTTGAGTGGATTTATTTTAAGATTCCAACTTTTGTAATATGCGTTGATTTGATTCACTAATCTATTTAATTTTTCCTGAATTATTGGGATTTTTCTATCTGCTACATATGTCACCATGTCATCTGCATATGCTCCAGAGTATGTGTCGTTACCTGTATTTAGGTTGAAGAGGTTTAAGATTTCGCTGTTGAATATATTAAAAAGTACTGGAGATGTCACCGTTCCTTGTTGCAATCCTTCTTGAATTTGAAATGAAATTGTCGATTTACAATATCCATCCCAGGTGATGAACGTTTTGTTGTGGATCATATCGCATGTCAATAAGACTAGCGAGTTTGGAAAGTTGAGGCGATGTAAAATGTGTATTAAACCGTTTAGCTAAACCGAATCGAAGGCTTTTTCCAAATCAATTAAAGTTGCACCAACTAATTTGCCGTTAAGAAGATGTTTATTGATGCCAGATGAAAATTTATTGATTGCGTGAACGGTTGAATGTTTGGCTTTGAATCCAAATTGATTATCAGGGATTATTTTATTTGCTTCTACATGTAGCAAAAGTTGAATTTTAATAAGTTTTTCAAAAATTTTACTGATGTTGACAGTTAAACTTATAGGCCTGTAACTCGCTGGTTCGGAGCCGTTCTTTTCTTCTTAATCGGAATTACTTTGGCTTTTTTCCATCTATCTGGGTAATATGAATGGTTAAAGCAGTTGTTGAATATTATTGTATAATCTTTGATTATCGAAGGGGGAATATGTTTTAAAACAATCATCGGTATGTTGTCTAATCCGCTTGAGGTTTTATTTTTTGCTTTTTTGAGAATGATTGCAATTTCATATTGACTGTGAAGGAATTTCGACTCGTCTTGCACTCGCACTGGGAGATGAGCTAAATTATCGTCATTGAAATTTGTATGTGTTATGTTGTGAAGCCTCATTCGTTGAATGTTTTGTTTTATTTCTGATGCAGTTGCATCAGCCATACGTTTTATTTCAGTTCCCTCATTCGAATATCTTGGTGAATTTATTTCTTCAAAATATTTCCCGATGATGTTGAGCTTCGTAGTTCGGTTCGTGAAGATATATTTGTCATTTTTTTCTATGAGTGGTGCATTGACTAAGACTTCTTCTGTAAGTAGAGCGTCATTATTTGTATCAATGGCGAGTGTATCGATTTTTGGAGGTTCTTTATATCTGAAGTTCCTGTTTATTCTTGGGAAAAATTTAACTGAATTACGATAATCAATGCCCCTTGCTTTTGCAACCCAGTATGCTGTTTCAGATTTTTTAAACTGTGATAATAATTGTTTATTAATTGTTTTGATAAGTTTTTTAATGTTTTGTTTAACCTGTGCGTTCCTGAGATTATTTTTGAATATAAAAGAGATTAATGCTGATTTGTGATTTTGTAGTCTTCTTATTTTGTTGTTGACGTATTTTATACACCCAGCTTTATCGTCGGGTCGGATTTTTGGCACAATTTTATTGATAGCTGTTTTTATATATTTTTCAATTTTGGCAATATGATCATCGATTTCGTTTATTGTTAGATTCCTGTTATCTGGTAGGTATTCAGAATAATTATCCTCTAGGGATTGATAGAATTTTCTCCAATTAGTTTTCTTATAATTGAATCTGGGACTTGGATGAGGAGGTATCGCAAAACCCATGAAAATATCGTAGGTGTCAATTGAGAAGCATATTGCATTATGATCGCTATCATACGGGAGTGTGCTAAGTTTGTTGTTATTCAGGTCTTGAAATTCAATGCGTGAATCAGCTAGACTAATCTAGAAATGAACCCGATCTTGGGAAAGTGGGTTTGTCAGCCACGTATAATGTGGTTCTGTTAGCAATACTGAGTTCTTCATCCCAATTCTTGAGTAAAGCTCCTCTTTCATTTATTTTATAGTCACCCCAAATTGTGTGTCTTGCATTTAGGTCACCAGCCATAATGAAGTATACTTTGACACCTTCCAACTTATGATCTTGATAAATATTGTCAAGTTCCTCGATAAAAGTTCTTCTATTATTGCAAGCTGCATATAGGCTGAATATGTAAAGGATTTTATTTGAATTGAGATTGATTTTTATTAGAGTGTATTCAATGACTTTATTGTTCAGTGAATTAGGTTGCAGGATTTCTGAGAAGCTGATTTTTTTGTTTATCATTATTGCAGTTCCTCCACCTTTTTTGGCATTCAGACGATCTGTTCTTACAAATGCATAGTTTTGAAAACTAAGCTTATGTTTTTCATGTAATTTTGTTTCCGAAATCAGGGCTATATCAATATTATTGTTTTCTATGAATTTTTGAAGGTCGTATCTTTTTTTGTTCGCTCCTAGCGAATTAACATTTATTGCACAGATTTTAATCTTGTGGTTAGGGTTTATATTTATCCTCTGATTTTCTTGTTCTAGGATATTATTTGCCATTATTAATATTCAAATTGGTTCAACAAAAATTCGATATTTCGAGAGTTGTCTGATATTTTTTTGTTAATGTCCGACAGTTGTGTTTTAATAATCTCAATCATACTATTTTTAAATTGGTCTAGCATTCTCTCAAAAATAGAAAAATTATTGTTGTTGTTAGACTTGCTATTAATGTTGATTGGCATATCATTGTTGTTGCACTGAGGGTTGAAATTTTTGTGGAAATTGTTGTTTTCGAGGACAGAGTCATCATTATTATACAGGTTGAATTGAGTAGGGTGATGCATTTCTTCTGCTCGATGATGTTTAGTCGTTTCTCTTCTTCTGGGGAGAGATGGGAAATTTTTATTATAATTACCTGCAATGGATGCAAATGAGGAATTCGGATTTACATATCGTTCAATTTTGTTTATTTTTTCTGCTCTTAAAGTTTTTCTGATCAAGGGATCAGAAAAACTTTAAGTGCTTGACGTTTCAGATTTTGTGCTGCAGCTAAATATGGGCAGCCCATGTACGAGGCAGGATGGCCGTTGTTGCCGCAATTTGCGCATTTGATTTTTTCTCTATCACCTGTGTTTTCTATTTCGCAGACTCCTCCATTTTTCGTGGGACCATGATCTTTTCCACATTTTACACAACGAAACTTCAGCTGACAATTCTTACTTGCATGACCAATACGTTGGCATCTTTTGCACTGGAAAATTATTTTCTTGCGTATTCTTTCCCACCTCACCGGTTGATATCGCAGAAATTTTAATCTTGTTAAGGCAACTGTCTTGCTGTTTGGAGAGAGTTGCACTATGAAATGAAATTTATTTTCGTTTTGCTTCCCAAATTTGAGTTTAATGACTTCTTCGACTTTTATATCAGGAAGATTTTTCTTTTCAATGCATTCTTTGATGTCCTCTTCATTGTATTCAGCATTTATTCCTTTTAATACTATTGATTTCTTTTTCTCGCTGTGGGGAGTGAAAGTAAAGTATTCAATTTCTTTTGAATCCAGTAATTTTTTAATTGCATGAAAAGTTTCAATATTCTGTGGCATTACTCTAGCGTACTCTCCTTCGGTTTGTTTGATCCAAAAATCCTCCTCCGCAATTTTTTCTGATGTTATCAAATGTATTATTGATCTTGGACTCATTTTATATATGTGAATGGGTGGAGGTTTATTTTTTGGTTTAACTGTATTGATTTTTCTTTCTGCTCTTTCAATGAGTGTGCCTGCTTTATGTTTGTTCGATTTATTTACCAGATTATATGAATCTTGTTCATTATCTCCTTCAATGACACTCATAGTATCTGAGAGAGCCTCGTATTGGTTATTGCAGTGAATTTCCGATCTATTTTCTTTTTTCTGTTTGCTGACTTTCTTTGGGGTTATAAATTTTCGATTTTCTGCCGCTATGTTCTGTATGTTTACAGTATCTGCGTTGCTGTCAATTGACGAAGATCGCGATCTAGCCTTTGTCAGATTAGGGCTGATTTTTGGTCTATTATTATTCACCACTCTTTCGATATTAGTTGTGCCTGTTAATCTATCAATCTCTCTGGCTTTTTTCCTGAGCGCAGCTTGTGAAAGGATTTCCAAATCCTGCACATCTCTTGGTCTTTTCTGCATCCTTCTAAGAAATTGTTGTGTGTCGGGGATTTGGTCCCCCGACCCACTATCCACGTATTTTTTCTTTTTTCGATTTATTATCTCCTTTTGGGATGATAAAAATGTTGGCGACCTAATTAGCTGAGCCAGGGCTACTAATATTCACCTAGAAACAGCTATTTTCGATCACAATTATTTTTATAATTCAGTTTGGTTAATATTGAAACGACGTACGTGGGACGAGTCGGTAGCGTGGCCGAGCGGTCTAAGGCGCTGGTTTAAGGCACCAGTCTCTTCGGAGGCGTGGGTTCGAATCCCACCGCTGCCAATTTTTTTTCATTCGATTCTGCAACCCTATTTAATCTCTATTATGTAATCTCTAAAGATAAAAAAAAGTTTTGCTGTCGCAAAAAAACCGAAGTTAGAGTTCGACTCGAGCTAGATTAAAAATTGGTATATTATTGAAACGCGGTAGCGTGGCCGAGCGGTCTAAGGCGCTGGTTTAAGGCACCAGTCTCTTCGGAGGCGTGGGTTCGAATCCCACCGCTGCCAAATTTTTAAAAAATTTTTTTTTAAATTTTAATATTTATTTATATTTTAAAAAACCTGCCATATATTGAATAATAAAAACGTAATAAAATATGGTATTATTCATACGTTAATTGGCAGCGTAGAGTATGGGGATTACTTGATATGGTATAGTTTATTATAGTATTGTGTATTTTCCATTGCAAAATTTATTTGAATATTTTGTAATTTGCATTGTATAGCGTAATCGGATTTGATTTTACTAAATTAATATCTCATTAATGGCACATCACAGAGATAAATGGCCAAAAACTATTATTTTCAGAATTTCGCGATCGGATTATCTTATTAACGAACAACACCACTGTGACGGCTTCAAAAAATCGATTTTTTGAAAACCATTTCAAAAAATCTAAAATACTTTTAAGATTGAAATTCCGTTGGACCCAGGTCGAAAAAATAATTATTTTCGTAGATATTGAATATTTTGTGGAGCGGTGCAGCGGTCCGCGACGCTCGGGGTCCCAACTTTGAACGCGTTTTTCTCAAAACCACTTTTTTGAGTGCGGCACGCAGCAGAACTCGAGCAATTTTTATCCGATCGACTTCAAATTTTTACTGTATCAATAAAAGTAGATTATCTAGAGAAGTACATAAGATTTTTTCGATATCTCAATAATTATAAAAGTTATCGCCTATTTTCGACGAGAAATTTTGCTAAAAAATCATTCTTTAATTTCAAAGGCGTGCCTATTTTTTAAAAATCAATATTTTTTCAAATCCCTATGTACTTCTCTTCAAAATACCATATTATTAACGAAAACACTCGGTATTTTTTTTCAGATCGACGTTGAAGAGAGTTCTGCTGCGTGCCGCGAACCACTGCGGAGATGACGCGAGAGCTTCCCCAGCGCCACCATGCGGCGTGAAAAATGTGAAAAAATGTTTTTTGATACATTGATAAACAAGGAACAAAACCCAAAAAAAAATTTTTCGAATATCTTTTTTTCCCACAAAAAAAAATTCTTGAAAAATGTGAAAAAAAAAGGGGGTCACAGTGGTGTTGTCCGTTAATATTAACCATTAACAGTTTTGGGTGATTCAAAAAAACCTTCGCACCGGGTAATGTCGAGTCCGAGACGACATTTAAAGCAAGAGTATTAAAGTTTTTTTAAATTTCGGAATAAATTTTAAATGGGAAGCAATAGAATTTTAGTTTTTGGAGCCAATAAGAAGGCCGTATTCCGCCATGATGGAAGACGCCTCAGGGGTGTGAAACTCCGAGGCTAAGATCGGGCTCACTTATGACAGCATCATCGTTTGTCTTGAAGTCTATGTTACGTGAAGCAAAAAATTCCGCGCGAAGAATTGTTTTTTTCTGTTTCGAGTGACGTTAGCCCCACGTGGGAAAGCACGAAAAAACATAGGCGAATTTGAATGCTGACGTTGAACATGTTGATGCGTAAATTATTGATAAGAATTGCAGACTAAACGTTTAGCTAAAAATTGGTAAAAATTCGGTCATATTAATGTTGATGCGAATCTGAATTATCGATAAGAATTTAAGACCAAACGATTCGCAAAGAATTGGTGAAAGTTCATTCGTATTTGAAGTGATCAGCGTTATTGAATTTGACTAATTGTAATGCGAACGCAGTATTACAATTATTATCGGACGAACTTTTTTTTAAATAATGGAAATAATGAACGTTGAAACTTTTTGTGAATATAATTGATAAAATAAAAAACATTAGGTTAATACTTAAGAATTGGTGCAAATTATTTCTTATTTTCTGCACGTCCCACATTAATTAGAAAAATAAGGACGGCTCAAGACGTTATGATATGAAATAATTTTATTATCGTTCCATCGCACTGAGAAGCAAATACTCAATTAACAAAATAATAACGGAGAAAGTGGAATAACAAATAAATGTAGAGAAAAATAATATTAAATAAAAAAATCCCTCAGCCTAAGTAGTCACCTTTGAAAGGCAAAGCTTTCAAAAATCTTTCGGGCATATGCCTCTCATTATTAGAATGGCATTGTGCCTCTCAAATTCTAATGAAGTCAGAAACCAATCCGAGTACGTACGTAATTAGTGGATTCGCGATATGTCAAGAACTTACAGAAAGCAATGCACTGCAATTTGTCGATAATCTTTCGGCCTTCCATTCTTATCGATAATTCAGATTCGCATCAACATTGATATGATCGAATTATTACCATTTTTTTAGCTAATCGTTTAGTCTCCAATTCTTTTCGATAATTTACGCATCAACATGCTCAACGTCAGCATTCAAATTCGCCTATGTCTTTCCGTGCTTTCCCACGTAGAGCTAACGTCACTCGAAACAGAGAAAAACAATCCTTCGCGCGGAAATTTGTCTCGCGTGACATAGACTTCAAGACAAACGACGATGCTGTCATAGGTGAGCCCGATCTTAGCCCCCGAGTTTCACACCCCTTAGGCGTCTTCCATCATAGCGGAATACAGCCTTCTTATTGGCTCCAAAAACTAAAATTCTATTGCTTCCCATTTAAAATTTATTTCGAAATTTAAAAAAATCTTTAATTCTTTTGCTTTAAGTCTCGGACTCGACATTACCCGGTGCGAAGGTTTTTTTGAATCACCTTTATTTTTTTTTATAATTACCTGAGTCTCGTTGATAACTCGTTCTAAAGTTTCCATCTCGACCGCCGTGAAGATTTCCTCGACCTCGGTAAGATTTTTCATGTTTTTCAAGAAAATCATACTTCCGTTTATCATCGAGGCCATTCCTTTGAGCGCGTCCGGTCGTTCACGATGCTCGAAAACTCTTTCATAAAGGTTGTCCGTCAATTTTCTGATCGTTTGCAATTCCCCTTCGTAAACTTCGGCTTCAGCGTTGAATCCATCCTCGTAGAGCCAATCTTGAATTTTGTCACACGCTTGCGCTATATTCTCCAACTCTTCCGCCGTTGACGCCGCTTTGTATTCTTCCGACTCGATTTTTTGCTTTGCGTCAATCACAAATGCCTCCAAACTGTTCAGCGCCGTTTCACGACGCGTTTTCTCCAAGTCGTAATTATTTAATGCGTTGATTCTGAAATGAAAAAAAAAAAAAAATTTTTGAATTACGACGACTTACGGAAATTGTTAAAAAATTATATTACTATTGCAACAACAATTGGCTTTATTTTCATATACTTAATTTTTGTATTTTGATATTGTTCTACCTTATTTAATGTATCACTTTTCTTATGAATATATATTTTCGAATAGGGCTTATTCGAAAGCTGATAAAATTTGCTACAATTGACGTCTCTGCTGTTTCCGAATCGGTCAATTTGCGACCGAGATCGACAAAAATCAATAGTTGCGTTTGAAGCGAGCATGACTGCATATTTATTTTGAATCACGAACCTCGGAAATTTGATCTCAAACCGTCTGCCAATAAAACCCAAACTGATAACAAATTTTTTTTTTTAATTGAGATCAGGTAAACTTTGAGTTGACTGTCAATTTCACCGTGGATACAGCGATTTTTCATATATCGTGAATTGCAACTCTGATGGATCTTTCAATTCCAAACGAAACTTATGGCGTTATTTATTCCAAAAATTAACCTTAAATACACGAGCATTCAAAAAACGATAGTGTTGTTTTGTTTTAAACGATACGTTTTTTTAGTTTTATTTCATTTGGATTCAAACATGTTTTTTCAGTTCTTTTCTACTTGATTTTCAATGTACGAAACAATGTCCATGTAACGTGTTTCGAACGAGTTTTTCATCTTTCCGATCTTATAATTGTTTGACTTAAAAAATACTAACTTATTGCGCGATTGTTGAAGTTTTTCTCCTTGCAAAATCTGAGGCCCCAATCTCGTCTCGGTCGCTTTGATGATGTCCGTAATGATCGTAATTGTTGGCTTTTTCTCAACTTTTTCCGTTCGATTCACCACTTTTTCCTCACTTGTTTTCGTTTGATTTTGCGCAGTGGTTTTCTCTCCCTGATTCGTGTTTGGATTTTCTACGACTTCCTCGTGAACCGGTTTCACATCGTCCTTTTGTTTTACTTCAACTTTTTCAGCCCCTTCGTTTTCGTCCGACCCTACCGAACAAAACGATAATTTTTACAGTAATTAATAATTAATCATTTTTTATATATAATCATTTTTTAAATAAATTTTTAATAAACAATTTCTTACAAATTTTTAATACAATAAATATCCTTGTGAGAAAATAGTTACATCAGTAAAAGACAATTTTCTCAAAAAAAAATTAACCAAATGTTTTAAAATTGTTACTTCTTGTATATAATTACTTAAAAAAATAAATATCTAATAACAATATGCAGAAAATAAAATAAAATCAACGATAAATCTCGATGATACAAACTTCGGAATAATTAAAAATTTCGTGATATCCCTACGATTTTTCATAGTAATTTTTCCAATATAATTCTTTCAGTACATTAAAAAAAAACGTAAATATTAGAAAAAAAGAACAACGTAGCATGCTATTCAGACTGTTTATACCAACCTGAAAAGAGCTTGCTTATCGTTGAACCAAGTTTAGAAAAGGTACCTTCTTCTTCATCGAGGGGGACCTGACCGGATTTCTCGGATATTATCTCTACAGTTTGTAGATGCAATATTCCACTATCGTCCATTTTAAAGTGCGCCCGAATTCCTTTGCTGTCCGCTTTTTGTTGTGCGTGCTTCTCGTATGCTTCGGCGACTCCGCTCAATTGTACACGCGACAATGCCAATTGCCCCAGAGCTCTGAAATATTATTTTTCTCATTTCGCTCAAATTTTTCAATACGTCCATTATTTCAATCACTCAATTGAGTAAATAATATGGCATTTCACGTCACGGTTTTATTCGAAAGTTCAGAATATTTTTATAATTGGTGCCAATTTTTTATTTATTATATCATTATTAACGAAAGACAACAATAGTGAATGTGTACTTTTCTATTTTTCAATTTGACCATTGATTCGATTTATACCTACTTTCACTAAAAATCGCACAGGACTCAAGCTTTTTTTAAGAGTTTTTATTCATCTTATACGGTAAAAAAACAAATTTTCCTTCCAAGCAGCCCATTTTCATTTTTCATTTGTATTATTTTCTTTAAAAGTTCCGTGTCATTAGATCATTTTGAAGGGTAAGTTTGCCGCTAACTGATTTTTTTCAGTTCCGTACATTGAATAGTAAATCGAGACCTATTTATCCGACTCGTGTATCCCCGTCTATCGTATCAAGTTGAAATTCATCCAACAGTAATAGGGAGTTGGGTCGCGCCTTTAGTTCCGAAAGCATTTTCAGAATCTCAAAATCTGTTGAAAATTGCTTCTGGCGATACGAGATAATGATGAGGTTGATTCTTAGATTTTATATTTATTAATACGACAAGCGTTGAGGATGTTTCGTTATGACGATGTCAAATATATTTATTTCAATTGTTTCAAACGAAATTTCATAAGTTTTTATTTTCAAATAATATTCGAACCATAATAATCCATTCTCCCCTGCTCCTTCCTCATTTTCTAAATTTCAAGATTATGAGAAACAACAATGGTTCTGAAATTTCCGTGCGACATGTGGAGGGTTTTTTTTCACTGTTTTTAACAATACGCAAAGGCCATGCCTTCCATGCAATTTGATCTCAGTTCGAGTTTTTCTTCGTTGTATGTCTAGGTGATACGATAGACACGGAGTTTGAGTGCGCAAGTTTAAGTCGCACTTGTTCCACTTTTTATTTTATATTAGTTACAGCCGTTCAATTTTTGATAAAATCTTAACCCCTTTTATGTTTTTATTTAAGTGTTCATTCGTTCAATCATGCAATAAACTATTAATTTTTTGTCTATCTGTATTAGTGTATAATTTAGACTGAAGCAGTCAACACGAGTTATCAAATAATACAAAATAAAAAATAGAATACTTACAATTGTTCGTGCTTGGGCAAATGTTCCAGTTCAGCATAATTGACGGTAAATTCAAAATCTTCTTTGTGTTTATTGAACGTAATAATTTTTTTCTGGGGATACATGTTCATTTTTCCGAACAGAGTTTTTCGGACCTTGAGGAAAAAAATAATAATGTATAAAAGAAATTGATTGAAGTATAAATTGTAAAACGAAAAGTAAACATAAATTTATATATAAACCATCAATGAAACTCTTTTTAATTCAAATTGTTTAATTAAATGTTGTTAAGAAAATTTAGACAAGTTCAATGATAAAAGAAAATTTTGAATAAACTCACCTGTTTTGTTTTACCATCAGTGTTCCTATCAAAGACAATTTGAATAGGGAAAAGAACGGCATCCTTGGTAATGAATTTCTTGACTTTAAAGCCTTCGCTGAGTTCAGCGGCTTTGTAAACGGCTCCCAAAACTGCGGCCTCATCGGTATTTATATTTTTAGCTAATTCAGTCTTAACGATTTCGGTCAACTTGTCCTGAATTTTTGGCATTCGAGTTCCGGCTCCAACGAGCACAACTTGTGAAATGAGATCGAGCGTCAAACCTGAAATATTTAATCCAACATTATTTTTAAGATACTTTTACAGAATATTGACAAGGCGTTTTAGAAGTTAGATTTTAGAAATGTTGAGAATTACTTAGCAATTGTTAGAATTGTCTTTGATTAATTATGGTTTGACATATATAAACAAAAAAATTTTCTTTATTTAAAAAATAAATTTGCAATTGTTTCTGTTAATATGAATAGTGATTTTACAAAATTAAGTTCTCGACACTTCTTAAGAGGTGAGTTTAAAAAAATTATAACTTATCTATTCAATTTTTTTTTAGCATTTTCCCTCTTATTTGATGGTTGATTTTTTTCAATTTTCAATATTTTCCAGAAATGCCCATGAAATCGTTGAAAATGTACGTTGGCGTTATTTTTTCAGAAATTAATTTCGGTTGTTTTATACGAAATGAATTCAGGAATCCTCTATTTTCGATATTATGAAGTTTATCTTAAAAATGATGTTTTTTGTATTTCATTTGGTGAATATTTCTGTTACAATTGATTATTGAGAATTTTTGAAATTCTTTAGACATTTTTTGCAGCATTCCAAATTTATTCGAAATCCAACATTTAAGGTAAAATAGCTGATGCAGACTAGTCAAATGAGTGCTAAATTTTCAAAATGCATTTATGGAAAGTTTAATGCACTAATTGAATGAATTGACGATTGATTTGTATTACAGCATGTCATATTAACTTAAAAAAATATTAATAACAATAGATTTGCAAAACCTTCAACCGATAAATATAAAATTCCACGATGTCATATTTTTTTCATCGAGATTTTTCAAAGAATAATCCGTACTTTTCAACCGATTTTAATGCACCACGTCTTATTTTGTTCCTCAAGAGATCCTCTACGAATTTACCGTGTGCATTTTTTTCTGAGTTTCATCGTTTCACTGTTGCAGCCAATTGTTTAATTGGCTAAAAAAAATGTTCATAAACCAATTGCTGTAATGTTCATATTAACAAGTTTAGAAAAAAATATACGTGGTGAATTCGTAGAGGATCTCTTGAGGAACAAAATAAGACATGGTGCATTAAAATCGGTGAAAAAATAGGGATGATTTTCCGAAACATCTCGATGAAAATATGACATCATGGAATTTTGAAGTTATCAGTTGATGATTTCGCAAATCCATCGTTATTAAATTTTTTCAAGTTAATAAGACACGCTGCAATATATATCCACCTGCAATTAATTTAATCAGTGCATGGAACTTTATATAAATGTATTTTGAAAATTTAGCACTCATTTGACTAGTGTGAAGCAGCTATATTACCTTATTTTTTTGAGAACTTTTCAACTCCTAGAATATAGTCTACGAAATCATTTCTGGATTACAAATATAAGCTATTTTATCAATAACTTTTTAATTCGTTATATACAGGGTGTTCCAGGTTGACTAGTCAAATTGTAAGCTTAAATTTTGAATCGAATACCGAGTTAAGAAGTTCAATGCCATTATTTGATTAGACTCCCTCCTGATAGGTTATTTATTAATAAAATATTGACAGTCTTGTACTTTGATCGCAGATACTGTTATCATGGTTAAAGATAGAGCTGAAGTTCATAGAGCCGATCTGGTAATGCATTAAACTTTCTACAAAAATATCTTCGAAGGCTCGCTTATATTTTTATAGTAGTTTAGTTCTGAGGGTGCTAAAACGATGTTAAAAATGCCTGCGTTACGCGCAACTCACTATAACCGGGTTGTTTTTCAAACCGCTCTCAGGCCCAAAGTGCTAAGAATAGATAAGTGCCGTCAAAGACTTTTTTGAAGGCGATTTACTGTTCTACAAGGTGTGTCATACATTTCTGCTCTACCTCCAACCGTTTTCATAGTATATTTGATAAAAAAGGCTTCAATCGTCAACTTTATCAGGTTAATAAATGCTTCATTACAAGTTATGATGAATGAGGATTAAAAAACTGTGTTAGAGTTTTCGACTGGCAGTTCGGTTCTAACTCGAGTTTACGTTATTGAGCATAGGACCTGGGAAAAGCTGTGTAATACGTTTTATTTTCACCAATTTGGGAACTAACCGGAAGTGTCAAGAGCCATTTGAATGGGTCCACCGACGCGTTCGAAAACATCAGCGCATAATTCCTCAAGTTTTTCACGCGTGACTTGGAGCCTGAAATCTTTTTCATCGAGGAGTCCCTCGACCTGGGCGAAGTGATCGGAATTGGCGCTGAGAACATTTTTAACGCGTCCAGCTTCTTTAAAGAGTTTCGCCATGGCGCGTGCATTTTGGAAAACGGAAATATCGGTTTTTCCCATTTTGTCGAATTCGCGGGCGAGATAATCGCGCAAGCGTATTTGAATTTCGAGGCCACCGAGGGTGCGATCATAACCAACACCGAGGACGCTCAATTGAGGGATCACCTCTGCGTATCCTTTATCCTTTGATTTGACATTTTGATAAGCGACTATAGTGGCTCGTGTGCTGCCCGCTCCCATATCGTAAAACATGACGTATTGGCTCGTCTCGTTGATTTCTTTCCGTCGGAAAATACCGTAATTCAGGGCGATAGCGATATTGTCATTGAACAATTGCAAAACCTTCAAATCGGCCAACTCGGCAGCTAGCAAGACTGATCTTCTCTCGGCCTGATTGAAAAATGCCGGGACAATAATTACCGCGTCTTTGATTTTTTGACGCGCCGAATTTTCTGCGAATTCACGACTTTTGTGCAACATTTGAGCAAGCAGCTCTTCCGGCGTGTATATCGTATTTTCGTCCACGCGAAAAGCTATCGTATTTCTTTCCTTGTCCTCGATCAACTGGTAGTGAGGAAATCTCTCTCTGTACAGTTTAACGATCGGATGATCGATTGGCTTTCCGAGGAGATCGACGAAGTACGAAAAACTCGAGTTCGGAAATCGCAAACCATCGATCTGAGCGTCCTCACCGAACGTTCTCTCATTACCACGGAACGAGAGCGTCATCGGTGTTTTCCTCTTCGATTCTTTGTTCAAAGCTATTTCCATTGGGACACCCGGCTGAAAAAACAAATTAATGCTTATATTTAATTATCTTGATCCGTTAATTCATTAATTGGTTACCAATCAATGGATTGGCAATTAACTTAATGATGGGACATTAATTATTTTATTTGTACCGGTAGCAGTGACAGTGGTTGATTGTTTTATTGTATGGTTCAATAATCAGCACAATAATTCCTTCGTTAATCCATAATTCGTCGATCCACTAATAGGTAGTTAATTGATTACTGGGTAATTAGCAATTAATTGATCAATTTATAATTGAGCCATCAATGGCTAATTTATTTACTCAAATCTGATTATTTTTGTGAATTTTTTTTTTCAATTCTATTTTACTATCCATTTCAATTTACGCATGGGTAGCTAATTGGCAGTTTGATTTATTAGCGATTCATATTAATTGATTACAAAAAATGGTAATTGGCTGCTTTTATTTATTTTTTCAAATCAACTTATTTTTGGATTAAAAATTAATAATATAATAATAATCAGTTAGATAATATAATAATAATCAGTTAGATCCAAGTTGATAATTAACTCACAATGAATACCATAACTGAATAATAATTAAAAAGATGATTCCCATTTGATCCAGTCTAATTTGTTAGTCATTTCATTTTCATACTTTTTTTCTACATTCTGCTAGTTATTTACAATGGAAATTATAGCAGTGAAATGAAAGTGAAAACAGTGTTTTTGCCAAAAAAAAAATCGACAGTGCAATAAAGACACAAAAAAAATTGACAGTGCAATAAACACAAAAAGAAAAATTCTTCTAAAAATGAAAATTGAAGAAAATTGTTCAATGTAGTTTACCAACATTTGCATATACATAATTGTTGCCAGAAATTTCTTTTTCTCCCTTGGGCTAATAGACATTTAACCCGTCGTCTGTAAAGGTGCGTCATTTGTGTCCTGGCCAAAACTATTTTTGTTTGGTACTTGCGATGAAGGGAGGGAGGGCCCTTACTATCCAATTTTTTTTTCCATAGTATTATGATTGGTGCATAAAGTAGAAGGTTTGTAGCATTAGCGTGAATTTTTTCAGATTTTTTTATCCGTAATAAGTTGGGGAAACTAACAGTGGAACATAAATGACCCACGTTTACAGACAGGAGGTGCCAAAAAGACCATTACAGATGACAAGTTAATTAATGAGTTCAAACGATTCTTTGCAAATGATTTCAAATATAAAAGTGACAATCATTTCTTGTCAAAATTTTGCTATTAACGGAATTAAAACATTTTAGGCAATTTTTTTTTTCAGCAGTTCAAAAGCGTAAAACAAAAATACTCATGAACATGAATTTTTGTTCTTACCGAAACAATGGCAACTTTGAGCCATTCGCTGCCAATGTCGATGCTCATGACTGCAACTCCGTTGATGCTCTTCGGAAAGGAAGTAACAAAGAAGAAAATGGCAAAAGCAAAAATTCCTTTTTCCCACATTTTGCCAATTTTGTGGATGTTAATCGACGATCACTTAAATAATAATCTTTATTCAATAATTTTATTAAATTACAATTAACTCTTTATTCTATCGAATTTTTTTTACTGGCTCCGTTTGTCACTGAAAATGAAAAAATAAAATAAAATTATTTCCGATACCGGTCCTCTGTTATCCGCGTCAAACGAACATCAACGTCGACGTCTTTTTTTGTTTTATTTCTTTTGTACTCACATATTTTATATTAAAAGTTGTGTTTTAATTCGGGGAGAAACTTTTCTCACATCGTCAATAGCTTGAGGTCGTATATTTATTGGCAGAAAAATGACACGAATTGTTAGTTTATACACTTTGAATAAACACGAGATACGATTGACGACGAACCGGCTGCTTAACTGAGTTATCTGACTCGATCATTTCGGGAACTTTCGTCAGCTGCACTTAGGAATCATGTGTATTGGTGTGGCGATCACTCATTGGCCCGCTCCATCGGAAATAACGCAACACGTCAAATGCAACAACCTCGTTCTCCTGTCAAAATGACACGTGTCGACTTATCTTGCGGTTATTTTACCGACTTTTCTAGATCGATTTCACGTGTACCAATCAAAATCCTGCAGATCATTTTTCTTTTTTCCATCACTCTGATAATATCGTTCAAAAATTTATCTTCTCGCAATGACGTGTGTCAACTTATTTTACGGGAATTTCGAGGACATCTGTACTTACCGTCCTCAAAATTATTTTTGTTGCACCGCTCAATTTTAAGGAAATCTTTGAAAACATGACTCAATTTTTATTTTTAATTAATCTTCTGAAAATAACGCGAGGAAAATTATTTAACCGCAACCGCACGGTTTTTGAGATTTAACATTCCGTCAACCAATAATAGCTTTGTGCTAGCTAATCTAATGGCCGAATTCATAGAACTTCCTTGAGGAATGAGGATTCCTTGTTTCTTATTCCTCGTTTCATACACCTCCCTTGACTAAACAACAAGGAACCTTATTGGTTTCCTTTTCTCAAGGGTGCTCTCGAGGTTCCTTGAGGAGGACTTGATGCGCTATTTGATACAACTACTGCTAGGGTTGCCGACTGTTCAAACTGATTCCCTCCCCTCTGCCCGCCACTCCCCTCAAGGGGAGCCTATTCACCTGATGTACCTGAAAAACTGTATCCGCAGAATGAAGGTGCGTAGGTGCTTAGCGTACGTACCGTTCGAACACGGAGTGTAGAATAACCGAAATGAGCCTATTCTTTTGCATGGGGGGCATTCCATGCCAAACCGGCTAGTCCGTGACCCCGACCATTCTTTATTTTGTCGAAATTTTTTCATTTTCAAGTAACTACTGAAAGGAGTTTTCAGGAATTTTTTTAGATTTTTATCAACCCGTTTAAAAATAATGAATTTTTCAAAATTTTGCAAGAAATTTTTAACGTTATTTTAATTAAAATAAAAAAATACTCTTATTTACAAAAAAAGGAAACGAAATGATTTTTGTTGATAACATACACATTAAAATGACACCTTAAAAAAATATATAACGCAAAGATAATTTTACGTTTCGCTTACAAATAATGATATAATCAGGGAGACTAGAGAGAAGGAGTGGACACAGCATAGGAAAATAAGTAGTAACGGCGTACTCAAAATCCCGTCTTGAATTAGTTCTTAGATGTGCCACCAGGTGTACAGATCCTACACGTATAGTAATAAAATTAGTCCACACGGTGAAAGTGACCGTTTCGCGCTTGCGCAATAAAAAAAAAGCCTCTAACCCAAATCCCAGTATATTGAACAGGATATTAGAGGTTAAAAAGACGATTTATTGTCTTCAGTGCGTGGTTTCGTCTCATGTGTAGAACGTTTAAATTTTGCAAATAACATTTTGTGTCGACCATCTGAGATTGTTGCATGCATTGATCCGAAATTCCGATCACCTTTCAAGGTTGGCAGATTTTTTCGTGTGGTGTTTTCTGTGTTACCCGCGTCGTTTTCATGCTGAATAAAAAAATTTTAATGCCATCAGTTTTTACGACATAAAAATGGCCATTGAGCCAGATAAACATAACTTTATTTCCAGTATTTACAAAATGAATGATAAAAAAAAAATTGTACTGATGGGTCTGGTAGAATAAAACAATATCAAATGTTCACATTTCATTTCCTTCCAAGATCGAAGCTCAGTACATTAATAAAAAAAAAAATTTTGTACACGTAAACTCCCTGACGTAAACATAGACACTGCACGTATGTTGAAAAATCGAGGTTAGGAAATAAGTAGTAACAGTATGTCTGATCTAATAGGATTTGTACCGATACAGCGCCGCCGCTTCAGGCCGGGATTTCGTGTACATTTCTAAAGCACGTTGTGTCCACTCCTTTACTCTAGTCTCCCTGAATATAATGTTTGAAACGTTACGAAAACGTTATTTTAATTAAAATTAAAAAAAAAAATACTCTTATTTAAAAACAAAGGAAACGAATAAATAATATTTGGTGACATACATAAACATTAAAATGACACCTTAAAAAAATATATAACGCAAAGATAATTGTACATTTTGCTTACAAATAATAATAAACTGTTTGACACAAATAATCATAATTTTTTGACACTTGCAAAACTAACCTCACAAATTCAAAATTTTATCAAAAATTAGTTTAACTGATCGCCGCTGAGACCTCCACTGAGTTAGCCCCCCCATATGGATTAAAATAATTTTCAATTTCACAAATCTCTTGGTGGTCGTACAGTGGTGTACGGTGTCGCATTTGAAACGTTGAGTGGTTTATCATTTTTTCAAAAAATTAATTTCAAAAAATACCCCCGGAGTTAGCCCCTCCATAACGACTATTTTGACTTTTTTTTTGCAAATCACTTGGTGGTCGTACAGTGGTGTACGGTATCGCATTTAAATCGATGAGTGGTTTTATCATTTTTTCAAAAAATTAATTAAAAAAATTCCCCCAAAGTTAGCCCCCCAATAAAGACTATTTTGAATTTTTTTTTTTACGAATCACTCGAAAATCGTTCAGTGGTATATGGTATCGCATTTAAATCGTTTAGTGATTCATCATTTTTTTGACAAATAAAATTTAAAAAATTGCATCTGCGAGCGATACTTTCTCAAACGTCATCGATCCATCGAATCGAATTGAACTTTGCATATCGTCTACATATGTGCGCATGCTATGGCGGCCTCATGTCCGACTGCCCGCTCCCGTTTTTCATAATAATATTTTTCAAATAAATGGTGGAAGTAGTTGTTCTTATTCGTGTTTACTCCAGTTCCATTCTGTTCGACGTGTGTTTGTTCACATATTTGTAAGGTTGCAATGTCAAAAAGTAGCTGTTAACTTCTCCATTTCTCATTCAATGATTTGACCATTAAAATTAAACGATTAATGGAAAATATTTCCATTACCCATTTAATTAAATAGTTAATGGAAACTATTTCCATTAACCATTCAAATTAAATGATTAATGGAAATATTTTCCATTAGCCATTTAGTTTTAATGGTCAATTAAAATATATTCCATTAACCATTTAATTAAATGGTTAATGGAAATATTGTCCATTAATCATTTAATTTTAATTGTCAATTAAAATATTTTCCATTAATCATTTAATTAAATGGTTAATGGAAATATTTTCCATTATCTATTTAATTAAAATTAAATAATAGTAATGGAGGTTTCCTCAGTTACTGGTACCGGCAGTAGTTTTGGCTTGGGTAAGATGACCCCATGGTAGTAATCGAGGCTCACTCGGTCACCAGTAGCAGTACCAGTTTTGATCTGGGTCAAAATGACCCTATGATAGTAACCGAGGTTTTCTCGGTTACAAATAGCGCGAGCGGTTTTGGTCTGGGTCAAAATGACCCAATGGTAATAACCGAGGTTTTTTCGTTTACTAGTAGCGGGAACGGTTTTATTCTGGGTCAAAATGACCCAATGGCAGTAACCGTGGTTTTCTCGGTTACTAGTAGCGGGAACGCTTTTATTCTGGGTCAAAATGACCCAATGGCAGTAACCGTGGTTTTCTCGGTTACTAGTGGAGTGGTTTTAGTCCGGGTCAAAATGACCCAATGGCAATAACCGCGGTTTTCTCGGTTACTAATAGCGGAAGTAGTTTTACTGTGGGTCTTGTTTGGATTTGTTTTGGTTACGATTCTAAAGAGGCATTTTGTTTGGGTTTATATTTGGGTTTGTTTATGTTTGTTTAGGTTACGATTCGAACGCGTCATTTTGTTTGGGTTTGTTTGGTTTACGATTCGAACGCATCATCTTGTTTGGGTTTGTTTGGGTTACGATTCGAACGCGGCAATTTGTTTGGATTTATGTTTGGGATACAATTCGAACGCGGCATTTTGTTTGGGTTTGTGTTTCGGTTTATTTAGGTTTGTTTGGGTTTGTTTGGCGAGAGAGGGAGAGGGGAAGAGAGAGAGAGAGAGAGTGAGGGGGGGGGGGGGAGAGAGAGAGAGAGAGAGAGAGAGAGAGAGAGAGAGAGAGAGAGAGAGAGAGAGAGAGAGAGAGAGAGAGAGAGAGAGAGAGGCGGGGGGGGGAGAGTGAGCGAGAGAGTGAGAGGGAGAGAGAGTGAGAGAGGGAGAGGGAGAGCGAGAGAGAGGGGGGGAGGGAGAGAGAGAGAGAGAGGTGGGGGAGAGGGGGGAGAGGGGGGGAGAGAGGGAGAGGGAGGGGGGAGAGAGGTTTTCTTGGTTACTAGTGGCGGTAACGGTATTATTCTGGGTCAAAATGACACAATGGCAGTAACCGTGATTTTCTCGGTTACTAGTAGTGGAAACCGTTTTATTCTGGGTCAAAATGACCCAACGGTTTTGTAAGCGCGGTTTTCTCGGATACTAATAGCGGGAGTGATTTTATTGTGGGCCGTGTTTGGGTTTGTTTGAGTTACGATTCGAACGGGGCATTTTGTTTGGGTTTGCTTGGGTTACGATTCGAACGCGTCATTTTGTGTGGGTTGCGATTCGAATGCGGCATTTTGTTTGGATTTATGTTTGGGTTTGTTTGGGTTACGATTCGAACGCGGTATTTTGTTTGGGTTTATATTTGGGTTTGTTTGGGTTGCGATTCGAACACGTCATTTTGTTTGGTTTTGTTTGAGTTACGATTTGCACGCGGCATTTTATTTGGAGTTGTTTGGGTTCGATTGGGTTATGATTCGAGCGCGGCATTTTATTTAGTGAGAGAGGGTGATGGTGAGAAGGGGGGGGGGGAGAGAGGTTTTCTTGGTAACTAGTGGCGGTAACGGTTTTATTCTGAGTCAAAATGACCCAATGGCAGTAACCATGGTTTTCTCGGTTACAAATAGCGCGAGCAGTTTTGGTCTGGGTCAAAATGACCCAATGGTAATAACCGAGGTTTTTTCGTTTACTAGTAGCGGGAATGGTTTTATTCTGGGTCCAAATGATCCAATGGCTGTAACCGTGGTTTTCTCGGTTATAAATACCGGGAACGGTTTTATTCTGAGTCAAAATTACCCAATGGTAATAACCGAGAAAACCTCGGTTACTACCATAGGGTTATTTTGACCTAGAACAAAACTGGTACCGCTACTGGTAACCGAGTTAGGCTCGATTACTACCATCGGGTCATTTTGACCCAAGTCGAAACTACTGCCGGTACCAGTAACCAAGGAAACCTCGATTACTATATTTAGTTTTAATGGTTAAAGGAAAATATTTCCACTGACCATTAAAATTAAATAATTAATGGAAAATATTTCCATTGACCATTAAAATTAAACGATTAATGGAAAATATTTCCATTGACCATTAAAATTAAATGATTAATGGAAAATATTTCCGTTACCCATTTAATTAAATAGTTAATGGAAACTATTTCCATTAACCATTCAAATTAAATGATTAATGGCAATATTTTCCATTAGCCATTTAATTTTAATGGTCAATTAAAATATTTTGCATTAACCATTTAATTAAATGGTTAATAGAAACGTTGTCCATTAATCATTTAATTTTAATGGTCAATTGAAATATTTTCCATTAATCATTTAATTAAATGGTTAATGGAAATATTTTCCATTATCTATTTAATTAAAATTAAATAATAGTAATGGAGGTTTCCTCGGTTACTGGTATCGGCAGTAGTTTTGGCTTGTGTAAGATGACCCAATGGTAGTAATCGAGGCTCACTCGGTTACCAGTATCAGTACCAGTTTTGATCTGGGTCAAAATGACCCTATGATAGTAACCGAGGTTTTCTCGGTTACAAATAGCGCGAGCGGTTTTGGTCTGGGTCAAAATGACCCAATGGTAATAACCGAGGTTTTTTCGTTTACTAGTAGCGGGAATGGTTTTATTCTGGGTCAAAATGACCCGATGATAGTAACCGTCGTTTTCTCGGTTGCTAATAGCGGGAACGGTTTTATTCTGGGTCAAAATGACCCAATGGCAGTAACCATGGTTTTCTCGGTTCCTCGTAGCGGGAACGATTTTATTCTTTGTCAAAATGACCCAATGGCAGTAGCCGTGGTTTTCTCGGTTACTAGTCGCGGGAGTGGTTTTAGTCTGGGTCAAAGTGACCCAATGGTAGTAACCAAAATTTTCTCGGTTACTAGTAGGGGGAACGGTTTTATGCTGGGTCAAAAAGACCCAATGGTAGTAACGGAGCTTTTTTCGGTTACTAATACCGGGAACCGTGTTACTCTGGGTCACAATGACCTTATGTTAGTAACCGAGGTTTTCTCGGTTACTAGTAGCGGAAGTAGTTTTACTGTGGGTCTTATTTGGATTTGTTTTGGTTACGATTCGAACGAGGCATTTTGTTTGGGTTTATATTTGGGTTTGTTTATGTTTGTTTAGGTTACGATTCGAAAGCGTCCTTTTGTTTGGGTTTGTTTGGTTTACGATTGGAACGCATCATTTTGTTTGGGTTTGTTTGGGTTACGATTCGAACGCGGCATTTTGTTTGGAGTTATGTTTGGGATACAATTCGATCGCGGCATTTTGTTTGGGTTTGTTTGTGTTTGTTTGTCGAGAGAGGGAGAGGGGAAGAGAGAAAGAGAGAGAGAGAGGTTTTCTTGGTTACTAGTGGCGGTAACGGTTTTATTCTGGGTCAAAATGACCCAATGGCGGTAACCGTGATTTTCTCGGTTACTAGTAGTGAAAACTGTTTTATTCTGGGTCAAAATGACCCAGCGGTTAAAACTGCGGTTTTCTCGGTTACTAATAGCGGAAGTGGTTTTATTGTGGGTCTTGTTTGGGTTTGTTTGAGTTATGATTCGAACATGGCTTTTTGTTTAGGTTTGTTTGGGTTACGATTCGAATGCGGCATTTTGTTTGGATTTATGTTTGGGATACGGTTCGAACGCGGCATTTTGTTTTGGGTTTGTTTAGGTTACGATTCGAACGCGGCATTTTGTTTGAAGTTGTTTGGGTTTGTTTGGTTTTGTTTGGGTTACGATTCGATCGCGGCATTTTGTTTGAAGTTGTTTGGGTTTGTTTGGTTTTGTTTGGGTTACGATTCGAACGCGGCATTTTGTTTGGTTTTGTTTGGGTTACGATTCGAACGCGGCTGTTTGTTTCAGTTTGATTAGTCAGAGAGAGAGATCGAGAGGGAAAGGGTGAGGGAGAGTGGGAGGGCGAGAGGACGAGAGAGGACGAGGAGAGGAGGGCGAGGAGAGGAGAGAGGTTACTAGTAGTGGAAACCGCTTTATTCTGGGTCAAAATGACCTAACGGTTTTCTAACCGCGGTTTTCTCGGTTACTAATAGCGGAAGTGATTTTATTGTGGGCCTTGTTTGGGTTTGTTTGAGTTACGATTCGAACGGGGCATTTTGTTTGGGTTCGTTTGGGTTACGATTCGAACGCATCATTTTGTTTGGGTTACGATTCGAATGCGGCATTTTATTTGGATTTATGTTTGGGTTTGTTTGGGTTACGATTCGAACGCGGTATTTTGTTTGGGTTTGTTTGGGTTACGATTCGAACGCTGCATTTTGTTTGGAGTTGTTTGGGTTTGTTTGAGTTATGATTCGGGTGCGGCATTTTGTTTGGTGAGAGAGGGTGTGAGAGAGAGGGGGGAGAGAGAGAGAGAGGTTTTCTTGGTAACTAGTGGCGGTAACGGTTTTATTCTGGGTCAAAATGACCCAATGGCAGTAACCATGGTTTTCTCGGTTACTAGTAGCGGGAATGATTTCATTCTGGATCAAAACGACCCAATGTCACTAATCGTGGTTTTCTCGGTTACTAGTAGTGGAAACCGTTTTATTCTGGGTCAAAATGACCCAATGGCTGTAACCGTGGTTTTCTCGGTTATAAATACCGGGAACGGTTTCATTCTGAGTCAAAATTACCCAATGGTAGTAACCGAGAAAACCTCGGTTACTACCATAGGGTTATTTTGACCCAGCCCAAAACTGGTACTGCTACTGGTAACCGAGTGAGGCTCGATTACTACCATCGGGTCATTTTGACCGAAGTCAAAACTACTGCCGGTACCAGTAACCGAGGAAACCTCGATTACTATTATTTAATTTTAATGGTTAAAGGAAAATATTTCCATTGACCATTAAAATTAAATGATTAATGGAAAATATTTCCATTGACCATTAAAATTAAATGGTTAATGGAAAATATTTCCATTAATCATTTAATTTAAATGGATAATGGAGATGATTTCCATTAACCATTTAATTAAATGGTTAATGAAAATTATTTCCATTAACCATTTAAATTATATGATTATTGTAAAATGTTTCCATTTACCATTAAAATCAAATGGTCAATGGAAGTTATTTCCATTAACCATTTAATTAAATCGTTAATAGAAATAATTTCCACTAACCATTTAATTTAAATGGCTAATGGATATTATTTTCATTAACCATTTAAATTAAATGGTTAATGGAAAATATTTTCATTAAAAATTTCGTAACCCTGGTGGTGTATGGTATCGCATTTAAATCTTTCAGTGATTCATCATTATTTTGAAAAAAATCGTATAGCTTGATGGAAATAAGGTGAAAACAAGAAAAAAAACCCGGCAGAATAAAAAAAAATTCTAAAAACTGGTTTATTTTAAAATTCCTTCACAAAAAAAATAATAGTGAACCTTAAAAAGTCTGAAATAAAAATTGATAAAATATAATACAGATAGATAAGAAATCATTCAATTGTTAAGTACAACTCCCTCGAGATTCAATTCCTATGGTTAATGTTGATTGACGGTAGGAAAAGTCTTTTACATACAAAAAACAAATTTTAAATATAATTGTCGAAGTTGAATGATTGTACGAAGAATGAAGATGATAAAAAAAATGTAAACTTACATAAAATCAAAAAATGTTATAATCGTAATCGAATTCAATTTTGGTCGGGAGAAGTCTCTAACCAAATCATTGAATGAGAAATGGAGAATTTAACAGCTACTTTTTGACATTGCAACTCTACAAATTTGTGAACAAACACACGTCGAACTGAATGGAACTGGAGTAAACACGAATAAGAACAATTACTTCCGCCATTTATTTGTAAAATATTATTATGGAAAACGGGAGCGGGCAGTCGGACATGAGGCGGCCATAGCGTGCGCACATATGTAAACGATATGCAAAGTTCAATTCGATTCGATGGATCGATGACGTTTGAGAAGGTATCGCTCGCAGATGCAATTTTTTAACGGACAACACCACTGTGACGGCTTCAAAAAATCGATTTTTTGAAAACCATTTAAAAAAATCTAAAATACTTTTAAGATTGAAATGCCGTTGGACCCAGGTCGAAAAAATAATTATTTTCATAGATATTGAATATTTTGTGGAGCGGTGCAGCGGTTCGCGACGCTCGGCGTCCCAACTTTGAACGCGTTTTTCTCAAAACCACTTTTTTGAGTGCGGCACGCAGCAGAACTCGAGCAATTTTTATCCGATCGACTTCAAATTTTTACTATATCAATAAAAGTAGATTATCTAGAGAAGTACATAAGATTTTTTCGATATCTCAATAATTATAAAAGTTATAGCCTATTTTCGACGAGAAATTTTACTCAAAAATCATTCTTTAATTTCAAAGGCGTGCCTATTTTTTAAAAATCAATATTTTTCCAAATCCCTATGTACTTCTTTTCAAAATATCATATTATTAACGAAAACACTCGGTATTTTTTTTCAGATCGACGTTGAAGAGAGTTCTGCTGCGTGCCGCGAACCACTGCGGAGATGACGCGAGAGCTTCCCCAGCGCCACCATGCGGCGTGAAAAATGTGAAAAAAATGTTTTTTGATACATTAATAAACAAGGAACAACACTCAACAAAATTTTTTCGAATATCTCTTTTTTTCCCACAAAAAAAAATTCTTGAAAAATGTGAAAAAAATAGGGGGTCACAGTGGTGTTGTCCGTTAAACTTTATTTGTCAAAAAAATGATGAATCACTGAACGATTTAAATGCGATACCATACACCACTGAACGATTTTCGAGTGATTCGTAAAAAAAAAAGTCAAAATAGTCTTTATGGGGGGGCTAACTTTGGGGGTATTTTTTTGAATTAATTTTTTGAAAAAATGATAAAACCACTCAACGATTTAAATACGATACCATACACCACTGTACGACCACCAAGTGATTTGCAAAAAAAAAAGTCAAAATAGTCGTTATGGGGGGGCTAACTCTGGGGGATTTTTAAAAATTAATTTTTTGAAAAAATGATAAACCACTCAACGTTTCAAATGGGACACCGTACACCACTGTACGACCACCAAGAGATTTGTAAAATTGAAAATTAATTTAATCCATATGGGGGGGCTAACTCAGTGGAGGTCATTTTCTCGAAATATCAAACGTGTCCGAGAAAAACATGTATCTACTTTTCAGTGATCGACCTCCCACTCACTCAACTGATAGATTACCTTAAAGCTAGGAGGCATACCGACTGAGCCGCCATGAGTGCGAGAGAGATGGCTGCAAATTTCGAAAGTGAAATTCTTCGACACAGTTTGACCGATTACAAAAAGGCCCTGTCAGCCCATTTTTGCCATCGTCCTGCGTGGGCTGACAGAGCTTTTTTGTAATCGGTCAAACCGTATCGAAGAATTTCAACTTCGAAAATTCGAGGTGAAGTTAGGTGACTGACCCATCCCCTTAAAAAATGATGGGTTTAGTTTTTTACGTTTTTTATTTATCGCAAGCCGGCAACTTTCATAACCTTGAAGGCTTGAAATATGTCAAAACATAAAATGTGTGACATCTTTAACTGATGGCATAAAATTAATAATTAGAATCGTGAATAAATTGAAAAAAACATGTCCTATTGGTGCGAAAATGTTGGACCTCGAGAAAAAAAATTAGCTTTGCTGACGAGTCATTAAGCAACGACCTTTGAGTCGACACGTAAAATCGTATTGCAATCCAATGGACATTGATTCCCAACATAAAATCTTAGCAGAGCCAGTTAAATACAAAAAAAATATATAATTATTGAAAACACGGTCTTCCATTTCAAACAGTGACGACCGCAATAATATTTATTACTTTTAGGAGTCATATTTGTTTATGTTATTGTAAAAATAGTGTGATACGAGAAAAATGATGGACGAAATACGTTTTGATGGTCGTGTCGTTATCGTTACGGGAGCCGGTGCAGGTTACTCATCAAATATATTATTTTTATTGTTAAAGTATCGCCAATATTATCACTATCATTTTATTGTTACTGTTATTATTTATAGGTTTGGGAAAGGCTTATGCAATATTGTTTGCTTCAAGAGGAGCCAGTGTCGTCGTCAACGACTTAGGAGGAGGTAGAGCTGGAGATGGCAGTGATATCAAAGTCGCTGATGCCGTTGTCAATGAAATACGTCAAAAAGGTAAGGATTTCAATTTATTGTGTGGTTAAATGGGCATTATAACTAGGACGGTCGAATATGAGTGGTAAAGAAAATAAATTTTTTTTTTGGCAACCTATCGAAATAACTGATTAAAGGTTATTTAAGGTAGAAAAATACACTTTGAGAAACAACAACCAATTTTTTTTATATTTGAAAAAGGTGGTACACCGCTGTGTTGCAATGTCGTAAAGGAACTCCTTTTTTTCCAATGAGAAAATTGTACCAGAGTTTTCCCTCACCAAAAATCATATGACAAACAAAATAGAATGGAATGTTAACAACCCCTTTCTGGTCATACTGCGTCTCAATGACCTCGATGATTTTTTTAGTAAAAGATTAAAAATTTTCTAGATTGACATGTTCAAGATTCTTGTTTACTATTTCATTATTAGATTAAGTACGTTGATATGGTAGTTTTAATTTTCGGAGTGGTTAGCTGTCCGGATAGCCGGACGAATTAACCTGAATTATTCTACTATTCGTCCAGATATCCAGACAAATAGTAGTCACGTATTCATCCGGCTTCAGTACGATTAGCCACAGCCATTAGTTTTTTCTATGTTCCTTGTAAAGTCTAATATGTTTTTGGAGTCAATTAAACCTATATTATTACAATTAGTGCAGCATCCACTAAAAAATGACTGCGATCATTCCAACCTTGTATGACCTTTCCAGAACTTTTATGAACTGTGATCATGGTCCCTGATAGACAGTTCGCGGCACAGTGACAGCACGGTGACTGCACATCATGGTAATCTTAATGCCGACTGCACGAATTTCTATCTGGGATGGTTCAACTTCAGACTAATATATTTTAAATTTCCTAGTGAATTTAAAAGAGAATGATTTTTGACATAATGGCAAACTTTTGAATAAAAAAAATATCAATTTTTATAAACTAGGACTCATGAAAAAAAAGTCCCACAAAACTTGATAGGTGATTGTCTATAGAATGACCATGAACAATTTGAAGCAAATTGTTCCAGCGGTATTAAAAAATTTTTCCTGGACCTGTTTATCATATGGTACTTTCTTTATAAAGCCGAATCACTGGCCACTCTTTTCGAATTAAAAAAAAATGATAACTTCTCTCAAAATGTATGTTTCTAACCACAAAAAATCTTCATCCAATTGCTCCAATAGTTTACCAAAAAATAATTTTACTTCAATGACTTTTATAGCCTCTTCACGGGTATATGTTCTATCAAGTTTCAGGAAATGTTGATGTTATTTATTTTTATAACTGTATCTTTTATCAGGAGGTAAAGCAGTTGCCAATTATGATTCGGTAATCAATGGAAAAGGCATCATACAAACGGCGATGGATGCTTTCGGTCGAATTGATATTCTTGTGAATAATGCAGGAATTTTGAGGGATCGAAGTTTTGGAAAAATGACGGAAGCCGATTGGGGTATATACGGATGATTTTGTTTTTTTTTTTTAATAATTCCGATTGATCATTTTTATATCGCTGATTGTTGTATTCAAATCTAAATGATTGAAAATTCTTTTGAGAAAAATTGAAATTTTCAACACAGAGACTGGTACAATGTTTCACATGACTATATGAAAAGAAAAATATTCAGCTTGATTGTTCGATTTTCAGCAGATTTTCAACATGGAGCTGTTAATTTTTACAATTTTTCTATGAAACATTATTTGAATAATTAAATTTTATACGAACGATTCAGTTTTAGAAAAATATTTCTCCTCCCTGTGTAAATTCTTTCACAATTTAAAGATTTTTAAAAAAATTATTGAAGTTTTTGAAAAATAATAAGTTTTGTTTTTAATGGTAACGTTTAATTTTATACTCAAATTTTGCTCCTACAGACATAATTCAGGATGTGCACGTAAAGGGAGCTATGAACGCGACCCAAGCCGCATGGGAACATTTTCGTAAACAACGATATGGTCGTGTGATATTCACGTCAAGCAACAGCGGCTTGTGCGGAAATTTTGGGCAAGCCAATTATTCCGCGGCCAAAGCTGCTCTCGTTGGATTAGCCAATACACTGGCGATTGAAGGACGAAGCCACAATATTCATGTTAACGTTATTGTACCGACCGCGGCTTCTCGTTTAACTGAAGATATTATGCCTCCAGGTTATTTTAAAAAGAATTTTTTTTTTGGATATTCCTGCGTATAGCTCTGCGCTTTTTACGTATCCCATTTCCCGTTCCTTTTCCTTTTATTTATTTCCCATGAACACTCCCCATCGCGACTGCAGCCGACTTATCCTCCACTGTATCGCATTTGCGGCGAAGCGAAACTGCAGAAAAAAACCTTGCTAATAGAGTCGGTACCTGACTAATCTCCTCGGATGGCAATGCGAGCATGCTCATAGAACGGCTACCAGAGTCCCTTAGGGAGGTTGTGATGTCTCAGCTGTGGTGCAATGAGTCAGCGAGTACACGGGTAGGGGGCTATCATCCGCATGGTGAGAACCATCCATGGGAAGCAGCACTCGGAGTCGTTCATCGACTGTGCTCAGGCATCACAGATAGGTTTTTTTGGGTATGGATTTATGAAGGTGGAATCCAAATCATCTGAGATTCCAGTAGAAACAGTCGAACAAATTTTCAAATTTTCATTGCATGGTAGCAAGTATGCAGGGTTCATCTGGTCTCTGTTTCAACTGGTCCGCTCAACTTGCCTCTTTCCCAACTCTAACATTCCGTACTGACCCTCGTCCCAAATACCTAACCGTAGCAAGTGTACGGTGTGCCATCTCTTGCTACGCTACTGAGTTGGCGCACTGTACACTTGCTGCGGTTGGGTATTCGGCACAAGGGCCAGCTAGGAATATTAGAAAGTTGGGAAAGAGGCAAGTTGCGCGGCCCAGTTGAAACAGAGACCAGCTGAACCGTGCACACTTGCAATCCTGCCGCGATGCGAGCTCGAGCCCTTATCCACTGAACCAACCGCTCTCCCAATTTAAAAACAATTATCTCTTATAGTACTGAATCTGTGTGCCTTAGGTTTCAAGGTTAGATAAAGTTTTTTTTAAGGTCAACTCAACTTTTGATCTGTTCAGTTTTTAATTGATGTTTTTAAAAATCGAGACCTGACTTTATTTGGGTTTTTTGGATTGGATAAATTTTTTGTTGCTTTTTAGAATTTCCTTCCTAATAGTGTGCTAACGGTTTTTCAAGAAATGTATCGTTGCTTTTTCAGTGGCTCGCCCATTGCGTAAAAGTTGAATCGATTTTTTTTGCGGATTTTAAAGGTTGCGCATTCAGTGTTTTTCAACTCAACTCGTCTTCGTTTTTAGATTGAATTGAGTTTCCTTCGCTACAATATCGATGTTTGTATCGTTGGAAGAGAATGAAATTTCTTTTCTCCTAGTAGTTCCATTAATTCATTCGTTTTTTAAGGCTATGAGAATTGTTTGAACTTTTTCGATACTCCAAAAGTAAATTGAAGTACATCTCAGATAACAAAAAAGAGCATCTCAAAAATAAAGAATAGTTAATATTTAAGACTCATATTTTTTGTTTGAAGAGAAACGATACAAAAACTACAATTTCATCTTATATTTGAAGGCGAATAGAATTTTTTCGATTCGCGAATAAACTTACATTCAAAATGTTGCAATGTTGAGATTGAGGCTATTGTTTTCAGATTTTTTTCAAGAATTAAAACCCGAATTGATCGCACCCGTCGTTGTATGGCTATGCCACGAGGAATGTGACGAAAATGGGTCCGTCATAGAATCAGCTCTGGGCTGGGCTGCGAAATGTGAGTTTTGTTGGTGACTAATTTGAATATGCGGGATAACGATTTTTCTCGATATAGGTACTCAAATGCAATATCGAACAAAAGAGTAGAAATTGAATCAAAATTTTTACATTTATTTTACAGGTCATCTAGTTCGGTCTAAGGGTTTTAATTTTCGACAAAATTTGACGACCCCCGTAACTCCCGAAGCCGTGAAAAATAACTGGGCGCAAGTTGTCGACATGAGTTCAACAGTTCATTGTGCATCGATTCAAGTATATTTTTTTTTCATATAATCACGTATTATATTCCTGAAACACAATCGGTTTCATCCATTCAAATTTGAATTTTACAGGAAGCCACGGGTGAATTGCTCAATATTTTGGAACAAACAAAAAGTGGTGGCTCAAATAATGTGCCTGTGAGTTCGATTATCTAGTTGGATGCCCGTGTCGTATAAAATAAAATAACTTTTACACACAATATAATTCGTTGAGCCCTGAAAAAAATCACCCCATAATCTACAATTTTTTGTCGTTAATTTGTGCTTTTTACTCATTATAGCAACACATTCTTGAGCACACTTACAATTATCGGGATGCGATTCTTTACGCTATTGGAGGTAATACTTTTTTTCATAATGATTCATTTAAACAGGCAGAAATGGCATTTTTTAATTATTTTTGGCCAAACTTTAGGCGTTCCTCTATTCTGCTAAAAGCTTTTTTAAGTGACATAGTAATCCGATGCAGTGAAATTGTTGTAATGTATCAGTTCAGCTTTATTTAGCTGCAATTATTTGCAGTTGGAGCGACGAAATCCGAGGCGACTGATTTTCGATACCTCTACGAGAATCACGAAAACTTTTCCATTTTGCCTTCTTTCTTTGTGATATACGGGCCAATGGGTTCGATGGGGACAAGAATTATGGAAAATTGCATACCGGGAGCTTCCGTGGATTTGACAAATGTAAGCTACCAGTTTTTCCTGAACCCTCTCGTCCGCAATTACTCGGAAAACAATAAAATATGTCGAAAAGAATGCTTATTACAATAGATCCAGATACGGAGGATTCGCATGAAATCTTTCCAAAGTTCATGGATTGCAAAATTCTGAACAAGAAGGTCGTCAGCCATTTTCCTCTTTGACGAGCCGTTTATTCGAATGAATTATGTAATAAGAGCTTAACGTAAAGTTCGGGGTGGAAGAATGAAACAGCTAAAGACATTTCTCTCTAAATTATCGCGATTCTTTCCCCCTTCCCTTCGTAAACAATTGAACATGAATAACACCGAATATTTCTTTCGCCAGCTCATGTTTTCTATTCGTTTGATTGTGAAAAAATGCTTAACTGTTTTAGGTTCTACACGGAGAACAATATTTAAAAGTACACAATGCACTTCCCACGGAAGCAACGGTTGAAACGCACTATAAGATTGACGATGTCCTCGACAAAACCAAGAATGCAGTGATTTTGATCAGTCGTGAGACATTTTTATTCCTTTTTATATTGTTAATTTTTCTGCAGTACATTTATGGCAAATTAAACAAAAATTCTACGACATTTAGATTTATCCTAAGTGAATGTTCTTTGTCACTCGTTATATTATTGATTTTTTTTAGACGAAACGTTTAATAAGAAAACAGGAGATAAACTCACTTCCGGTCAAATGAGCATAGTGGTCCGGGGAGCTGGAGGTTTTAAAGGTCCGCGCAGCTCGAACCGTGAAATACCAGTTGTGGAAAAACCAAAGCGAAAACCCGACGCAACGTGTTCGGAAAAAACCAACCGAGATCAGGTAATTTTTCACTTCCCTACTACTTTTCGCGTTATTTTTTTAGGAAGAAGAGGAAGCAAAGAATGGAAATGTTATTCAAGTTATCGCTTATGAATAAGAAAGTCATATCTTGGTATGACACTGCACTTCGTATACTTCCGAGGACAAAAACAAAATTTTTATGTTAACCCTAACTAGCCACCGTTATTTTGGTAATTATGCAGTTTGAGTACTTTTCCGAAAAACGACGGAAAACATTTTTTTTTACTATGGGTTGCTTTAATTGGTCACCACTAATGATATTCCATCAGGGGAGGTTGACATTCTTTATTAATTCACTTTTTATAAACGAAAAATTACCCAAAACGGCTAAATTCTGATTTTTTATGGAATGATTTATAGATGATTTAGGGAATCGTAGGATGCGTGTGGAATAGTAGGGTGAGTTGGATCACTTACTATAATGGAACAAATAACTTCATGGCGAAAAAAAAGTTTTCCCGTCCTTTTTCGGAAAAGTACTTAAACTGCATAATTACCGTTTATTAATATTTTGAGAGACAACAGATGATTAATAAATTAAAAAAAAATGTGCTTACGATTTTGACGAAAATTATACAAATTAGCCGCAATCTGGCCAAATAGACCGCTGAACACAAACTTCCAACACACGGCTACTAATGCGGCTTTGAAGGTCAAACTCTGCTACCCGAATGAGGGCGACCCTAAAGTTTTTTTTCAATAAAAGTGTCGTGTTGTATCGACGGGGAAAATAGAGAATTACAAAATTTGCTGTCTAGAAACTAGAAGACTAGAAGAACTAGAAAAATTCCTTCTTGAAAAATGCAAAATTAAAATGCGCTTCTGAATTCTTTTCAATTCGATTTCTTAATGATCATAAAACTTTTTTCCAGGCTATTATTTACAGATTAAGCGGCGATTCAAATCCTTTACACATCGATCCGAATATGGCTATGTTGGCTGGATTCAAAGAACCGATTCTTCATGGGCTTTGTTCCCTTGGATTTGCTACCCGTCACGTTTTGAGGACATTCGCGAATGGAAACCCGGCATTATTTGATGCCATCAAGGTACGCAGACCCAATAATAAAATTATTCAAGCACCAACAAACACAATCCAAATTGACTAACGAAACAAAAAATGTAAACAATTTGAAAATTCCTAAATAAATGGAAAGCTTAAAAATAAAAGCATATTCTCCAATTCCAAATACACTTCCAAATTCTTTTTGAGAAACTTCAAAAGAGTTTTGAAAAATCTAGAAATACTTTTAGAAAGCCTAACCATAACAATATAAATTATTCAATCATTTTTTTAAAAGTACGACCACGAAAACACGTAAAAGCCCAAATCAACTTGAAAATACTACAAAGCTAGAGAATGCTCAACATATTTAATACTATTTTCCAGGTCCGATTTGCCCAGCCAGTTATTCCTGGCGAAACACTTCAAACGCATATGTGGCAAAATGATTCACGAATTCATTTTGAAACGACCGCCATTGAACGAAATGTTCAAGTTATAGCGGGTCAGTATTACAATTCGAAAGAAAACCCATAAAATGCGCTGGAAAGTTTTTTTATTAATATAATTCCATTTTATTCAGATTTCATAGTGCTTCGTGAATTTCATTTTCTAAAATCAACATCGATCCCCCGATTTTGTCATCAATTTAATATTCCTAAGAATATTTTTCATTTTGATAACAAAAATGTTAAAAAAATATATATAAATCGCTTATCCATACCATTGAATGCACAAAGATTCATAGAAATAATAATAAATGAAAGTGCGCTGGTTTCGATGGCATGCTGAAAATTTCGATTTGACTCAGTGGAATCACGGCATGAACCAATAATTCACAATAATCACTTCATTTGCGAAGAAATTAGTTGCTTAATAAAATATGTAATGATTACAGTTATTTAGTTAGTAATTATATAAAAAAATTACAGGGGCTTACATCGATTTAAAAAAAGTAGAGACTCAGTCACTGCAGGCAAATAAATGTCTGATGAAGGAACATCTCGAAAGCGACGCTATTTTTGCTGCGATATCGAACTTCCCGGCAAGAAAACATTCATCGCTGCAAAATCAGGCTGGCGGCATCCTTCTCTATGATGTCACGTCGGACGGAGAATTAAAACGCAGATGGAGTAAGTATTTTATGAAAATTACTTTTGATTCTTCAACAACTGATTTTTTATTTTTTATATTAATCAGAGAATATTTTACTCCTCGTAGCCGTGGACATGAATCAGGGGAAAATTTACGAAGGTCTGCTTCCGGGAATTACTCCTGAAAGTACGATTCGTGTTGACGATAAAATCATAATTCAAGTGGTACGTAATTAAAAAAAAAAAAAAAAAAAACAAAATAAACTAATTAAATACGTATTTAAGTCCAAACTTGACCAAGTAACAAAACTTTTATCAGGACTTGTCCTACTGATCTTGTATTTTAGCCCTTACAGTTCACACTTATATTTTTAGAAATTCCTTCAAAATGACGTCTAATCATCTTATTAGCTTTAATCACGCACTTAATCAATTTTGTTTATACGGAATTCCACGCCAAATCAACCACTTCAGAAACTTTCATTTTTGCGTCCATCCCTTCATGAGAGATGATTTTTATTTATTCAAAATTTGATTTCTTTTCTTCGAACGGCTATACCTTTCCGAAAAATGGACAAAATCATTTTTTTTTTTGGAATGTTAGTTTCTTACCGTACTGTTGGAAAAAAAATATGAAAAAATGAGGTCGGGTAGCAAGTGTACACGGTTCATCCTTCCTCTGTTTCAACTAGTCCGCTCAGATTGCCTTGACCTCGACTTACTCTGACCAATTAACTCTTCAATTTTTATTGATAAAGGAAAACTCAAACGCTTTTCATCGACTGACTGAGGCAATAGTTTTTGATACGCCGTCACCAATGTATCGAGGCGGAAGGTCGCAATTATGAGCATTTTTTCATAAAATAAAATTTGAAATGAGTAAATTGGTCAAAGTAACTTGATTAAATTCTTCTTTTGGTCTTAACTTGGAAAAAGAGGATTTTTACCTGTACTTCGCCTTGCAGGCTGATATTACGTGAACCTTTGCGAAATTCCGAATAAATTTACAGCATGAATTGCCGATAAAGGAAGTTTTTAAGATAGGAACGAGTTAATGTTTTTTCAACAAGGAAAATGCAAAGTTGGACGCGGAGTTACGATTTAGTAAAAATCGATCAAACATGATTTTTTTTGAGAACTAGAAAAGTTCAATGTACGTGACTATTATTCCATACGATAGACCATTCAATCAGCTACTATGGTAAAAAAAATCAGGACTCTATCATTGATAGTTTTGTCACAGTCACGAAATTATTCGGTAAATCGGGAGTTAGGTGAAAAATTAGAAAAAAATGTATAACTCCGAAACTATCAAAAATCAGACCATGGTCCGATTTTTGATAGTTTGATAGATGGAGGGAAAATAGGGGTCATTTCGATAGGGTTTGGGGTCCCTTATCGTCCTACACGCTTTGGAATGGACCCGCTGGGACACCCTGTGTAAATGGAAATCCCGATCTTTTTACATTTTCCTTAATTCGATTTTGTTCCATTTTCCTTAATTTTTGCCCCCATTCTATTTTGTCTCACTGAGAGGAACAGTGACTGTGGGCATTGCTATCCCTACTACACTCGTCCGACACACTGGCGCGCAAGCGCTGTTTCAACATAATTTCAAGCTCTAAAGGCCTCCGTTTACTGTCCTGCATGCAATCCGCCGTGCGGTCCGCCGAGTATTGCCGGACATCCAAAGGCGCTCGCTGCGTCCTGCCGGTCCTGCCAGAGATATAATTATATTTGTGATGCCAGTCGGCTTGCAGGACGGTGTGTGAGCGTTTCGCTACTTGCATGGCGGACTGCATGCAGGACATTGAATGGGGGCCTTAAGGGGATGGGTCAGTCACATAACCTCACCTCGAATTTTCGAATTTGAAATTTATCAATACGGTTTGACCGATTACAAAAAAGCTCTATCAGCCCACGCAGGACGATGGCAAAAATGGGCTGACAGGGCCTTTTTGTAATCGGTCAAACCGTATCGAAGAATTTCATTTTCGAAATTTGCAGCTATCTCTCGCTTTCACGGTGGCGAGATACCGACTGATCCATACCCTTAAGGTTAGGAGTCATACCGACTGAGCCGTCATGAGTGCGAGAGAGATAGCTGCAAATTTTGAAAGTGCAATTCTTCGAACGACGCTGAAGTTTGCAACGTTGGAGTCCAACGAAATGAACGAAAAAAAAATGTTTGTAATTCACTAATTTTTTATTTCACGAATTATTGGTGTAGATTGAAAAACTACGAATTGCAAATTCGGCAGGGAACAAAATTGGAGATTTACTGGACTTATTGGAGTTTTTTTAGATCATTTCGTTGGACTCCAACGTTGCAAACTTCAGGATCATTTCTTCGACACGGTTTGACCGATTACAAAAAGGCCCTGTCAGCCCATTTTTGCCATCGTCCTGCATGGGCTGACAGAGCTTTTTTGTAATCGGTCAAACCGTGTCGAAGAATTTCAACTTCGAAAATTCGAGGTGAGGTTAGGTGACTGACCCATCCCCTTAAGGCTAAAAATGGGTATGCGCCTGCTCGCGCCATTTCGTACCTCCCCACGACATTTGAGTCGCACCTCTCGGCTGAATCCCCGATTTTTTAATAGTCTTCTTCCCAAGTGGTAGAAAATCAGGGTCATACTGTATAGTCTAAAATATGCAATCATCATGCAACAACTTTTCGTTTCTGGTTTCCGACTTCTCGTTCTTTCATTATCAACAGAATCGATGGTATACATGATTTACCCAATGCAAAGCGTGTTCGAAATACTAATCTCGACAACAAATATCTCGTTAACGAAATGGTCAATGGGTGGGAGTAAGATTCTCGAATGATTAAAACTTTGAACGGTTAAAACTGCGAATTTTTAAATTGAAGAATAGTAGTATGTAGACAGATTAGTTCTACTATAGCCTTTGTGTTGAACATAAAAAAATGAGAAATTAAAGAGTTCGAAGTACATTTACGTCAAAAACAAAATATAACAGTAGACCAAATGACGAAGGCTGGAATGGCGATTTTACAAAAGTTCGACTATTACGCATTCGAGTCGTCAAATACTGAAATCGGCAATATTATGAATATTCACAATTTCAAAGATTTTTTAACGAAAGACAAAATATTAATGTGGTCAAAATAGCGAAACACCAGAAAATCAAACGGTCGAAATAGCGAGAGCCTCTGGGCTGTAAAGTATTGTTTGTCATTCTTCGTGCTTCACAACGTTCGCTATTCTGTACTTCTAATTTTTAGTCATTCGAAAAATTCAATCTGGAATTATTCATACTACATATTCTGGTCTCTCAATAAAATAATTGCTCTCCATTTTGAATTTAGAAAATATAAACTTCTTACATTAGGACAATCTATATTATCTGCATTTGAAGTATAGACAGTCTGAATATATATTTTGGAATAAATGCGCGATCAAAGAAAAAATATTACATCAAATACGCATTCAACTTAATATACTATCGAAAATATAAACTTCGAATTTCTTATTTATCGTTAATCTAATGTTATGAATACTAAAATTTCGAAATATTAACCGTTCTACAATTTGCTTACTCTACATATTAATCCCCACCCATGATCAATATATGAAAAATTTTAGGACCGTGCAGGATGCCCTAGATGATATTAATTTCAAATAAGAAAACTTTCTGTCTCAGACCATTTTGTGTATGTTCTACTTTAATTAATCGGTTAACGAATTATTTCATAGCTTTGAATAGATGATGTTTAAGGATGTATGCCCAGTCAAATCCGCAGTACAACTATTTGTTTTTTCAAACAGATCATTATATAAGATATCAATCATAAATATGTTTTTTATTAATTAATACTAATTATACATAACAAATCAATTACAGTTATTAACTTTAGGAAAAATTAGTTAACTTAACAGTTAGTTAAATTAACTTAGTTAAATTAACAGTGCCGGAAAGTGTATCGTTTGACAGCTAGTTTCCTAACCTAATACATTGTTTAATTTCTTTTTTTTCGTGTATAATGTGAGTGAGGAAAATGAGCGACAATTCTCGTGTTGTGCTCAGAAACAGAAAAGGCAAATTTACCACACAAAAAAGAAAACAGTGGCTTGAGAGTGTTGCGAAGAGTGCCGAGAAACGAAGACATTTGAACGACACCGAAAAAAAATTTACATTTCACGGTCGAAGAATTGTAGAACTAGACACTTGATTAGATCACACTTGTATTTATTTTCTCTCACTACTACTGTACACTCGGTTCGTACTGCCCGCGCGTGCAACGTTGCCATATTTCCATGTTTCGCACATTTAACATGGCGGCTGTAGTAGCAGTTTTCGCACATGACCCAAACGACTCTACTTTTTTTGAGATTTTTGAACAAATACGACGGTGACATCAGGGTTTTTTTTTCTTTAAATAGTAAAAAAAATAAAGTTTCTAATAATATTTTTTTTAATCTGTACGCTTATATATCACGGGCTTTATTTTCTTATTTTCTTTCAAATTAGGCTACTTCCGCTACGATTAACATGCGTTTTAATGGGACTGAAAAAATTAATTTACGTAATAACTGTACGGTGAAATCTAATTATTTTTTTTCTAATCGACGCAGCATCGTTCACTCTAGAACATATTTTAAATTTGAAGGTCAAACTTAAATTGTATATTTTGGGCATACATCCTTAATAAAGTTGGCCATTTAATTTCCATATTGATTTTATTAGTAAAATAAAATGAGTTACTAAATTTTTATTGGAATTCATATTTCAGAACAAACCTTTTTTTTCAGGTTTTGGGTAAATTCAACTCACGGCAATTTCTAAAGAGTAGCCCTGACGTTGTGGGAAATGTGGGACTTTTGGAAACGTTGAAACTTCTGAATGACAGCTGTAAGCCGAAGCTGTGAGAAAAATGCCGAAAAGTTTTGTTTGCTTCAAGGAGCACGCAACGAAAAACCCGTCATTCTTTTCCGTATATTCGATTGATATTTTTATAGTTTTTGAACATTGAAGTTAAGTCAGGTGATGGTACAGTACACGGTGTATGGTACAACTCACAAATACATGTGCAATAAAAAAAAGTTTTAATTTCGGTTGAATGACCGTAAATATCCGATATTGGTAATTACCTTTAAATGACTTGGAAATTACCGTAATTTAGTAGCATATTTTGGTCGGTGAATATATCAAGACTCGGTAGAGTCTCTGGACAAGTATATTTGACAGCTCTGTCGTCTGCTGGCCCGAGGTTCGCCGAGTCTATATTATTTCTGAATAAAAGTTTTTTTGAAATATACTGCAATCATTTTTCACTTCCGGCGTTCTTTTATTATCTTAAAGGTAAAGATGTAATTAGTGCATCTTTCTTTCCTATCAGATCACAAAAAAATAGAGCTATAACCTGTCGATTTTTTTCCCAGTATATGACTGAATTTACGTTTTTTACATTGTATACACTGCTCAAAACAATTGATGGATCAAGCCAAACATATCGAAATTTTAGGCCATTTTCGAACGACTGTATCTTCGCGAAAAATAGTCCAGAATTTATTTTCGATAGAGCGATTTCCAGCTTGGAATCACTTGTCTCTGAAACTGCTCGCAATATTTTTTTTATTTTTTGGAAAGAGTCGATCGATCTTCGATGATTGGACAAAAAAATCCAATTTTATTCCGATTTTTGAAGGTGTGCACGGGTTCCAATTTTTATTTCTGCGACATCTTGTCACATGGGAAGCTTTCCAAGGAAACACAGATAGCACAGTGTAACAGTGTCGTATTGTGCCCGGGAAAGCACCCACAGTGCGACACTGTGGGTACGTTCGACTTGGACCCTTTCGTGCTTAAAGCGCGGCTCTACCATTGAACGGTATTACTATACTTTAACGGGAGAAACCAGTTTAGGAGGCCGAAATTTTGGTGTTTTTCGTGAATTTTTTTTAACAGGGAAGGAATAATCAGAATTTGTTTAAACTTGGAGGATATTTTATTCATATTTTGAAGTACACTTTGTAATTTTTTCAAGTCATTTCCGCCGGAAATAGTGGAGTTAGAAGCTGCTGTCCATGGACGACTTTTTTTCAACTGGTGAGCATTCTAGCTCAAAAAGTTATTGACCAATCGTTCTGAAAATTTGTGTGAATATTCAATTACAATCTATATGAACCTAACTCTGGGATGATGTTATTATTAAAAATATTTTTTTTACTGCAAAAAAGGTGAAAAAACATGGTATAAAAACATGACATTGTGTTCAAACACTTCAAAAACATACAATTTTAAACTTTTTTGATCACAATTAGGTTCATATTCTTAGGAAATATATTACTAACGAAAAAAGATAATTGTAATGATTGCAGATAAAAATTGTGACTTCAGGAATGCCCACCAGCAAAAAACTCGGATGGCGATCGTTCATGGACAGCAGCTTCTAACTCCACTATTTCCGGCGGAAATAACTTGAAAAAATTACAAAGTGTACATCAAAACATGAATAAAATATCCTCCAAGTTTAAACAAATTCTGATTATTCCTTCCCTGCTAAAAAAATTCACGAAAAACACCAAAATTTCGGCCTCCTAAACTGGTTTCTCCCATTAAGCATTAAAAGCGCAAGGTATAGTAATACCGTTCAATGGTAGAGCCGCGTTTTGAGCGCGAAAGCGTTCAAGTCGAACGCACCCTCTGTGTTGCTTGTTGGAAAGCACCCATGGTATCTTGGTGATACCATTTCCAACGCTACCGTCTGTATCAATCGAAACGGTATTCAGATTGTGCCTTTTTTCAAACATCGTTTACTGAATTAAATGATAAGAGTCAATGTAGTCACTTTAATCAGGGGCCCACTAACGCATTAAGGCCTCCATTCACTGTCTTGCATGCAGTCCGCCGTGCAAGTAGTAGAGAAACGCTCACACACCGTAAGCCTATCGGCATCATCAATGACTACGTTTACACGGCACGCTTATTCCGGTTTTGTAACACCCGATGTAGTGAAAACCGATGTTAAAGCGCGTGTAAACGGTACTTTACACCCAGAATAACTAATCCGATACCGTTTACACGCACTTTAACACCGGTTTTCACTACATCGGGTGTTACAAAATACGTAGTCAATGGCTTCGTTTGTACCGGAGCGCTCGATCCCGATTCACTTCAGACCAAAGTGAAATTTGGCCGTGTGTCACGGTCTTGTATACAGGTCTTGCAACTGTAGATTTTGACGTGGTCCTCTTAACGCGTTAAGCCGCTGGCGTCGCTGCGCTCGAGGGATATTCGGTGCGACAAAGATGACAACAGTCGCGCATGCGACTCACGCGAGCATTGAACTTGAAGCCAAAATTTTTGTTTATACATTATAATTTCTATGAATTTAGTTTGTTTAAAGAAAGAAGGATGTGTATCAACTAACAAATCCATAGCCAATATATTTTAAGTTAGTTGATTTGCCACTTTTTGAGTCGCTCACTATTCGATGGCACTTTAAAAACCGATCGTTTAATTTTCAGATTGTTGTAACCCATTTTACAGCGCGGCACAACACAAGGCTTCGTCATAATTCGAAAAAAAAAATCACCAAAACTTTAATTCATGCACGGAAATAATAATACTGCACTCACAAATTGCCACACGTCACATGCGAGAGGATTTAACAAATATAGGTTATGTTGATATATCCCTCTATCGCTGCGCCACCTGGATACGGCTTCAACAGTGGTCACAGCCTTCTATTGAAATTCTACCGAGTTGCAAGACCTGTATACAAGACCGTGATGGGGACCTTTATAAACAGCTCCACCCCTTCTACCAATCGCTACGCATCACTTATTCTATGCCCCGCCTACTTAACTAGCCTCCACGATCATCACGCGAGTCCACTCGAATAGATAAGTGGTGACATCGAACGACTCGTCGATCAACTAAAGTTTTGCTTTCAAAATCCGCGCGACTTTTCCGTGTCTACATTGATCCGTTTTTTTGTCTTTTCACAACCACCCATTGGTTTGGTTCGAAGGTCCGTGTATAATGAAAATTTTTGACGTTTCATCTCGTGATTCTCGAACGCACCTACGTGTTTACTCTCGAGACCCGGCCAAATAATGGTGTAATAAAAATTAAAAAGTTCGCTATTACGAAATTAAACGGTCCGTACAACCCTTCCAAGATGTCGGACACGGAAGGAGATAATTTTTGCAAAAAAATGCGTAAAGCGACGAGAGAAATACATGCAGTTAGTGATGCATTGGTCAACGCTAAATTAGCTTTTGGTATGGATTTTACGTGAAAAATAAGACGTGGAAATAGCTCGAAAAATATAAACATTTGAACATAACCTCAATTGGAGTAAAAATAATATTCCGAGGTTGAATAAAAAATGAATGAAATGAAAAAAAATTTTAATATTTCTGGGTTTAATTCCCTCGCTTTTTTTTTTGCTATGTAGGTTTTCACGACGACAAAGTTTGGGCCGATGGATTGTTGGTATTTTACGAAATATTTCGATATCTAGAGGGCGCTATGGATAGATTAAAAAGTACGAAAATCGGACTTCTCAATTTGGTCGGGCTCAGCAGAGCAGAAGCTTTTGAACAGGACTTGAATCATTACTTGGGCAAAGGTTGGATGAAGAATTACGTACCCAGGTATTTTATTACATCAATTAAAAGTATTGATATATATACATATTAGGGTGGTTCAAAAAAAATCAATATTTTTTTTTTCATTTACCGTGTCCTGAACGCTGATGTGTAGTGAAAAAAAAAGCCTTGCCCAAGGAAGGCTCTGTAGCCCAAAATTAAAAGGTGGCGCAAGCCATTTTTGTATTTTTTTCACGATTAGATGAGAAAAATCAGTTTTATCATAGACAATTAATAATGTAAAATACACATATCCGTTCTACAATATTTCCTTTTCGCATATAAGAATATGGAGATAAAAAAAAAATATTTCGGCAGGACATTAATCTTCCGTTTCCATTATCGTTGACAGATAATTTTTTTTTTCGCAAGACGGGCATTTTTTTCGGTGGTTTTGGACAACTTGTACTAGATATTGTACTTGGGTTTCGTCTTTTGTTAAATAACCATTAAATTGTTCGATCAAAGCTACTCCGCGCTCCGCCGCATCATTCACTACTCTGATATTATTGCATATGGTCCGGCGGTATTGATAAGAATCACTGGTGGCCCATAGACTTATGTTTAAATCAAGGAAATCACGTGGGAGTTCGAATTTATCAAATAAAATAAATGATTGTTTTGTAGCAAAATCACTAAGTAAATTGCCGATTAATCGGCAATTTACTCCGATCGAGGCAGTGGCTTATACGACCAATTAAATAACGATCTTCATCTTCATTACTACTGGTCATCGTGCTTGTCGAATTCGTACTGTTCTAAAATTGCTGTGTTAACAGCACGTTTTAGTCGAGAAGGCGTTCGGAGACAACATTGTTGCGCGTACGTAGCGGGTAGAGTAGAAACTCTTTGTTATTACGGGCAGCTTAATTCATAAGACAAAGTGACCTGCCTGAACAAAACATACAGCGCCGTACCGCGATTTCAATAATTCCTTGTGCAGACCACGTTGAAAAAAAGGTTGAGCAAGAATACTAGTTCCTACATGTTATTACGCGATAATGATGAAATCATTCATTTTAGAATATGAGATATCTTCATTATAACGATGCTCGCTATAATGGCAAGTTCGACACTACAATTTATTTAGATTCAAACACATTTCAATGCCCTGAGAAATTTATCAACGATACCATTGTTTTTTTATTGATCAATTTTTTACGCAAACATAAATATACTTTTTGTTCAAATCTACTTGAAACAAATCGAAAAAAGCTTTCTATACTTTTCATTGTTATTTACAGAAAATGTATTTGAAGAGTATGCATATTCACCGACATATTTCACACTCGGTACACAATCACAGCGACAGAAAATACCCTTTGGACGACAAAAAAATACTTGGATTCAATATCTAAAGACATACAATGGTTCTTCTACATCCAAATATACTTAGATATAAAACTCAGATATTTTTTAATAATTATGCATATTTAATGTTATTTATTTTCTACGGAAACTTGATTTTTTCTCATATAATTGCGAAAAAAAACACAAAAATGGATTGCGCCACCTTTTAATTTTGTGCTACAGGGCGTTCCTTTCGCCAGGCTTTTTGTTTCAGGATATATCAACGTTCAGGACACGGTGAATGGAAAAAAAAATATCGATTTTTTTTGAACCACCCTAATACATATATATTAGTGTGTGTCATTTAAGGGCGACATTTTTTTTTATGGTGGCCCCCCAAAAATCTTCAGTTTGCACCCAAAAACGAAACTGTGCGAAAGGGGGGCCCTGTTAAAAAATATTTAGAGGTCGGCCTTTGCTATTGAAGTTTTCCATTTAATTAACATGGGAAATTTTTTTTTTCACTGTTTCTATTACCCTATTGCGATTTGCCATACTGTAATATTTTCCGAGTGGCTTCTCATAGCAAATTGGATGCTCTACAATAAAGTCCGTTGAACCAAGTCTATAAATTGAATAATTTCGTAGATATTCATGATTGAAATCAATTTTACGTGAAAATTTGTATTCAAATGGCTCTACCGCCTAGACTATTGATTATACAGAAAACATTCAAATGGCAACTTTGTAGAGAAACAGGTATTCTAAAAAACAAGTCCTTTGAATGGAACCCGTAGAGTCAATCCTTTCAGAGATATAGGCGATTACAATTAACACAAAATTAATATGTTAATCACAAATTAATTTTGTGATTAAATACCGACCAAATCTTATACACTGCTTTGAAAAAATGAGATTTGTTGAATTAAAAAAAAAAAATCTTCACAAAATCAACTGTAATCGCCTACATTTCTGAAAGGAGTGACTCTACGGGTTCCGTTCAAAGGACTTGTTTTTTAGAATACCTGTTTCTTTACAAAATTGCCATTTGAATGTTTTCTGTATAATCAAAAGTCTAGGCGGTAGAGCCATTTGAATACAAATATTCACGTAAAATTGATTTCAATCATTAGTATCTACGAAATTATTCAATTTATAGACTTGGTTCAACGGACTTTATTGTAGAGCATCCAATTTGCTATGAGAAGCCGCTTGAAAAATATTACAGCATGGCAAATCGTAATAGGGTAATAGAAATAGTGAAAAAAAAAAATGTTCCCATGTTAATTAAATGGAAATCTTCAATAGCAAAGCGCGACCTCTAAATGTTTTTTGACAGGACCCCCCTTTCGCACAGTTTCGTTTTTGGGTGCAAACTGAAGATTTTTGTGGGGCCACCGTAAAAAAAAAATGTCCTGAAATGACACACCCTAATATATATATATATATATATAAGGCACTCACGCGATTTCGAGCGGCCGTGGCCTCGACCATTTTTAATTTTTCTGAAATTTTTTTATAAAATAGTACCCCATAGACGGAATATCCACGCCAATTTTTAGATTTTTATCTCGGAAAAACTGCAAATTTCTATAAAAAAAAATTTAGTTTATTTAACATAAAATAGAAGGAGAAATGGGCCCACGATCGGACTAGCGTTAAAATCGGATAATTGGTCATACTATTTTAGAGATTGTTTTGAAAAAAATAAAAAATGCCAATCGTCTTTACAGAAAGTAGTTTTTACTTCAGATGCAGAAAAAACGTTGACAACGATGATTGATAATTTTTTTCTTTTTTTTTTTCATAAAAGTATGAATCGAAATAAAAAAAAATCGATATTTTGACATTGTCGATATGTCGATTAGTTTAACTCTAGCTACACACTATAATTTTTAGTACCTTATTTACACACTATCGGCCTATTAGACCGACGACTTTTATTGCTCTATAACATTGTAACAAACGTGACTATTGAGGTTTAATTGCAGTGAAATCGAAACGCCAGATCCGACCAATCCGGAGAAGCAATCAGTAAAGTAAAAAAGTCGTTTGATAAAAAGTTATGTTTATGAAAAGGCGTGTGGTCAAAAAAGGTGAAAATGTAGTGTTGCTGTCGGTCCATTGGAACCCGTAGTGTGTAGCTAGGGTTAAGAGATATCAGAGTTAGAACGTTTCCGAACTTTATAAAATTTGGATTTTTTGAAAAATTCTAACTCTTGAAAGACGTGAGATAAAAATCTAAAAATTGGTGTGGATATTACTTCCATGGGGTACTATTTTATAAAAAAATTTCAGGAAGATTAAAAATGGTCGAGGCCATGGCCGCTCGAAATGGCGTGGAATGCCTGATATATTTGCGTCTAACTTTTTTACATTATCAATACATTCAAAAATAGAAAGAATTGATACGATGCGCGTAAAATTTATGGAGACATGTAAAAACATGTCTTGAATAGAAGTATTTTTTGTTCCCAAAAAAAACCACGTTTTGATATTAAATAGTTTTTTTCTTTAAACGCAAAAAAAACTTACAATGATAATTCATAGTCTTTTTCATTTTTTCTCATGAGAATATACTTCTAAATGAAAAAAAATCGATATCTTGACATTTGAGGACATTCGAAGGACGTGAGATTAAAATATTAAAATTTACACAAAAACTCCTTTCAATAGGTGCTAATAGAAGATACCAGATTTTTGGAAAAATCTGCTTAAAAAGAAATTTTTAAACATTTATTTTACTTGTATATCACCTTTGTAAAAGAAATTTGTTATTCAATCATAGAAAAAATGACCGTGAATTAACAGAATAAAACAAACTGAAAAAATCGCAGAAAATTATAGATTCTGAAGAGAATTGCATGATTTTTATATCTTTTTTTTTTAATTTTTAAAAGAATTACCAAAAATTGATAATGATACAAAGTGGAAAGAAATCGCAATATTGATACAATCAATTTTGGAAAAATAAAAGAAAAAAGAATTGGTAGTTCTAGAAAATATTTTCAAACTGCTAATAAGCGCATTATTCGAAAAGCGAATGTTTCAATTAACAGGAAATAAACGTAAATTAAAATTCAGAGGAAATTGTTTAAGAATAATGTGTTTGCAGAATTTTACTAAAAATCATTAGCATTTTGAAAATAAAAATTTTAAAAATCATATAAACAATCAGTCAACAATAAGCAATTAAAAAAACGGTCAATTGTGTTTTTCCGAACATTTGAAAAAGAAAATAATAGATATGATTAAACTGTTTCAAACAATGAAAAAAAGAGTGTAAAAAAATTGAGAAAATGTATATTGGAAAGTTTAAAAAATAGGGATATCAATGGGCAATTTCGTAAACTTCTTTTTTATAGGGAGAGCGTGGCGAAGTATTTGATGCGTTTGCGCGAGGTCGAGGACACAGATCCGACCCTCTTGATGGCATACATATACCACTTGTATATGGGTTTATTGAGCGGTGGAATAATATTACGAAAGAAAAGGCAACTGATGAAAAAAATAAGCCCATTTAAGGAGGCGGATGCAAGAGGGGGCGATCAAATAACGGATTTCGGTGATAGAAGTATCTACGAATTGAAGTCCGAGTTGCGGACGAGGATGAACGGAATTGCCGAAAATCTAGACGAGGATACGCGGAACAAATTAATCGAAGAGAGCAAAATCGTTTATGCCCTTAATAACGAAATAATAAGAAGCGTTCGTGGCGCGGGTCTTGTGATACTCAAAAAAGTAATTTACTTTGTTCTCTTACTTCTAATCATTATGTACATTTTTATCGTCATTTTTAAGAAATAGATTCATTTTTTTTCAAAATTTTCTTCGTCTAAAAATTGTATATAACTAAAAAAAAATTAAAATTTTTAATTACTAACTCGTAATTTATAATTCATTTATCAAGCGATTATACTGATTCAACAATAGCTCAATTATGCTAGTAATTAATCAGTCTCTCGTTAGTGATTGATTAATTATTAATTATAGGCTATTGACTAATCATTTATTATAATAATTAGGGATTAATTACAATAATTACTATTAATTAACAATAAATCCAGGAACGATATCCGAATTATACTTTTTTTATCATTGATTTCCCAACCTCCTATCAAACCGAGAAAATTAATTATCATTCAACATAATACGAGAAAATTTGAAAATTTCGCTATTTGGATTTCGTTTTTTTTTTTTTTTTTTTAATTTTAATTATTATAATTGTTATTACAGTAATAACTACATCTCCAATTTCAATGTGTTATTTGAGAATTCGCAATTGACTTAGAAAAAAATGTTCTCGCATTCCGCAAATTCAAATATGTATCACATTTGTTTCGAATTCGCTGCAGAACAGTATAAAAAATGAACGTCGTTATCTTGCGACTCGTTTTTTCGTTAGGAAGATTTCATTCCTATATTTCATTAAAGCTTCAATTGTTTCGCTAGTTTAATTATATAATTTATCGAAATCATTCTCTGTAATCAATTACGATTTTTTAGTAATCGCATTAATGGCTCTTACTTTGGAATTAAATTCAATTTTTTTTCATAATTACATTGAATATTTTTTTCTTAATCGTATCAAAAATTGTTTTTGTTTTTTATTGAATTTTTTTATAAATTCATTGTTTTTTTCGGTAGCGAATTTTTATCGAAACTAAACTCGAGAGTGTGTTTTCCGAAATTACAGCTATGATTTAATTTGCTTCTCCGTGTTTTAATTAGAAGCAATTTAGTACAGCTTGTCTGTCGAATTTAAAATGAGTCCAAATTTTTGAAGTGAACTCGATTGACAATTCCTGAGTGTTTGGACAAGTTTGTCTGATGAAAGGAGATTTATTTCCGTGCCGTAGAGGGCTAAAAGGTGGTGGAATGTCCTTGAGATCGGGGGTTAATTTTTCCGCTGTATCACCGAATAATAAAGATTTTATATTCCCACTGGTTATTTCGTTCGTTGCTTGCTCATTGGACGCAATTGAATTACCTGAAATCGTCACATCTTTTAATTATGATTGTGATTTATTAATATTGTTTTATAACATGATATATCAACCATTTCCGCGGCAAACTCGCCGTATAACGGGTTAAACAAAAATGTCTTAAAAAACACATTCAATCGTCTCTAATGATGGATCGTGGTTTTTCAAGTTATTCATTACACAACTTTAATGCCTATATAAAACAATTTCGGCAATTATCCGCCATTGCTATATCATTTTTAGTTCAGGTAGCAAATTTTTCATTGAATTACTTTCTAAAAGACTTTTGAAATGAGTTTTTTACAATGATCGCGAAATATAGTGTGCAACGAATAGCTGCAGAGTGAGGGTCAGCACTCCACAAAGTCTTTACTTTTGTTTTATGAATCATATTTCTTTTTGTTTGAAAATTAAAAAAAAAAATAAAAATATAATTTAAACCTTCGAAAACATCTATATAACGTATTTCCAATATTTTATTTTGAAAATATTAGTTCTGTTGTTTTGGGGACACCTAATCAAAATGTGTCTGCCGAATCCTTACGATTCATTAGTTTTTGAAATTAATAAAAAATCTAATCAGCATTGTATCGTTGTATCCATATGGATATCAATTTTTTCTACAATGTCTAGGCTCCATGTTAACAATTAATGATTTTTAAACATCTTTAAAATAGCCGAATAATGGAAAATGTTATGAAAATATATCAAATTTTATGGAGTAAACGTTCGAAAATATAAAGAACGCCACCAAAAACACTGTAATTGAAATAGCTTTCGAGAAACATTAAAAAAAATTACAATTTGCTGGGTAATCGGAAAAATGACTGGTAACACTACTAGTACAATTGCCGGTAAAAGGGTATCGGTAAGACTAACATCACATCAGTAATATTACCATGACAACAGTGATAAGCCAGTCCGCAGGTCTATCGCTATAGAAAAAAGTAATATAGAAAAAACAGTAATAAGCCAGTCCGCAGGTCTATCGCTATATTTATACGACGCGAATTATTGAGTAAATATACTCATTCTTACTTAAATTTGAATGACTCGATTTTGTCGAAGTGGAGGGCATTGGAAAAACCACAGATCGGTACATTTTTTTACGTTTTGTGCGATATCTCCTAAACTATCACAAAATCCGATGGACTGATTTTATAGAGAAAAAAAAGTATGTGATGATTTTATCGGAATTCGTGAAAGTTTCAGAGATATCGCGCACAATACGAAAAAATTGCATTTTTTGGTGTTGTTTCAGCATTTTAGAACAAAGTTTAATATACCATATCTCCGATTCAAATGAGCACAGCAAGTGAACTTTTTTAGTATCACCTTTGTAATTTGATAGAGAATAAAAAATCACACCATGATTCCAACAGATGTTGAGAATATCGCGGAAAATGTAAACTTTGCTGTTTTCAACGCTTTCGCTCGGAATGCAAAGTCACAAAACCGAGTATTTCAAATTTGAGTCATAATAAGCTTATTTACCGAATAAATCGCGATATATGAATTAATGCTTTTTTCAGCTCTGGGGACTGCTTTTGAATATTACTGAGCAAAACTCGAATAAAACTATCAGAAAAATACTGATAAGGTAAGATTATTAAATACCGGTTAAAATACTAGCAACATGATCCATTAAGGGCGGGGTAACGTTTTTAAACTTTTTTTTGCATTTTTTTTTAATTGTCTGAATGGAGAACCTTTCAAGAATATTGTGTGAAAATTTGAGATGAATCGGAGCAAAACTAACGAAGATACAGCGGTTTAAGCAACCGCGATCAACTTACTCCATGCGTATAAGCCGAGCGGAGTAGGAAACTGAAAAACAGACTAAAGAAGGCAGGATTCGTCGTAGACAGAAGCAAAAAGATGCTACAAACATCATGGATGATAGGAACATCCTTTATGGACCTAGCATCGATGATTCAGTGTGAGGTAAGCCGATAAAACTCGCTTATGAACGTTTTATTCCAAATTTTTTAGTGTTCAAAACTTTAAAGCGTTTTTCCCACAACTCACGTTTTCAAAGTCGGTGCCCCTCATAACTTCAAAACTACTGCACCGATTCTTTTGAAATTTTCAACACTATTTCTGTACTTAATTTACGAGGTAACGCTGGAGTTTTTTTTCAAATTTGTTAATATTTTTTATTTTACAATAACAAATTAGCCGATTTTTTTCGCAAAAATCGCGTTTTTCACTTCAGTGTTCCCAAAAAGTGAAAAATTGAAATTTCGAAAAACCCTCCCAGCGTTACCTGGGGAAAGCGATTATCTAACGAAAGAACTTTGATTTTTTTATTTCAGATGATTCAGCACCGAGTTATGAAGGGCACCGCAATTCTACCTTTTTCCGAGACGCTTCCGAATAATTGCTGCCATTGCCGTATTTTTTAATATTTCTTCATGAAAATTTTATACAATATTCTTCGAATGTTAAACTTTAATGTACCACTGGTTTTAATAAATAGATTTTAACTGTGTCGTCAAAAAAAATTCACAAAAATGTGCCTTTTTTTGCACGAAGTAACGTTACCCCGCCCTTAACATTATCAAGCATTACCATATCAGTAATTCTCGAAGAAATGTAAGCGAACTTACAGGGAAAGTACCAGCAAGAGATTACCAAATAGGATTGGTTTTTCAATTTTTACAATGGATTTTTATTTGCAAATATAACTTTTTTGATGTTACCTCGTGATTGGTTCGTTGCAGTCCGTTTGTAATTAAAGTCGGAGCATTTCATTGATTGTATTGCCGTATCGTGCAAGACGGAATTCTGAAGCCTTTGAAGTTGCGGGCTGTCGACCAATTGTTTAGCCAAAACAGCGACCGTCTGATCCTCCTCGCTATCGCCAAATAAATTCCGCTTAAATGCTCCTTTCGACCCATTTTTATTGCTGTTCTCTAATGACGACTTCTGGGAGGATTTCGTGTCGAACGCGCTCCGACGACTTCGAGCTGGCGAGGTGTTCAATCGTCTCGCGTTTTTCACGTCCGGTATTTCATTCTGAATCAAATTCCTCATTGTTATTATTGCTTTTATTCATTTGTGAAACACAGCATATTTGAGTGTTGTTTTTATTTTCATCGTTATTTTTGCATTGTTATTGTACATAATGTTTGCGTCCAGGACATTTTTTATTACTTCGTGTTATTTCAAGTATTTTCACCTGCACAGACTGTGAAAACATTTGTTGCTGACGTTTGCTCTTGGAGGATGATTCAACGTCACCCAAGGATTTGTGACGATGTCTTCGTGTTGTCGTTACATTTTTTTCGCGCTGTTGTTTCTCCGCAACCCAGCGTTTCATTCTTCTGCAATAAGGATTCATAATTTTCAATGTTGCAATTTCTATCGGAACAATATAGACAAAAAAACAAAACCATCCAAATCGCAGAGAAAATAATAATGAGATATTAAAAAAACATAATAATAAAACAGGAAAAACCAAAAACAATAGGAAACAAAAGTGACAAAAAAAGAATGATGAAAGTAAAATAAAACTAGATGCGAGTTGTAATAGCAAAAGTACTGACTTGACAAAAGGGACGACCATGAAGAAAGCATTGCGACCGACACCCATTTTGACTTTGGGCGTCATGTCTTTTTTGTTATTAGGCAAATCAGCCAGAGCGAACCATTCGACATTTTTGATTTCCTTGCGAGTTTTAGGTTTAAATTTGGTATTCATCCCAACGCCGGAAATTATGTAAAGTCGAACTAATTGGTCGTGAATGGTGGATTCGATGTATTCATTTTTGTCAATAAGGTCGGATATGTCAAAGCCAGTTTCTTCGAGGACCTCGCGCACTGCGCAATGCGAAGGATCCTCGTCCTCGTTGACCTTACCTTTGGGGAAACCCCAACTGTTTTTTGCCCAATAACTTTGAACTAGCAAAACTTTGGTGAGGTCGTCGTTGAGGACTATCGCGCCAAACGTTGGTACACTCTGTTTGTACCCTCGCCACTGCTCTATCACTGTATCTATGTGCAATACGTGCGGCTGCAAAAACGGTATGTGCTGAAATATTCGCGTTGCGAATTCCTTCATTGTGCACGACTTCAATTTACGAGAATCTTCGGCGCAATAAAAATCCAAGTAAAACCAGTGCGCCAACTCTATTTGAAAACATATCCGCACTAAATCCTTTCTCTCCTCCTCTGGCACGTTTATGATAAAGCGGCTGAGAAGGAAACATCAAAAATATTGTGAATTTACATAAAACTCATTGTATCTTTAGGTGGAGACAATTTTTTGGGATCTTTTACAAATGGATTTTAATTTTTTACAGTTTTTCTTAAGTGCATTAACGATTTTGGAGGTAAATGGTTCTTTTTGGTTTGTTTTTTTTTTTTTTTTTCAAGAAGAAAACGCGTGATAATTCTATTTAAAAGCAAAAGAATACTTTTTCTTTTTAAAATCAGCAATATTTTGGAAGAGTCATGAATTTACCCATTCTCAAAGTACATACAAGGTAAAACACTCAGTAGTCGGCCTTTTAACGCAATTTCCAATTTACAATATTGTCCTACAAAAAAAAAGATAACAAAACACAACGAGTCTCAAACGAAACGTTATTTATTAACCTTTAATAATAGAATAATTACAAACGATAGAATCAACATTAAAAGATTAAAAAACATGTGGTTGACTACTGGTAAAACCATCATAAATAATGTTTTTTTTGTGTGTTAAGTGTTTAAATATACTCTATTTATTTACAGTACAAATTTCAGCCGTGTAGACGAAATTCACTAGTAGTCGGCTAGGAAAAAAATATATTTTTTACTATTTAAAACGATTGTTTTCATCAGGAACTTTTCGAAAATTACACGAAACACATTTTCTGATAGTCTACAATAATATAAGAACGCTAAGCTTCTGAAATACATGAAGTGCCTACATTGTGGGAAATGCCTCTGCACTAAGAAAAAAATACCACACGACACAAGTTAGTGCACGTTGGATGCAGCGTTCCAATGATATTTTTTTCCTCAGTTGTTTGAATAGTTAGTACGTTGAAACTTTGTGCATTAGTTAATCGGAGGTAAGAGATGTCAGTAAAAAATTTATACTACTCGAAAACGACTTTCATGCTATTCACTCGCAAACAAAGTTGCAAAAGGCTGACTACTGGAAGAGGGCTGGGGATTCAGTGTTTTACCCTATGTACAGTATTTCACTATATAAAAGTGCAAACATTACATAATTAATAAATTGACATTTATTTTTAGAATCGTCCTTTTGCCAGTGATATAAGGCTTTCAGGAAAACTCGCCCACTAAACTTGATTTTTAACGTTGTTGACAAATACATCTAGTCGCTCATGCTATATCAAGTATTTTATACTTTGAAAAATCATGATGAATACTGATATTTTTTTTGTATAATAACGGCAGGATGCCAATTTATAATTCCACAGATTTTCATTGCTTGTTTCTGTCTCCCTGTTTATTTAAATTATCAACAGAAATACAATTTTAAACAGAATTTTCCCTATACAATGCAAGTTGGGAATGTTAATTTCAAGAGCAAAGATTTCGATAACAGATTTATTGATATACTGAAAATTTTATATATACAGACAGAACATCCTGAACAATTTTTGTTTTATATAACAGAAATTGCTGCGTCAAACCAATTTTGGTATGTTTACCTTAGCGTAGAAAATCCTAGAATCAAATTCTAAGCCAAATGAAAAGCTAAATTTAATTTTTTAAATTAACTGTGCTTTTTCAAGTGTTTGTTTCATTCAATTATGCTTTGTCTAAGATTACGTCGGGGCAAAATCACTTCGGTTGGAACAATTGGAAAACAATTCATTTTTCTAAAGCATATTTCTAGAGCATTGTAAACGAGCAAAATAATTTTTGTCAGATTGTTTTTCATTGGGTTTGTTTCTATTAATGTCACGTTCCTATACAATTGACTCGTCATATGTTCCTTCGTGTAGAAGTATTTGTTTCACTAATTTACTTGGTTCTGTCACGGTTAACTTTTAAGACGTCTTGTATTAAGTTCATTCGTTCTCATACTTGATTTGTTCCAGTTATTTGTTATTTATTTTGTTTCAGTCATGGTTCTGTTATGGAGTTTTTTCTGGTTAGTTTCTATTAGTTTATTTTTAGAGTTTTTTTAAATTTCTAACGTCTATTGAGATTAAGTTTTAGTCATACATAAATGTATTTTGAGGTCATTGATACATTCTTTTCTGTTTTTATTTGTCGTTGAGTTCATTTGTTTCGAATCGGTTGAATTTGAGGTTAGATTAGAAACTAACCTGCTAAGGTCGTCCAAAATATCCACAGGGATCGAAGGCTCCACCATTTTTTATGATTTTCTGAATTCGGATTCCTAAAATTGTAGACTGACAACGTCCTGCGTGATAAACCTTTCTTTGTATAACAAAATCCAGATTTCGATAATTTCGACTATGAAAAACAGAAAATCGTGGCACCGCTACGAGATTTTTTTATAAGAAATATCTTTTGTGAATTTTTCATAAAATACTAAATCGCCAGTAGAGGCGCTGAAATTGAGGAAATGTGATGCTCCGAGCGGGAAAATTCGTAATTGTTCGTTTGTTCCTTTTTTGTTGCAGGTGGGCTCGATTGATAAGGAGTTAAAGCTCGCTTTGCGAATTTGCCAAATAATTGAAGTCAAATTCAAGATTCAAATGCAATACTTTTATTGTTGCAACTTAGAAATTGTCGTTTTATTCGAACACAAGTTTTCTTCTCGCAAGTCGACAAAGTTCTTATTTTTCTTTCTTTTCGCTCGATTCACAATCTTCCATTCTTCGTGAGTCCCACGCACAGACTCCGTACGCTCATTCACAACTCGACTAATCACGTTGTTCATACATTTTCCACTCCAATCTTTTGACCCTACGACCCTTTCTCGTAACAATCACTCTTCTTCCCCGTGCATATCTTTAATTTCCCGATGATTGATATTTCCCAAAGTACCATTCGTAGAATTAAAATAATCAGGGAATTTAGTAACTGAATTTATTTATTTATTTTAGTAATTTAATTTAGTAAACTGTTTATATAAAATTCAAAGTTAATACTACGAAATCGTTATAGTCTCATAAACAAAAAGAATATAAAATTGGTACTGTGTATGATTTTAATCACGTATTCATAATACTATAAAGATATTGTCAATTTTTATTTATTCTTAAATATTATTTCTTATCGTTATAATCTTTTTATTTACCAACTAATTACAAATCATCTTATAAACAAATGTACGATTACGAAGAACTATATTATTTAAGATTTGCACTTTCGCGGTTTTCTTCGCAAAGGGAATTAGCGTACTTTAGCGACGAATTTCGCATTCGTCACAACAAAATAGCTTCAAAAGATACTACCGGTAATCTGACCATATTTTTCGATCATAACACGGTAATAGTGTTACAAATACTTATCGCATAAAAGAAAACACACACAAATTTGCAATGGTTGAGGGAGATTAACCCCGACGAACACGTCTTTTCTCTTTTAGAGCTGTCACGCGACTCCTCTTTTCTTTCTCTGACAAAAACCTCTCGATCAATGACTACTTGATCGAGCTGTCCGTTACACTACTCCCCACCAACAAGAGTTGCCGTCCCGGCAACTACTCGACTAAGAACAAAAAACGTGTTTGCCAAGGCTCATAACGAATTTATTTATCAATCTTTCTTTTTTTTTTTTTTTTAATTAACATCGTCCTGGCATTTACCCAAGTCCCGAGGGAAAAACTAAAAATAGAAAAACCTGGGAAGGAGCGATGTGTACACAAAACTTAAATAATCTTGTTTTCAACATTTATCATTACAATATTTTCTTGTTGAAACCATCTTCAAGTCACCGACTAACGCAAATAACTTCTAAGTGGACTTGAACGAAACCAAAATAAAACCCTTTGAATGAATCGTGAAAATTAGGCACCACAATCCGTCATCAACGTCCTGACCATTCATAGATTACCTTTTTTTTTTTTTATTTTATTACACAGCATTTCTGTCTTCCAAACAGCTCCACTGTTTGGGTAAACCAAATTAGTCCTAGTGTAACATACACATTGACTCTTCTCCCGGAACTTCTAGAACAAACTCTAAAAAAAACGAGAATTGCGTTTTTAAACAAAATTTACATGCCATAGCACAAATGAAATGTAACGAAATACTGTCAATTCTCGTCATATGAGCAAGTTCAAAGCCTCCAGCCGAGGGAACAAACAACTAATTAAATTTCAACCTCGCCTGGCTAGAAATTTAACAGTTGTTCACCGGATTCTCCGGAAAACCTTCTAGAACATTTCCACTTACCTGGACAATGTTCAAGGTTCCCGCAAGCAATCCAAAGACGTAACGTTGATGCTCTCTGAACTAATCGTCTTTTAAACTGAATTACCAATGTGACGAAAGACAATAACAGATAATTACTCTTCAAAAGGAGCCAAACGATTAATATGAACAACTTTGAATTTTCCGTGAGCGGATTTTTGAATACGATACACAACATCGTTGATTTTTGATTTAACGGGACAGACCTAGTTAGAATTTTCGAAAAATCGATTTTTTTTTTATTTCATTTTCAAAAAGTAGAATCTCTTACGAACATTTTCCGCCTAGGTAAATGTAAATTGGACCATTATTCGCCGAAATACAAGACTTTGTAGCACGTCGTGTCTGAGCCATAGGTAAGCAGGTAGCGGACTTCAAGTGCGTTTTTCTCGAAACCATGTTTTTGAAGTCGGTGATCACTGTAGCTCGAGAACGGCTTTACCGATCGGGTTGAAATTTATATCACTTCTTCCATACATGGTAGTCCTCCATATGAACGAAGGATTTTTTTTTTGGATAATTATTTTTATTTTTAATAGCAAAAAATGGAACTGATATTTTGGTGAAAAAAACACTTTTGAATTTTAACGGCCGCCATTTTGTGAAAAATGGAAATTTTTCAAAACCCTTCGTTCAACTGGAGCATTATATCATTAACTAAAAATCCCCTCCGTTTTTTTTGTTTCAGATGAGCCGTTGCAGCGTGAGCTTGATCACCGCAAACCGTGTTTTTTTTTGCAGCGTCCTCGGCAATTGACGGTCACCAGCTTATTTCGATATGTATTGCGTTGAAAAAATTGCAACATATACATTACATATGTATCTTTTAAACGGAAGAACTTTTGTTGTGAATTATTTTATCGTTTGACCAAAAAAAAATCGGAAAAAAGGCCTTTTTTTTGACGTTCCAACTAGGTCTGTCCCGTTAATAAAATAAGGTCCTTCCCAATTCCGTTGTAATTTAGGACATTTTCCTCGAACTTTATGGGGGTGATAAAGCCAGACTTTTTGTCCAATTTTGAAAGATAGCATATGTGACTTCAAATCAAACTTATACTTGATTTTGTCACTCTTCAAAGTAAAACGTCTTCTTACAGTTTCATGAATCGAGATAAGTTTTTCTTGAAGGTCATTTACAAAATCTGGAACCGTTTGAGCGGAACGATTTATTTCAGAGGGATTTCCACGGAGCAGATCGAGTGGAAGTCTCAATTCTCTTCCCATCATCATCATGGCTGGGGAAAATTCAGTGGTCTCGTGTTTGGAGGAGCGGTATGCCAATAAGAAGAGGGGGATCCATTTGTCCCAGTCTCGTTGATTATCGTTAACAAATTTCGATATATATTGTAAAATAGTTCTATTTAGTCTCTCAACCAGACCATTTGATTGAGGGTGTAAGGGTGTAGTCCTGGTTTTCAAAATTCCCAACATAGACAATGTTTCCTTGAAAACGTTTGACTCAAAATTTCTTCCTTGATCTGAGTGGATTTCAAGAGGGATACCGAACCGAGAAATTATTTGAGAAACTAATGTTTCCGCAACGGTTTTCGCTTGGAAGTTGGGCAGGGGAAAAGCTTCGGGCCACCTTGTAAAATAATCCGAAACAACAAGAAGGTATTTATTTCCTAGAGACGATTTTGGTAGAGGACCTAGGATATCCAAAGCTATCCTCTCGAAGGGACATCCGACATTATAAAGTTGAAGTTCTCCTTTAGTAGTCAACCGTGGTCCCTTTTTAGAAAAACAAATTGTACATTTTTTGCACCATTTTTCAACATCAAACTTGTAATAAGCCCAATAAAACTGTTGGCGAATTTTCGAGAGAGTTTTGTTTACTCCAAAGTGACCGCCATAGGGAGAATAGTGACTTTCTAAAAGCACTCGAGAAATCATCTTCTTGGGGACGATTAGTTGTGAGATCGTTTGGAAGAATCTTGGCGATTTCCAACGTTTTCGAAATTATTGGAGTTTGTTCTATCAAAGGAAGGATGCTTGTTTGAGGGAGACGAGGAATCGTGAGAAGTTGATCTGGAATTATAAAAGGAATAGTTCCGAGAGTTAGAGAAAGAAAACGTGTTTTTCTCGAGAAGATTTATAGCCTGAATTTCCTTGGCTCGAACCACTGCTACCCGAAGAGAAGAAATATTCTCCAGTCTGAGAATCCTTCGAATACTGAAACTCGATATTCCAGAAATGAAACGGGCACACGCGATTTTGTCTCTCGATATCTCATTTGTTTCGGGAAAGGCTAATCGAACCAGGGATTTGAGCTCACTCGCAAAGGCTGCAAGACTCTCCTCCTGATTTTGTTTCCTTGCATTGAATTCATTGAAGCTGATATTTTCGAAATGTTCAGTTCCAAAGCTAAAATTGAGAGCAAACTTGACTTTTTCAAAATTTTGTACGTCTTCGTTACTCAAGGTATCGAGGATTGTTCTGGCAGAGCCACGGAGAGAAGACACTAAAACAATAGCTTTTTCCTCATTAGAGTAGCGATTGAAAATAGAAATCATTTCGAATTGCTTCAAATATTGCTCCCACGAGCTTTTCCCGTCAAACACATCGGGTTTCAAATAATTTTTTTCGGACGAAACAGCGGATGAAACAATCGTGACAGGATTTTGAGAAGTATTAGTACTACGAGGACAACTGCTACTGATTAGAGAATTTTTTTAATGAATTAAATTCTTCCCTTAATGTTTGAATCAATTCTCGTGAAGTTTGACTCATCGCCATGGTTACAGCTTCCTTAGCTGTTTGAATAGCGATTTGTGTTGCCGTAGCAATGGCTGCTTCCTTTGAAGCTTCGATGATCGATGTTTTAAATAAATTGAGTTGGTCATTTATTTGGTGCTGATTTTCTTCTAGACCTTGACGAAGACGTTCTTCAAATAAGTTTGATCGATCTGGTTCGCCGTATGAATCACTTTCTAGAGGAATATTCCGACGTGATTTCCGAGAACTCATGTTTTCCATAAATTCAGAGCGATTTGAATTTTTTTTTTTTAAAAGGTCTTTTGGATATTATATCCCACTTCTGACACCAGTTGTTACGAATACTTATCGCATAAAAGAAAACACACACAAATTTGCAATGGTTGAGGGAGATTAACCCCGACGAACACGTCTTTTCTCTTTTAGAGCTGTCACGCGACTCCTCTTTTCTTTCTCTGACAAAAACCTCTCGATCAATGACTACTTGATCGAGCTGTCCGTTACAATAGATTGACTTATTAGGCACCGCGACAACTCTATCAAAAATTAAATCTACCAGGCAAATCTCTATCTGACCACATTCTACCAAGGAAATTCCAACCAAGAGAGAGACTATCATTCCTCAATTCTTCCAAAAATGTTCTCTACCATAGGCATTCTCTACCAGTAAACAATCTGTACCGTAGCATCTCTACCAAACCCATTTCTATAGAGATCTCTATAGAGACCACGGTCAAAGACAGGTCTGGAAACTCCCCATGGATCCGAGGGGTCACTTAACGACAAAACTTTTTACTGCAGTGGCCGCTAGGGGCGCAGCTATCTTTAAAGAGAAGGCGGAGAAGCGGTGTGAACTTGGCCCGCCGACTTTGACTTTTCAAATTTTTTCTAATTCTAATCGTTTGTGTTTCGTTAGTGGGTTAGTGTTAGAACAAATTAAACGTTTGTGAGATGAGTTTAACGCTTTAAAAAATAAAAAATCAAAATTACCATGAAATTAGCTCCCCCGATTTTATTTTTAATGCTTTATGAATGTAATTGTAGGTCAATCGATGCGAAATCGTTTGTGGAAGACGAATATCACAATAAAAACGTTTGTTAGATGCTTGTTTATATGAAAAAAAAAACAAAAACAAAATTTGGGTAAATTTTCCTGAACCGGTTATATTACTGAGTGTATATATATGTGTGTGTGTGTATAAGACAATCGAGTAGTTTAATGACTTTTCTAAGAGTTATTCGTGTACGTTGATAACATTTGGTCATTTTGATGACGGTCATCAATGTTTTTAAGAGTTATTCGAGTAGTTTGATGACTGTAAAAATAGTAAGGTGGGTTTGGGTCATCTTGCGGTTGTTTTTTGAATAGTTGGACATGTATTTGAATAGTTGGATAAAAATACTATTTCCACATGTTCAATTATTCAAAAAATAACCGCAAGATGACCCAAACTCACTTTGCTATTTCTATAAAAATTTTCTGTAAAAATACTATTTCCATATGTCCAACTATTAAAAAAACAACCGCAAGATGACCCAAATCCACCCTAATATTTCTATAAAAATACTATTTCCACATGTCCAACTATTCAAAAAACAACCGCAAGATGACCCAAACCCACCCTACTATTTTTACAGTCATCAAATTACTCGATTCTCCTATATATATATATATATATATATATATATATATATATATATAAATAGGAGAAAAAACCCAAACCCATTACTATTTGAACTTGGTCATATACTATTTTTACAAATTCTGTAAGAAAAATTCTTTCTAAGAGAATTCTTTAAGAGAGTCATCAAACTTCTCGATTAACTTATATATATGGGGCATTACATGCCAAACCGGCCAGTCCGTGACCCCGACCATTTTTGATTTTGTCGAAATTTTTCTCATTTTCAAGTAACTTCTGAAAGGAGTTTATAGGAATTTTTTTTAGATTTTTATGTCAACCCGTTTAAAAATAATGAATTTTTCAAAATTTCGCACGAAATTTTTTTAAATGCTAAACTTTTTCAGCAACAGATATCAAAATAAAATACAAGATAATTTTTCTGGTACTGAATTGTACTTTCGTAAAAAAAATACAAATAAATTATCAAAAGGCAATTTCATGTTTTTTTTTGTTTGAATTCAAAAATATTTTTTTTTCAAAACTTGGACCGTTTTGATTTTTTTTGAAAAAAATCACCTTTTTTGTAGACATACTTTTACATGTCTCGAAAAATTCACAGCCTGTGATATCCATCCCTTCTATTTTTATCTCATTTTTTACCACGTGTAAACCAATATTTATTAGTTGTCAATCCTGAATTATATTTTTTTATTGTTTTTTTTTCCACTCATAATTCCATTCCTCAAGAAATTATGGATGAAGAAAATTAATAAATAAATATTGGAACTGATTTCCATGTTTTTTTAGTTTTCAACCAAACATTTACTTTCACATCTTGGGACATTTTCATTTTTCTGAAAAAATTCACCATCCTTTATGACACATTTTTACACGTCCCACAAAATCCGCAGCGTGTTATATTCATGAATAAGGATTAATAATTGATAATCATTGGTTTACACATAGCAGAGAATTAAAAAAAAAATAGAATTTATGGATATCATACACTGCGGATTTTTTGGGACGTGTAAAAATGTGTCGTGAAAGATGGTGAATTTTTTCAGAAAAATCAAAAAGACCCAAGTTGTAAAAAAAATGTTTGGTTGAAAACTGAAAAAAAAAAAACATGAAAATCAGTTCCAATATTTATTTATTAACTTATTTCATTAAGGGCCGGTTGTTCCACCTCCAGGTAAATTTTATCTGATAGTTAAAGGTCTGCTACTCAATGCTACAACCGTTAGGTAAAATTTACCAGAAGGTGGAACAACCGGCCCTAAGAGTCGCGGCAGCGACTCGGGACAAGTACATTTATGAAGCGAGTCGCACAAGACAATTTTACCAGAAGGACCGTGATTCTACTTGTTCTCGAAAATTGTTTCTTTAATATAAACTAAATTACAGCATTTTGGAGGTTCATTTAAATTCACATATTTTTTATTCATAATTTCTTGAGAAATGGAATTATAAGTGGAAAAAAAACAATAAAAATATATAATTCAGGATTGACAACTCTTTATTATTGGTTGACATGTGGTAAAAAATGAGAAAAAAATATAAGGTATGGATAAATTTTTGGGGACATGTGAAGATATGTCTAGAAAATGGTGATTTTTTTCAAAGAAATCAAAACGGTCCAAGTTTTGAAAAAAAAAAATTGACTTTTGATAATTTTTTTGTATTTTTTTTTAATGAAACTACCATTCAAGGCGAAAAAAATTACCTTCTATTTTAGTTTGATATCTCTGACGTTGAAAAAGTTATGAGCATTTAAAAAAATTTCTTGCGAAATTTTGAAAACTTCATTACTTTTAAACGGGGTGAGATAAAAATCTAAAAAAATTCTTAAAAACTCCTTTCAGTAGTTACTTGAAAATGAAAAAAATTTCGACAAAATCAAAAATGGTCGGGGTCACGGACTGGCCAGTTTGGCACGGAATGCCCCATATATAGGGCTAGCGGCAGGTACCAAGTTTCCATTATTCAAGCCTGGTCAAATAATATTAAAATTCTTTAAGCACTATCTTTAAAAGTATTATTAGTCCTTAAGAGGATGGATCAGTCGACGAAACACTGCCGCTGTCCCTCGTGCTTGGCGGTACTGCAAAGCTCGCATGGAGCTACCGCAAACTACCGCTAGATGTCGCGGCGCGCGTCTTCCATCAGGTTTCAATGCACTGGGCGCGCACGAGAAATCTGATGCGAGACGGTTGCCGCGCGCGTGTGTTTGTGCGTGTCCATTAGCACCACTAACACTCGAGAGAAAGGGTTCTCTCGAAAATCGTGTGCGAGGCCATGCCTGTATATGCACCCATGAAAAAAAACGCATATACATATACATGTGTAAATTGATAATGCTTTTTGAATCTTTTCGACGATTTCCATCGTCGGATAGTTCAATGAAAACTGAATACCCTAGCAATAATTGTTAGGATTTCGCGGTAAAAGCGATATGAAAAATTAATAATTTGTTGTTATTATTATATTCAAACGAAAGATTCGTTTCTACGTTTCCGACAATTTTTCTCGGTGTAAGTTCAGTGTGCTATGAACTCTCTAGTAGTGAAAACCACTGGGTTCTCGCTTGGAAAAGCAGTGCAAAAATAGCAAAAATCCCCTCCCGGGGGAAAAAAACCTGGACAAGTACATTGGTGGTCCCTCGTTTCCCTATATCACAAAAAATCCAAAACCCCACTTAAATTTTTTTTTTTTAATGTTTACTAATTTTATTCATATCCCGGAGGAAACCAACCATATAGATCACGAAATATCCGGCCAAAAAACCAGACTTCACAATAAATGTTACTTTGAATTTATTTCCACAGAACAAAACAGGAATCAAAACATTAAAAAATCAGCGTAACCAAGATGAGAAAAATACCACTTATAATTGGTGTGTACGAAGTATCAATAGTCTAGAAAAAAATGAAAAAAGGTCGACATATAAGTTACGTGCAGCAGTAATGTTTATGATATCAGTACTAGGACAAGTATTTCTTTGGTGACTGAGAAGATATCAATATGGACGTACCGACAACGTAGGTCATGCAGTTGGTGCATTGCTTCTGGGATCTCCTAAGTCGAGTAGCTATTTTTGTTTTGGCTATGGCGCGACCAATGTTGCCAAATAGTACTTACTTATATGACCTAATGAAACAACATTGCCCGCGCCGTGGCTAAAATAACGAAAAACAAGCAGGAACAGGAAATTTCGCATAAGATCCCGTGCTTTTAACTTGGCACATCTGTCGCTTCACAGAATTTTCAAAGTCTGTAGGTATCCATTGCAATTCAATTATACAAATTTTGATAATATCAGTAAAAACACATCGGAAAACGTCCTGAAACAATTGTTTAAAATTTATTATGCTACAACTAAAGCGGGGATGTGAGAAAATATAGAGCATATTGAGCCAAACAAAATTCTGAAAGTTTGCATATATCCATGGTGTTCCGAAGACAATGTTTTTGATCCCATTGACAATGAGAAAATATAGACTCGGCGAGCCTCGGGCCAGCAGACGACAGAGCTGTCAATGTACTTGTCCCGTGACTCTACCGAGTCTCTTGATAAATAAACAATTTATATTGTTTATACGAAGGAACGGTAGTTCTCTCGCACACCTCCAACGACTTTTATCGCTGGGCAGTTCAATGTGAATTGAACTCTCCAGCAGTCAAAACCGCTGGGTTCTCGCTAAAAAAAAGTAGTGAAAATCAATAAACAATTTATATTGTTTATACGAAGGAACGGTAATTCCTTCGAACGTCTCCAACGATTTTTATCGCTGGGTAGTTCAATGTGAATTGAACTCTCCAGCGGTAAAAACCGCTGGATTCTCGCTTGAAAAAGCGGTGGAAATTAATAAACAATTTATATTGTTTATATGGAGGAACGATCGTTCGTTCGTTCGTCTCCAACGATTTTATCGTTGAGAAACTCAATTCACGCTGAACTCTCCAACACTGAAGACTGTTGGGTTCTTGCTTGAAGAAGCGATGAAAATAAATCAACAATTGATTTTGTTTATACGAAGGACTAACGTCCTTGGGCCCTTCTTCAATGATTTTCATCGTTGAGTTGTTCAATGTTAATCGAACTGTCCAGCGGTAGAAACCACTGGGTTCTCGCTTAAAAAAGCGGCCAAAATCAATAAACAACTTATAATGTTTATGTACGAAGGAACGATAGTTCTTTCGCACGTCTCCAACGATTTTTATTGCTGGGTAGTTCAACGTGAATTGAACTGTCCAGCGTTAAAAACCGCTGGGTTCTCGCTTGAAAAAGCGTTGGAAATTAATAAACAATTTATATTGTTTATACGGAGGAACGATTGTTCGTTCGTTCTTCTTCAACGACTTTTATCACTGGGCAGTTCATTGTGAATTGAACTCGCCAGCGGTAAAGTTGAAGTCACAAGAGCAACGATTTTTCGCGAATTTGCAAATTATTAAACAATTAAATCCTAGTGGCAACGGGAACAATCTACCCACACACCAACACAGAGCCACATCGAAGTACAATCCGCTCATAACCCACAAACTTGTCCCGCGATCGAGCCAAAACTTCACCACTTTGTTCACGACACTTACACAAACAAACGCGAAGCCACGAGAACACTGTTTTCATTAAATTAATTATCCACGAAAGAAAAACCGACATAAACGCGAGCGTACACACTCATGGGGGCAGCCATGTTATAAACCCCGTCTCGAAAACATTATCGAGCGAGATCTTCGAGCCGCGGCGCCACCAGTGAAGCGGAGAAAACTATAACTCCTAGCACGTCGGTCCGTGGCGACAATGTCGCTAGCGACCGGACCGGCCGTAGCGACAACGAGTTACGATTTTTTGCTTATAACCTCCATTTCTACGAAAAATGACGCATTTTTCGTAAACATTAATGCGAAAAAACGTGGTGTTAGATCAATCCTTGGACAATGACAATTCTTCCTCTAGTACTTATGTTTGTTGTGCAACATAAGACCGTAAGACCACGGAAGAATCTCGATTCCCCGCTGAGATACGGTTTTTCACTCATAACATCCATTCTTATGAAAAATTGAGTATTTTTCGAAAAAATTGATTCGAAAAAGCATAGAAAGTTATTGTAAAAGTTTATTTCCCCAAAAGTTTATTTCACAGCAATCGACAATTGAGAAATTGATGATCGCGCCGCGAAACGGTATTTCGGTGAACTAAAATCTGACGAAGTCGGTATCGTGTCGATAATTTTTTTGAGAAAAATTCCGAAATGGAAATTTACCGTCAATTTAGCATAGATTTTGATGCAACCGGGCTCAAAATGTTGGTTGCGATATTACGCTTCCGCTGACAGGCCAAAAAATTGATCCGTCAATTATTTTCGGAGTAATTGTAAGATTACTCCGATGGTAACAAAAAATCGAAATTTTTTTGAGATTTTTCCAAAATCGCTCTGTCAGCGGATTTATGCCATACCACTGTATACACAGTTGAATTTTCATCGCAATCGGTTGAACGGTGTGAACAAATTTTCCCTTCAAAAATTCGAAGCCGACTGATCCATCCTCTTAAAAACACCACAATATGGATATAATCGTCTTCAAAACAAAACGTTTACATATAACTATAGATATATTCGGTAATGTAACCGGTTAGGAAAAATTTACACAAATTTTGTTTTTGTTTTTTTCATATAAACAAGCATCTAACAAACGTTTTTATTGTGATATTCGTCGTCCACAAATGATTTCGCATCGATTGGCCTATAATTAATCTCATAAAGCATTAAAAATAAAATCGGGGGAGCTAACTTCACGCTAATTTTGATTCTTGATTTTTAAGTGTTAAACTCATCTCGCAAACGTTTAATTTATTCTAACACTAACCCACTAACGAAACACAAACGATTAGAATTAGAAAAAAATTGAAAAGTCAAAATCGGGTGGCCAAGTTCACATCGCTCGGCGGAGACGGCAGACGGAGGTATTGAATAAAGACACCACTAATTGCCGCAATACTTCGGATCTGCCTATCTTCGTCACGCCTAACCTCAATGTTTGTAATATGATGCAAGTCCATTTTTAAGCATGTATGCGCAGTCAAATCCGCAGTACATCTATTTGTTTTTTCAAACAGATCATTATATAAGATATCAATCATAAATATGTTTTTTATTAATTAATACTAATTATACATAACAAATCAACCCGATGAAAGTTACAGTTATTAACTTTAAGAAAAATTAGTACTTCATTTGACTATTTTTTACTGGAGCTATTGTCCGTTCTATCAACCAATCAAAAAATTCCGTTTATATATCGAGAAAATTTGGCAACAGTGCCGGAAAGTGTGTCGTTTGACAGCTAGTTTCCTAACCTAATACATTGTTTAATTTCTTTTTTTTCGTGTATAATGCGAGTGAGGGAAATGAGTCACAATTCTCGTGTTGTGCTCAGAGACAAAAAAGGCAAATTTACTACACAAAAAAGAAAACAGTGGCTTGAGAGTGTTGCGAAGAGTGTCGAGAAACGAAGACGTTGAACGACACCGAAAAAAAATTATATTTTGGTTAATTTATTTATATAGCTCATGTTTATCTTGCATTATATATTTGCATTAACATTTCATGATTAGATCACGCTTGTATTTATTTTCTCTCACTACTACTGTACACTGGGTTCGTACTGCTCGCGCGTGCAACGTTGCCATATTTTCATGTTTCGCACATTTAAGTGGCGGCTGTAGTAGCAGTTTTCGCACATGACCCAAACGACTACTTTTTTTTGAGATTTTTGAACAAATACGACGGTGACATCGGGGTTTTTTTTCTTTAAATAGTAAAAAAAAATAAAGTTTCTAATAATATTTTTTTTAATCTGTACGCTTATATATCACGGGCTTTATTTTCTTATTTTCTTTGTTTTCTACGATTAACTTAATGGGACTGAAAAAATTAATTTACGTAATAACTATACGGTGAAGTCTAATTATTTTTTTTGTAATCGACGCAGCATCGTTCACTCTACAACATATTTTAAATTTGAAGGTCAAACTTAAATTGTAAATTTTGGGCATACATCCTTAATCAAAAAATGTTGACAGCGCAGTTCGTTGCCTTTTTAATATTATCATGACGTAGGTTTAATAAATATTTTAAAAATTCCAACATGTCTGAAATATTTTTAATTCGTAATTGGAACTTTGTGATCAAAAGCCCTACCTAATTGATTTTTTTTCATCAATTAATGAGCTAAATAGCATTCCTTTTAATCATTCAAAAGTTATAGTAAAGTTATAAAAAATTAGTAAGAGAATTTTTGTCGTGTTGAAATTGTTATAGTTTTTTGTATTAAGGCTAGGGCATTGATCCGGAATTCCGACCACCTTTCAAGTTTGGCAGATTTTTTCATGTGGTGTTTTCTGTGATACCCGCGTCGTTTTTATGCTGAATAAAAAAAATTTAATGTCATCAGTATTTATGACATAAAAACGGAAATGTGCCATTGAGCCAGATAAACATAACTTTATTTTCAGTATTCACAAAATTAATGATAAAAAAAAAATTGTACTGATGGGTCTGGTAGAATAAAACAATATCAAATATTTACATTTCATTTCCTTCCAAGATCGAAGCTCAGTACATTAATAAAAAAAAATTTTTGTACACTTAAACTTCCTGACGTAAACATAGACATTGCACATATTTTGAAAAATCGAGGTTAGGAAATAAGTAGTAACAGTATGTCTGATCTAATAGGATTTGTACCGATACAGCGCCGCCGCTTCAGGCCGGGATTTCGTGTACATTTCTAAAGCACGCTGTGTCCACTCTTTTACTCTAGTCTCCCTGGGGCCGGTTTAAACTCAGTTGTTCATCCTATGTCAAAACTATATCAAAAAAATTGAACTGAATTTTAACCGCATCGGAGAAAACGGCCCTAAAGTGTTTTTTTGTTGGTTGACATTTCTTTGGTAGAGATCGAGCGGTAGAGATTCTTACGGGTAGGCTTTTTTTTGTAGGGTTGTAAAAGGTGCCTGTTTTATCGTGATCCTTAATTTTTCTAACCACACCTTACCTAACCTAATTGTTCAATTTGATATCAGGTTCAATTTCAAAACACGTGTAAATAAGTGTTTTAACCAAACATATAAGATTTTAGAAGTCGATATTTTGACAATGAATTTCGTTTGATTGGAGAAAAGTAAACGATGGTTGGAAAAAAACCGACGTCGACGAAGCGAAAGTTTGAGGACGAAAATTTGCTTTCGGAAGGTGACTCGGATTCGGAAAACAATTCGGGTTCGAGAAATGATTCGGATTCGGAAAATGTTTCGCGTTCCGAAAATGCAAGTAGTCAAGTTACAAAAACGATGACGGTGCCGATCAAAGTTTTGAGCAATAAGAAAAAACGCGGTATTATTTATTTGTCAACAATACCAAAATACATGAACGTAACCAAGCTTCGGGAAATAATGTCAACTTATGGGAAACTGGGAAGGGTTTATTTACAACTGGCCGATACGGGTAAATAATCATAATAATAATTTAAATAATAATTTGAGCGAATTTTATTATTATTTTGGTAATCTATCGTAGTATTCACGAAAAAATGATTAAAATCGTGTTTATTGTTTGAACATGGCAGATCACGAATTGATGACTTATTTTGTGGCAAAATAATCTAAAATACGGAAATGCCAAATAATCGTAAACGAAAATGTATAACACTCGGAACTGCAATATTCTCCTTAACATAACCTTTCATTCGGTCATTTAAATATAAAAAAAAAACAACTTTTTATTAAAGAGAAATCTCGAAATTGAAGTTATTTTGCATATTTTCCCACTTTGTTTTTAAATCCATTGTTGTTAGTAATAATTTCTTTCTCTTGTAATTTCAGAAACAGATGCTGTGAAAAAAAAGAAAAAGAGAAAAGTTGCAGCAAGACATTTCACAGAAGGTTGGGTAGAATTTGAGAGTAAAAAAGTGGCAAAACATGTTGCGGCAATTTTGAATAATACACAAATTTCAACACAAAAGAAAAGCAAATTTTACGATATCATTTGGAACATCAAATATTTGCCCAGGTACAGTTAAGAACTTTTAAATACTACAAAAACTTCATTTCCATATTTGGAATAATTTATGACATAAAATAATCAGTTATTTCAAATGTATGCAATTTTAAATGGTCAACGTATTTTGATTTGGATAATTTTGATTGATGAAAAATACTAAAATAATACAATCCAAATACCTACAACGATGAATGCGTAATTGGTGTGTGGCCCTGGCGATCTCCCGGGTTAAGCAACCTCAAACGAGGTCAATTCTTGGTTGGGTGATCACTCAACTATGCGCCGACCTGCGCATCAATCGCCAAGCAGGAGGCAGTTTTTCTGAGCTTATAATGGTGATAAATCAACTGAAACTCAGTAAAAATATAGCCACCTGTGTTTGCCCGGTTCACTACAGTTTCCTTTGGCCCTTGTGCAAATGCGATACAGCGGTGCATTAGGAAAGATTGACTGTTGGCAACACTCTTGGGGGGTCTCACAAGAACATGGAAATTAGTGAAGTGGGCATAGAGCGATGGGATGGGATGGGAAATTAGTGAAGTAGTCATAGAGCGATGGGATGGGTTCATTAAAACCTGCAAGGGTATACCCGGGAACAATACAAAAATTAAAAAAAAAAAAAATACAATTCAGATAATTTAGAATAATTTAAATTATTAGAAAGTTCCAATTGGTTTGATTTCTAATGTATTAAATAGGTTAAGAATTTGCAATTAATGCTCACTAATTGATGATATAATATTATTTAGATAAACCATACGATTGAAATTATCAAAGTAACATAATTTGATAGATATTTTAAACACTTTAATAGCTCTGGCATACATAATAGAATTTGTGTACTTGGAATAATTTAAACTATCGAAATAACAGAAAAATTAATTAATTAGTGAAATTAACATAAACACTAGAATCTCACCTAAACGGAAAGTGTATCAAAACTGAAAAAGTTATCAAAATTGAAATGATCTACTTTATCTGCATTACGTTTTTTTTTAAATTTATCAGGTTCAAGTGGATTCATTTGAGCGAACGTTTAGCTTATGAAAGGGCAGTTCACAAGCAGAGATTGAACGCTGAGATAGCTCAAGCGAAGCGTGAGGTGAACTTCTTCTCCTACAACGTTGATCGTAGCAAAAAGCTTCGTAAAAAGGACCAGGAGGGAGTACCCTCGAATTTCGTCGCACCCGAAATCAAACAACGAGACACCGATATGGAAATTAGGAGAAGGAAGAACAATCATCAAAATGAAGATAGAACGACTTTCCTCAAATCGTTGTTCAGTACATCCGGATAAATTCTTGAACATTTTTCGTTTATGTAAATAAAGTGATTGTATCGTGAATATTAAATTTTGGAAGTATTTCAAAAATGGTCTATAACTTGGATTACTTAGACCCTGATGTTCACATATTTTCTCCTTGAGGTCATCCTGATTCTTCGAGGATCGAGGCAATCCAAGAGGAATTTAAAAGTATAAGCACTGTCAGCTTTTTTTATTTGGAGACCTTAAAAAATATATATGCGAAATGATGCGGAATTTATGTGATACTTGTTTTAAAAAAATGAAATGGTGGAAATTGGGTCGTCGATATTACGGGTGTCATTCGACGAGTTCATAGAGATGACACATGTTGTACGTGTAAAAATGCTACACATGTAAAAATGTCCATCAATATATTTTTACAAAATGTCAGTGCGTTGTCCCTCGTGATGACTGCAAAGAACGTAAAAAAAACATTCAAGTTTCAACGTGGCAATGTGGCAAATAGTAGTTTCCGGGTTTGGTCTACCCGGCACTTCGCGGTCTACCCGGGTAGACGCATTTTAGGGAACATATCCCCTAGTGTTGAATAGCATATAAAATCTAGAACCATATACTATTCAAACCGAAGGGGTATGTTCTCTAAAATTCGTTTATTTGCAACTGGTCATTATACTATTTTTTTTTTTTAATCCTTTTATATGGTGGATATTTTGATGACAGTCATCAAAGTGCATAAATGTCATCGAACTATACGACTGCTTCTAAAAAATTTCATTAAATTACTCGATTCTCCTATATATATAAAAAAAAGCAAGGCCCGAAAATCGTCATATAAGAGTGCGGTAGGGTTCGCGCTGGCTTTTTTTTAAATACTTGGCCTCGAGCCGCTACCGCGACTCTTGATATATTAGGTGTATGACTTAATTTTTACAGATTTTTCGACAAATTTATTTCATATAAAAAAATAGACAACAACAAACTTAATTTTGGAAATATTGTCCATTGTTTTCTATGACCTTGCGCCGTCTCTCAGGTAACATACGAATGTCGTCGCGAAAGAAACTTGCAGGCTTCGAGGCGATAAAGTCATCAACGAATTGACGCACATCGTCCAGCGTTTTGACTGTTTATCTATTAAGGCGTGCTGCATTGACCAGAACAAATGGTAGTTGGATTGGGCCAAGTCTGGTGAATATGCGGCGTGTGGGAGAATTTCCCATCCCAAGTTCAAGAGGGTCTTATTCTGAGTCGTGCGAGCAACGTGAGTCGAGCGTCGTCATGCAAGCAGTATGACTTGCCTGCTTCCTTGCCCAGTAAATGGCCTTTTCTGATCAAATTCTTAGCTCAGTTTGTTCAATTGTCGGCTGTAGCGTTCCGCAGTCACCGCAGTTTCCAGGAGTTCGTAATAAAGCACACCCTTCATGTTCCACCAGATACACAGGAAAACCTTCTTTAAGTGGATGTTCTGTTTTGGCGCCGATGTACTGGGTTGCCCGGGATCTACCCACGAGTTTTTACGTTTGAGATTCTCGTAAAAAATATACTTTTCATCATCCGTCACAATTTTCCACAAGAGGTCCTTTTTTATTGCCGGGCAAGCAGTGAAAGGCATGTATTCTTACGTTGACCTGGTTGAGTTCGGTCAATACATGTGGGACCCACCTTCCAAGTTTTTAAATTTTTCCCATTTGGTGCAAACGCTTGGAAATAGCTGTTTGGGTGACTCCTAACTGAGCTACAAGCTCTTGTTGCGTTTGCGCTGAGTCTTCATCCAGTAGAGCTTGCAATTCCGCATCTTTTTACTTTCGAGGCTGTTCAGGGCGCGGCTGGTCACTAAGATTAAAATCACCACTTCTATAACGTTTAAGACACAACGTCGGCACCAAGAACACTACAAATTGATTTTCGTGCTTTAGAAGAATTTTTCCCTTATTGGAATTCGTATAGAAAGCAGTGCCAAATGTGCTGTTTATCAGTTGCCATCGTAAACTCTGCTATTCTGAGAGGTTATGTATTTCACGTAGACTTGTCGTTCGGTGTTCTGAAACCTTGTGCCCGATCCTTTTAAATAAACCACAAAAGACTGCGAAAATATTTCTATTTTGTATATAATTTTAAGCTCGAAGAAAAAATCTGTAAAAATTAAGTCATACGCCTAATATAATCAGCCCTAATATGATAAACACTTACATATATCTCCGAAACTATTAGAGACTCTCCACTATAATTATACATTAAATTACTCGGGAGAACGCCCAGAATAATATATTAAAAAATTAGCAAGATCAGAGGTGAGGCCCGTTTTCTAAATATTTACCATAATATTTAATAATTTTTTCTAAGTGGATATCTATGTCTAATTTTGCATTTTGTTTAAGGATGTATGTAAAATATATCAAGTCGTCTAACTTTCCATAAAAATGACTAATATGATAGAGTTTATCACGCTGCATCGTTCGGAAAAAAGAAAAAGGCACTTAGCCGATGATTTGAAAAAAATACTTAAGAATTAAAGCCTCATTTAACTCCGTGTTATTTGTACCGGAAGTTGACAAAATGAAACTAAAATGATAAAAAAGTATATGTATTGTAGTCAATGTTTGGCCAAAAAAAGAATTTTCAGAAACTTCATACATTTTTCAATTTTTTCACGAAAAAAAATACTACTGTTCCCGATGTCGTTGTGAAGATATTCATGGTTAACTTTTGACGTTTCATTAGCGTTCTGTAAACTGTTGTTCAATTTAATACGTCCACCATATCGGACACGTAGATGCGGCAACGTAGCACGCTTCAACTGCCGGTCTCGGAATGATCAAGCTGTAGTTGCCTGTCATGACTGGGTGTAGCATTGTTGCCACATTTTCTCGGGACAGAAATGAAATTATCTGATTGGCTCAATTTGTACTCGGCCACATATATCAAGTTGCATATCAATTTCATTAAAAATCGTAAATTATTATACAAAATGACATAAGTTTTTCATTAGACATCATAAAAAATAAAAGGAATGATTCGGCACTTGACATTTCGACATAAAGATTAACCTTAAAAAATAAATAGATGTACTGCGGATTTGACCTTATATACATCCTTAAGTGGATACCTATGGGGCATTCCATGCCAAACTGACCAGTCGGTGACTCCGACCATTTTTGATGTTGTCGAATTTTTTTCATTTTCATGTAACTACTGATGGTCCAAGTTGTGAAAAAAAAAATTTTGATTGAAAATTAAAAAAAAACATAGAAATCAGTTCTACAACTTTTTCATTTTTTTTTCGACTCATAATTTCTTAAGAAATGGAATTATGTATGGAAAAAAATAATAAATAAATATAATTCAGGAATGACAACTAATAATTATTGGTTTACACGTGATAAAAAATGAGAAAAAAAATAGAAGGTATAGATATCACAAGCTGTGAATTTTTTGAGACATGCAAGAATATATCTAGAAAAATGGTAAATTTTTTCAAAAAATTCAAAACTATCCAAGTTTTGATAAAAAAATATTTTTGGATCAAAACTGAAAAAAAACATATGAAATTGACTTTTCATAATTTTTTAATGAAACTGCAATTCAAGACGAAAAAAATGACCTACTATTTTATTTTGATATCTCTGTTGTTGAAAAAGCTATGAGCATTTGAAAAAATTTCGTGAGAAATTTTGAAAAATTCATTATTTTTAAACGGGGTGAGATAAACATCTAAAACAAATCCTAAAAACTCCTTTCAGTAGTTGAAAATAAAAAAAATTCGACAAAATTAAAAATGGTCGGGGTCATGGACTGGTCGGTTTGGCATGGAATGCCCCCTATATTTAGGTATTAGTTACGTAACCTCTTTGTAATAGGTTCATTTACCTTTATGCCAGTCAACACTGTAGTACTATGCATGAACTGTATAATTGTAATCTCAACTATAAGTTTTTATTCAAGTATGAAATAAATGTAAGACAAATCAGCTTATTCCTTCATGTATATATTATTGCAACCAATATTGGCCATTAAAAAAGAGCCCACTATCGTTCAAATAAAGGATTGTTATAATAACGTTTGTTTCCCTTGCATAATCATTTTATTCATCCTTTTACGTCGATTTGAACCTGAATCCTGCTTTGTATAAATGTTACAAGAATTTCCATTTTTTATTTATACTGGACAATACGTTGAATCTGTTATTTCCGTTTTATTCTTTTCTGATCTCTTCTCACGTTTGAGAACTTTGCGCATCAAGGACTTTTCTTTATATTTGTTTTTTATTACTATATCAATAAATTTACCCTAAAATCATGTTCAAGTTCCATAAAATAGGTGGCTTCTTGTTAATGAGAATGCTTGCACATCATAGATAAACAGTTTTCCGATCAGAATTTCAGTATTTACCATTTTGCGGAAGATTCTAAAAAAATCAGCTGTCTTCGAGACATTACGAGTATTGATTATTTTAATAATGAAACAAGAAAAATATTAACCCTAGCTACACACTACGGGTTCCAATGGACCGACAGCAACACTACATTTTCACCTTTTTTGACCACACGCCTTTTCATAAACATAACTTTTTATCAAACGACTTTTTTACTTTACTGATTGCTTCTCCGGATTGGTCGGATCTGGCGTTTCGATTTCACTGCAATTAAACCTCAATAGTCACGTTTGTTACAATGTTATAGAGCAATAAAAGTCGTCGGTCCAATACACCGATAGTGCATAAGTAAGGTACTAAAGGTTAACATATATTTTGAATAAAAAGTTGTTCAACACATACTAAGACAGTTCTATTTCTGTCTTGTCAAATGAATTTAACCCTTTTTCTACCAAATGACATGAATTTTTCCTAAACTTTTAACCCTGTAACTTTTTATGTAAAAATGCTCGGAAAAATATAACAGCGTTTACGATAGTTTGAGACCTCCTCTCTCGAATGACAGTCAGATTTAGTTCGCCTAGGATGCGATCCAGAAAAGTTATGGCTTGTTTTCCCAAAAAAGTGCACGATTTTTTTTTCAAAAAACGTATATTTTGAGCAAGAAAAAAATTTGAAACTCCACTCAAATGGCGATAAATGGTGGCATATAAGTCAGCTCTTTCAAACCCAATTGGAATTTTTCCGAAATTCAAAATGACGGCCAAAATGGGGAAAAAGCCAGTATTGACGTATAAATCTTATGAAATTCTTTCTAAACTTGTAAAAAAATGTAAGTGTTGCATTATTTACTTTATAATTTCATCACAGTACATAATTGAACTTAGAAATATCCAAAATGGCGGGAGGAAATATTGTTTATTGGCGAAAATATTTACAATTATACGTACGAAAACGATATTGAAGTACGCTTGTTTTGTTGTCATCGAGTGACCTTCGTTGCTAACTTCAACATACCCGACTAATGACAATATACAAACAAAAATTGACCTTCGTTTATAAATGTTTGGTGGCCCTGAAAAGGGCCGTTGTTCGATTGGCGAAACAAATGTTTACGCTTTCTTCTCGGTTTTCTTAGGCAAAAGTACTGCTTGAATGTTTGGCAGAACGCCACCCTGAGCGATGGTAACTCCAGAAAGAAGTTTGTTTAACTCCTCGTCGTTACGGATTGCCAATTGAAGATGACGAGGGATAATTCTGGTCTTTTTATTGTCGCGAGCAGCATTTCCAGCTAACTCAAGAACTTCAGCAGCCAAATATTCCATCACTGCTGCAAGATAGACTGGAGCGCCTGCGCCAACTCGCTCTGCGTAGTTCCCTTTGCGAAGAAGACGGTGGATTCTTCCTACAGGGAATTGAAGTCCAGCTCTATTGGAACGGGTCTTTGACTTTCCCTTAACTTTGCCACCTTTACCGCGACCAGACATTATCGAATAAAAGAAAGTGAACGAAAGAAGAACTCAAGATCGTCGGTAGTAAGCCGAACGAAGACTAGTAATCATACAACGAAAACGTGCTTATTTATAGTTAACGGATTACGATCTCCCGGCTAATGACAGCGGAGGTCGCACACAATTGGTGCGCTGATTGGAATGCATTGTAATATTCCCCACTCTCTTTAAAGCTTGTCCGATTGGTGCGCAGGTCGGAATTTTTTCCCCTACTCCACATTTATCGGTTCGGAACACGAATCCTTTCAGTACCTGAGTATACAAGCATAAGTAAGCTATTTTGTTGCGGCTCAACTTTGTCTGTACTTTTGGGGCCGATAAAAATATCAATCGAAATATTAATTTTATAACCGAAAATATTTAATATTTATTGTGTAAAAGCGATTTGCAGTCGTTATTCGAGTATGCCTTTATGCGAAACTAATTTCGTTAAAGTGTCTATTTGTATGAAACTTTTAGGTACTGTACTATGCATTACGATGTTGAAAAAAAAATTAACATGGACATAACAAATAACTGAATAAGTCAATTATTTCTTTTCAACTGTTGTATGTGTTCGGACGTTTCCCAATCTCGATACAGTGTGAGAGAGAGAGAGTCACATTAAAGTTAAAGTTATAACTGTAAGAACTTCCCAGTTCATGAAACGGTTTCAATACATCGTTTTGAGATAATTGCAAAGAATATTTTAAGCTGAAGAATATTTAGAAAAATTTTGTTTAGCAAAATTACAAAAGTATCTGTGTGAAAAAATATCTTCTAGTCGTTAATTGTTAATTGATTTCTCGATTAAACGTTTTATTACTTTTCGTATTCCGTTAAGATAAATAATATTTATATATTGATGAATTTTTTCATATATCCGAGGAATCATTGGATAATAAACCGCGGAGATAATAAAATAACATCGTACGCTAAGAGGACTTATTGCTTCTCTGGTTTTTTTGCGATTGAAATATGAAATTTACAACCTAAAGGCGCTCTACAGCCCTAAAAGTTTGGTTTCGTCTGTGCTATCCCCTCCAGTCATGTCCGAGCCAATGAGCTGTGGCATAGCCCAAGCGAGTTGGTTATAACAGGCGTTTCACCGATGGTAAGCATTACACTACAGTCGGTCATCAACCAGGAAAGTTCGTAGGAGATATTTTTTCTGCTGACATGGCTCGTACTAAGCAAACCGCTCGTAAGTCCACCGGTGGCAAGGCTCCCCGAAAACAGTTAGCAACCAAAGCTGCTCGCAAGAGTGCTCCGGCAACCGGCGGAGTCAAGAAGCCTCATCGCTATAGGCCTGGAACTGTAGCACTTCGTGAAATTCGTCGGTACCAGAAAAGCACTGAACTTCTCATCCGCAAATTGCCTTTCCAGCGACTTGTTCGTGAGATTGCTCAGGATTTCAAAACCGATCTTCGTTTCCAGAGCTCCGCTGTAATGGCTCTTCAAGAAGCTAGTGAAGCTTATTTAGTGGGACTTTTTGAAGACACCAATTTGTGTGCCATCCACGCTAAGAGAGTCACTATCATGCCCAAGGACATTCAACTTGCTCGTCGAATCCGAGGTGAACGTGCTTAATTCTATATCCCCATCGATGGAACGGCCCTTTTCAGGGCCAACAAAAATTAACTGGGCACTCTACTTGCAAATCTTTGTACTTTATTCAAAACGTTAGTTCGATTTTCTTTTTCGAAAAATACGTTACTTTTTAATTACTTCATATAAGGAAACGTGGGATAAAAGCAATCTCCTCAAGAGGATAAGTTTTCCACAGCAGCCGTTCAAATTCGAGAGTAGCTTGCAGATCCCCTAGAGATAATTTCGAAAAATGGATTGATATACATTTCGAGAAACGTATTGGTGCAGAAATCAGAAAGAATTTTATTTTGTTACTCAGTGCTCAGAACACAGAACTTCAATCTTCGTACGATTCTTTAAGGTGCTACATACTACACCTAGGGGGCAGTGAAAACAGAGCACTTCGGCATTTTTTTTCATCGAACAAATTTTTTTTTCCAAAACTAATAAATGTTTTTCAAAGTTGATAGTGTCAAGTGAATTCCATCAAGTTTTAACAAATAAATATTGAACAATGCGCCGTGTAGACGACTGATTTCAAAAATTAGCAAAAGTGTTTTTTCGGTAACCGTCGTAGCTCCGACATTTTTTACCTGAAAAAGAAACAACAAAAATTTCTGAAAGTTCATGAAATAAGGAAGACTTTATCGTGGGATTTTTCTTTAAACATCACAAATTTCGTTTTATGAATGATAGAAATCGATGTTTTTATTCAAAAAAACTCTTCCTTTTCCCATGTATTTTCAGGAGATTTTTTGTTTTTTCTTACAGGTGAAAAATGTCGGAGCTACTATTGTTAACCGTAGAAGCACTTTTACTAACCGGCTTCTACGGGATCACGTGTCTACATAGCGCATTGTTCAATATTTATTTGGTAAAATTGGATTGAATACACTTTGAACTATAAAATTTAAACAACATTAATTAATTTTTCAATAAAAAAATTTGTTCGGTGAAAAAAAAATGGTTAACGCCTTACTACGTCCAGCAGCGCCTAAAACGCGCTAAAAGAGAAACTGTTTTTAGAAGATATAGCAATAGAAATTAATAAAAATAATTTTTACACATTGTTTATTAGTATTTAAACTTTATAAAAAAATTTATTTCATTTTTTTTTTTCAAAAATTACAACATAAAAAATCACGTTTCCCGAAGCACTATGAAAAAAAAGTTGCTCCACGGTCTGCATCATTTCTTCTTGAAATGCTGATGGATCTGCAAAACGTAAAAAAATTCTTGTAAAATAAAGTTGTAGTTATAGTCCGTCGAGCCGGATTTTTGAAATTCGAAAAATTTTGGCAATTTACGGCAGTTAAAAAAAAAGTGTGCATTTTGTGTCATAAATGTCACACTTTAATTATATTTATAAAATTTTTTAATCACAACATCAAAAATCCGACTCGACAGACTATAGAGAAAACAATTTCGAATATTTAAAAAAAAAGCATCAAAAAATATTAAAAACTGTATGAGTTATCATGCAGACCGTGCCAGAAAAAGTAGTTTTGAGAAAAATGCATTTAAAGTTTCAAGTGCGTTTCGCTCGAGGTCGCGCGCAGCTAAAGCAAGAACTTTATGAATTTTTTAATTTATTTTTTTAACTTACGTTTAATCTTCTATTCCAGCTTCATATTGTATGCCTTCCTTGTCAGTAAACAATTGTTGTTGTTTATTTTTTTCCAATCGACGAGTTGTTTTGGCCTCTTTTGTTGCTTTAGTAGCATTGATTCGTACGTCAGACTCTCGTTGGGCAGTCATGTTTTCTATAATAACATTCGATCTATGGGGAATTTGTACAATCGACTTACACAGAAATACGCCTGAAACTATAGAGAATAATAATCTGTAAAAAAAAAATCGATTTTTTGAAAATTCTGGACGTATGTAAGGCCTTAAACTTTGCTTTACTTTCACTGCTCCTTAGGTATATGTCTGTATGTAGCCCCTTAAAGGTGCTTATTTTGATTAGGTCGAACATAAAGTTTCTACTAGAACCAAAACTTTTAATATATATGTATCTTATTTTTTACAGGTTTATCAGTAAACTGAGCTTATCCGAATCTCCTCCTAAAACTACAAAATCACAGAATTTTGTGGATAAAAAATCATAGATTTCACTTCAGTTTGAATTTTGTTGTAAAAATTTAGATTACATTGGAACGTGAGAATGACTAAACTAAGTACTACAATAATGACTAATACCGTTTTTACTCAGATTTGAAAGTTTTTTTAAATTTTGTTTCTTAAGGGAAAGTTACCGTTCATAACGATAAAAAATTCGATTTTTTTACATAATTTGCATTCTTAAAGCGTTTACAACACGTGAGTAAAAGGATATTTTCATATCTATAAAGTATTTTAGAATTTATAGCCTGTTGAGCGGAACCGTCCGCCGGCTGGAAAATACCTGTAGCTGAGGCGCTCGGAGCGCGCTTCCTGGGAAGACCTTTTCTCGCTACCTGAGCCCAGATAGCAAAATATAGATATAATATTAGTACGCAATAATATGGCGTACTCTGATCATACTACCGTACAGTACCGTACGGTCACTTGGCTATCTGGGAGGTACCCTCGTAAATTTCGTGGAATTATTATTGAATAGTTCACCTTCCCTTGCTTACAGATGGCGTTGGAATCAAGTTATTATATGATGTACAGTTGTTGGGAAAAATGGAAACACAACGTGTTCTCAGTTGTGCGACGATCATGTAAACAGTAACATTATCTCAAAAATGCTGAACTCGCGGAAATCACAGGGTGGTGTCCACTCAAATCGTCCACGGAAGAAGAAATTCAGATACGATGCAGAGAAATTGGAGAACGAGAATGCTTTTGCTAGCACTTCAGCCGTGAAAATGAAGGACGCGAATTAATGATGACATCGAAGTCGACGTTGGCCATAATAACGTTATTCTCGATTTTCTAAGTGTGTTCAATTTTTTATCTCAGTATCTGAAGTGTAAAGAATGTGACGAGGATGTAAAATTTAGCCACATGTGTGAACTTGGACTTCCTTTTAAATTACTTCTCACATGCAAGTGCAAGAAGCAACGCAGCGTCTCTTCGAGCCCGTTAGTGAATACTGCCTACGAAATGAATCGTCGATTCATGTTTGTGTTACGCATTTTGGGATTTGGGTTACTTTCGATAAACGTTTTCTGTTGTAATAATTGTCTACGTTGATGTAATTGTCTACCAGCTTTGGACATAGCACGTATTACACATTTTTCGGCAATCTACATGAGGCAGCGAAGAGCACATTCAAAATCATTCAACGAAAGGCGATTCACGAAGAGAAGCAGAAAAACGTGGAGGCAGAAAATGAAGAAACGCATTGGAGTGTATCTGGCGACGGATCCTGGAAGAAACGAGGTTTTTCTTTGTTATTCGGCATCACAACGTTGATTGGGAAATACACGCACAAAGTTGTAGATTTAGTTGTCAAGTCTTCATTCTGTCAAGGCTACGGCAATTGGTCCTCTGTAAAAGAAACCCCGGAATATAATATTTCATACGAGACTCACGAAGAAATTTACAGTATAAATCATTCCGGAAATGCTGGTAAGAAGGAAGTTGATATGGCATGATAGAAATGTTTTCTTGCTCCGAAGAATTGCTCAGCGTAAAATATGCTATATACATCGGCGATGGAGACACTAAAACTTTCCGTGCTCTGCTTGATTGTGATTCATATAGTGATTTCACTGTACAGAAGAAGAAATGTATAGGTCAATAAAATGACAATGAGTTATTCAATGCATGCATGAGGAAACTGGCTCCCGAACACCTTCATTGCGGTGTAAAGACGATCGAAGTAGCCACATATATAGCTACTGGGATCTTCAATGAAGGCTATTCATCCATTTTGAAGACAATGAATACACTAGGGATCACCGTCGGGACGAAGAGCAGGAACTTCGCGGAGCTGACTGACAGGAAGCGCGTGGCGGCGGCGGAGGAAAACGTTCGACTATGCGAAAAAGGCCAGGATGGAGAAAACGAACCTTCAGATTCAGCGGAATAAGTTCTTCGAGGAAGAAGAAGGGTCTCTGCATGGTGCTGGAATAGCTGATTAAATATAAGTTATCAAAAACAAACATTAAATACGATTTTTTATAACGTTAAACTTTAAATGGGTTTTTCTGGAAACAGAATTTATCAGCGCGCGGGGCACTCTACAGCTTCAACGGATGAACCGATTCATATGAATCTCTGGGCAATTCGAAGGATTTTCAATTTGCGGGGCCATCGGGAAGTGATTTTAGTCAAAAATTGATTGATAAATATCTTTTTCGTCCGTTGAAGTAAAAAAATTGGGTTTTTTTTAAACGGCTGCCATTTTGTTATCCAGAGGTTTTTCAAAGAACGAAAAATGATAAGGCAACCCAAATTTAGTCTAGTTTAATAATTGTTAACTCGTTTTTGTTTCAGATTAACTGGCAAGGCTGTGGAGCACCCCACGCAGACCAAAACACGCCGTTCATGGCTTTATTTGACGGGAGCTGGAGCCGTCATTTTGGATTTTTTTTAATAAATAAAATTGGAATTTACTCTTCATTGATAGAAGAATAAAATACGTTGAAACCCAACGTATACGTTGAATACCAAAAGTATTTATTTTATACAAAAAAAAAAATTCCCGAAGTTCATGCATTTTTCATGCCTCTCGACGGTAACCTTCCCTTAATTTGAAAATTGAAATCGCATTTTATCAAAGAGGCTTATTTTAATTTTTATTCCTATTTTCATCGAAAAGTAGACGGAACTGCAAAATTTTTAACTTCAGTTCAAAGTTATTGCAGGGACGTTGGATAATTTTATTCATAATAAAAAAATTCATACATTTTTAATAATTGGAACAATTTAAGCTTGAGCTTGAAAATGTTGTGCATTCACCTGATTTGTAAAAAAGAAAAAAATGAAATCGGGTCATTAGATAAGCGTCCGCTCTTTTCTTGTATAGGATGCATAAAAAATAAATCAACACGAATTAAAAGGGGTCAGGCTTTTATAATGCGAAAGTGGTGTGAAATGCTTCCATACGATGATTTTGCGTGCAAGTTTAATTGAGTACTAATATATACACGTTAAAAAAAATATTTGTATGAAATATTTTTTTCCTCAACTCTTCCAAAAAGTCTGTTCAAAGAATCGTCAATTATCATGTATCAAATTTTTTCAGCACAACTTATAATTATCAACGGTCGGTAAATATTTTTTAGAGTATGTCTTGCTTTATGAAGTGTCGTAGACACGTCGTAGAAAAAGGACGGCGAATATTGTTCTGCTAGCCGATGTAATTTTGTTGTTTATCCCTTCTCCATCATTGTTCGCGTTCGCGATAGAAATGGGCAGTGTGTTATTGAGCAAGTCGATGAATTCGTGGCGGACATGAGATTCCTCGCTTCGACACCCCTTTATTTTTTTTCGTCTCTCGACTGAAAAAAAATCGTGATTAGTTAGCGAGTGATTAGAGATAATTCGCAACTCGGTGTAATAAAAGAGCCCGTGTGTGTGTGTCCCGTAAAATGATTGAAAACTATATTTGTCATTTCCTCGCAAGGTTATCACGTCATTGAGGTGTAAATTTTCGTCATGTGACGAATAGTGATATGGCGTATTTATCAAAATATTTCATCTTAATCAAGATATTATGATGGGATCGAGATTGAGGTATGTCAAAAGTTGCCTAATACATTAATAAACCTACTGTAACTTCCAAGTTATACAAACAGATTGACTTTCACTATTGATAGGTTAAACGTACGAGAATAGGCCTCCCACCTATCTCTAATGTTGCTAATTAATTTAATAAAAGAATGTAAAAATGTGTATTTCTTTTTTTTTAAATATATTCAATGTTGAATGATATAAGGTAATCTGCTTTTCAAATAATTTGACACACTTTCACATGAATTTATTCGTTTTCTCCAGAATTTACTCCATATTCCCATAAATTTATCCGATTTTTCTAAAATTATTTTTTCACAACTTAATTATTTATTTGCATAAGTTTAAGTTAAGTTTTGCTTGTACCTATTTTTTTTCCCACAAGCCTGATTTTTTCATATACGTTATTGTGCTCATAACTTCACAGTTTTTTCAACTGTTAATTGTTATTATCATAAGTTACCAATATTCTTTTTCTCATAAATGAATCTTCTCTTCCCATAAGGCATTTTTTTTCATAAAACTATTTTTTCTTATAACATTTTTCCTTGTAAATGTAATATTTTTCTATACAAATTAATTATCTTTTCTTGTAGTTCTCAATGTGTTTGTAATATACGTTTGATTTTTATTTTCTCAAAACCATTTTTTTTTCACATGCCAATTTTTTTCTATGAGCCAACAATATTCCCTTATGGGTTAATTTTTTTAAAATCATAAGTGGATCTATTTGTATGTGCAGCTGATTCTTTCTTCATAAAAGTTGAAATGTTTTTCCCATGAGCTCATGCTGTTTGTTGAAAAATGTCATCATTTTCTCTTAAAATTTAATATTGTTTTTTTCTTGTAAGTTCATCTATCTAGTCTCATTGATTCAAGAACTTGTTAATTGTCTCTTCTCCAAAGTAAATATCTTTTTTACACGTGCTGATTTTATTTTCTCATAAGTTAATCCTCTGTCGGCATATTGGGTCATCGAAAGTACGAGAGTAAATTTATCATTGAGGATGCTCTTCTGGATTTTGTTTCCTGCAAAGGAACGTATCGAGCAACACTGCTCTGCAAATGGTTGTAATATATTCTAGAGTTCGTGAAAGCTAACAGAAAATTTCTGAAATTTTTTCAGCTGAGAGATATGAGACAGTAAAAATAAATGTGTCAACAGAGGGTTAATTATATTTGTCTATAATTTTTTATGAGTTAATCATTTCTTCTCATAAAATTATCATTTTTTTCATATATTAATGGCTGCTTCTTTTGTGTTAAACTTTGTTTTTGCGAATTACATATTTTGTCCTTCAAGTTAATTATATTTTTGGTAATGAGTCAATGCTCTTTTCTTACAACCTAATAATCTGATTTGCGTTATAGCATTTTTTCAAAAATTATATATCTATGAAAAATTATTGCAGAGAAAATGTCAAGCAATTATTTGAGTGTTTCTGCGAAGTGGCGGCTCCGTCCGTTGAGAAACAGCCATGGATACTGCAAAAGTATCCAGAAACTTTTGGCGATCAGGAAATCCTTAAGTCCGTACCAAAATTTGCTTATCCTTGCGAATTTGAAAAGTAAGTTTTTCTTATTTCTTTAAAATCTTTCTGCGTGAATGAATGGGGTTTTCTTTGCTATGTCTGCGAATTGAGTATGTTTTTGCTTTTTTTTTAGCACACTCGTCCAACATTTTTCATTCGTTCTTACGAGTATCGATTCCAAATGGACCTTTGGATTCTGCAGGCACGATCCAAAGACGCAAACCGCTCTAGTTATTTTAAGCCCTTTGCCTTGGCACGAGATTTTCTACAAGTATTTATTTTTCTGTCACATTTATGTAAATTCTCAATATATTTGATCTGTTCGAATTTCATGATAATTTACATTTTCATTTATAAATGTACATATTTTTCAAAATGAATGTAACGATTTCCCAAGTTATTCACAATCAGGCTCAATAAAATCTATAAATATTTTTTTTTTCTAAGGCTTTTAAATCATATAGCTACACTGACGTCGAGTAACAACGCCGGTGATCTATGGAAATTTCTTGGCGATGTGTACAGTTACGGGGTTCCTATACCTGGAGCTTCCATAACCATTCCATTACCGAATCCAAATATTGTAAGCAATAATCAATATTATTCTCAAATTTAATATTACAATTTTCAATAAACTCTATTTAATCTCGATATACTCTCAATTTGTTGAATTTATTTTGGGTCGTTTTTTTTCCATATTGCAAAAAAGTTCATCACAAGATGCCCGTGTCGCTAAATTAATGTACCTGTAGAATGTTGAATTAAGACTAATTTATTCGTAAAGTATTGAAACATAAAAACGTGTTTAACGTAATTTGCAAAATATTCAGTGCTGTTTGATATACACTACCGTCAATAAGTTTTCGGACAAAAGTTCGAAAAAATTTCGGAGCTATTTTTGATGCTATTTCACCAGCAGTGAACATAAACAAATTTAACCTTAGAACCCCACAACGGGGTTCTAACCCCACAAAAATGTGAAATTTCCTTTCCGAACCAATTTTTTTAAACCATTCCTTCCCTTTTTATAGAGTTTTCCCAATTAAATATTTACAAAATGCGACTTTATCATACACCATTCTCTTCGTTATCAAAAAACAAAGAGAATGGTATACAATTAAACCTTATTATCGCATACGAGGAACATTTTTTGCTAAAGAGAAAGTTGGGATAATTATTTACCTCAGTGTGGGGTTTACATTGAAAAATATAAATTGTGGGGTTCTAAGGTTAGTAAACAGCATTTTGAAGGGGACCCATTCAGCTTCATTTCGCTTTTTTTGAAAATTCTCTACGATTTTTTTCACGACTAGTACGTTATTTTGAAAATAATCATTTCAGAAGAAATTTTTTAAATAAGTTTTTGTAACCGGATTCTTGAAGGGGGCAGCTCAAGCTTCAATTTTGTTTTTTTTTAAAGCTATTTTGATTTATGTGAAAAAAGAAAGAATTCGGAAAATGCTGCGTAACACGAAAACTATTAGGTTTAAAAGAAAATCTCAAGAGGATACAAAGTTGCATCGGGTTCTGCTAAGTTCACTAGAATTTTATCAGATTTTTTTTCCAAAATTATTTTTTTGAACTACTTTTGGTAGAAACTCAGATAAATTGATTGACGAATTTGAGAAGTAGGGGGTTTGTGATAAAATGTCAAGAGGGAAAAAAGTTTTATTTTTTTCCCTCTTGAATTGTGGAATTTTTTAAGATTTTTTTCCGAATTTTTCCTTCAAACTATTTCTGATTAAAACTCTGATCAATCGATTCGTGTATCTCGAGAACTATGAGGCTTGTGATAAAATATCTAGAGAAATTTTTTTTCCTCATGACATTTTATCACAAACCCCATAGTTCTCAAATTGCGACAATCAATTGATTTGAGTTTCTACCGAAAGTAGTTAAAAAAAAAAATTACGGGAAAAAAATCTGTTAAAATTCAAGTGAAGTTAGCAAAATCCGATGCAACTTTTTATCCTCTTGAGATTTTCTTTTAAACCCAATAGTTTTCGTGTTACGTGGCATTTTTCAAATTCTTTCTTTTTTCACAAAAATCGAAATAGCTTTGCAAAAAAAATTGTACCACACTATAAAAAAAATCAAATCGAAGCTTGATCTGCCTTCTTTGGGACTTCGGTTAAAGAAACTTATTAAAAAAATTTCTTCTGAAATCGCGGTCCAACTGTAAAGGAAAAAAAAGAAGGCGAAAAAATAGTCGTGAAAAAAATCGTTGTGTAAAAAAGCGAAATGAAGCTGAATTTCTCCCCTTCAAAATGCCGTTTATTAAATTTGTTTATGTTCACTGCCGGCGAAATGGCATCAAAAACAGCTCCGAAACTTTTGTCCGAAAACTTTTCGTCAATAATGTACGCGTAATATATTAAATCGTAATTAGTAAGATATTCGCAATATATCAAATTCTACTTGAATTATTCACAATATACTTATTTAATATAATTAAACTGAACTCCTATATTCTTGAATAATTATAAAAAAACTTTATTGCAGACCTTCGTGTGTCAGAGTCCGCGACAATTCCAACTGCCTAGTATACCGGAAAACGTGAGTACCGCCTTAAAGATCATTTTCAACATTAAAAATATTTTGCTTCAAAGGATTCCTCTGTTTATAAAAAGAAAATCATTCTTCATTGACCTTATTTGCAGAGAAATTTGACCGAATATTATAGCGCTGTGGATTCGCAAAATATGATGATCGTATTCGCGTCGATGTTATACGAACGTCGTATTATTTTTACGTCCAAACGTTTATCGAGACTGAGCGCATGTGTACAAGCCTGCAACGCACTTATTTATCCCATGATTTGGCAACATATATATATACCGGTTTTACCATTACCACTCATGGATTATTTATTGGCGCCCATGCCTTTTCTCATTGGTGTCCCTGCTCCTATTCTTTTGGTAAGCTAAAAAAATATAGAAAATCATCTAGCAAAAATATTTACTAGAAACGAGCATTTTAACGTAGTAACTATGTTGTCGATATATAATATATTCGTTTACTTTTGAATATTACATCGAGAGCCGCGGCAGCGTCTTGACGCCGAGTATTGAAAAAAAATTAATGAATTGCAAAAGCCGGTGCAAGCTAGGTTTTTAAACACAAGAAAACCTTCATCGAATTAGCTTAATAGTTTCTTTTTTAATTACTCATATTTGAATCTTCTAGGTATAAATACTCTCTAACATCATGCTATTATAGTATACGTTATAACAATACAGATAAATTACCGTTTCAGTAGATATGAGGTAATTGAAAAATGACGATAATTTTCTCATTTTGATAATTGAAATAATATATATTGAGATACTGCTACATTGATATGTTAACATACCATTATAATATTACTGTTGTTATTATAGTGTTTTCTCAATTTATAAAAATTAACATTTTTTTAGCGCGTACGAAAAAGTGATTTGGGTGAAGTTGTGGTACTGGACGCCGACAACAATACCATAGAGACACCTTTTCAAGACTTGGAATCTCTTCCAACCGATGTGGTACTTTAGATCGTTGATCCAAAAAATTATTAAAGTTTTTTTTTTCCTTCTTTCAATTCAGAACCCATGGAGGCTAGAGTACAGGAGGGCTCACTCCATGCAAATTGCATAGGACTGGGTAAAGTCAAAATCGTGTCCCTGCCGAGGTGGCGCTGACAACGCTCGCTGTTTTCCATTGTACCGACAAGTAACTACGTGCGTTTGGGAATTTACATATACAGTGGCGTGCAAAAGTTTCGGGCCACCCTATTTTTTCCAGTTAATTGATAAAATATTTTATTTCTCCACTCGTTCATTGTTCAAAATATTCAAGAGAGTTAGAATGAAGGTAACAACGTCGTATATTATATTTAATTATGGCATATTTTTCGTGTACTACGTGGAATGACTTTGGTCGGTGGGCAAAAGTATCGGGCCACTATATCGCCGCGGCTTCGTACGTATGGTTTGTTTACATTTTTTTCCTCATTAGTTTCAAAACATGTCCTACAATGGAAAATCAGTCTCCTTTCTGCCACAATGCCGAAACACACGAATATTCAGCTTCGTGAAATCGTGTTAAAACTTTCGCCAGAAGGAAAAAGTTCTCGTGATGTTGCGTAGACTTTATCTATTGGCAGAAGTACCGTTAATCGTATTATTACTAAATATAAATTAACAAACTCACTGTGTGCCAAAAATCGGAGCGGTAGACCGTGAAACACTTTGAATCGCGTCGACAAAATTATAAAAAGGAAGTGCATTGTAGATCCACGAAAAAGTGCTGCAGATGTTTCCCAGGAATTGCAAAGTGAAAATCTAGCTGACGTTAGTCGGAGTACGATATCTCGACGTCTCAAATCTGCGGGGCTGATTGGATGTGTTGGTGTAAAAAAACCATTGATTAGCAAAAAGAAAAAGAAGGCTAGATTAGACTTTGCGAAAAAATATCAGCGCTGGACGGTATCAGATTGGCGGAAAGTACTTTTTTCCGATGAATCGAAATTTTAATTATTCGGAAGTGATGGTCGGAAGTACGTAAGACGTCCAGCAGGTACCAGATATAATGTAAGGTACGAAATTCCTACCGTAAAACACGGTAGCGGAAACATTAAAGTTTGGGGAGCATTTTCTGATGATGGCGTTGATCCGCTGGTGGAAATTCATGGCAATATGGACGCTGCAATGTACACGGACATACTACAAGATCATATGCTCCCATTTGCAACAAAAAATTTGCCGCGTGGTTGGGTTTTTCAACACGATAATGATCCGAACCACGCTTCGCGTCTTGTTAAAAAATTTCTTCAAAGCCGGAAAGTCCGCCTTCTTGCCTGGCCATCGCAGTCACCGAATTTAAATCCTATTGAACACCTGTGGCAAGACCTCAAGCATCGTGTTGGAACGAAAAATTACTCCAACAAAACGGAATTGTGGAACCATTTGCGAAGTGAATGGGAAAAATTGCCACAAGAACGAATCAAACAACTAATTGGGTCTATGCCTCGTCGGTGCGCTGCAGTCATCGCTGCTAAGGGCATGGCAACAAAGTATTGAGTCGAGTGGAGAAGACTAAGACATGCTTCCTTATTTTTCAAGTTTTTTGTTATTTTTGTCATACCCAAAAGTACGCGGCCCAATACTTTTGCACAGCCAGTCATAAAATTTTTTTGAACAATTAATGATTTAAGATCGATATCAATGTATACAATCTATTGTTTCTAAATATAAGTGATTACGTGTTATCATTACCCGTTTGTTTTTCTCCCACCACCATATTTCTGTTCAATGTGCATAAAAAATAGGGTGGCCCGAAACTTTTGCACGCCACTGTATATATGTTCCATGCCTGACGCCAGCGCCGCCTATGTTAACCAAATTCGACTTTACTTCAAAAGACCGAATGAGCTTTCCTGTACTCTAGTCTCCATGTTAGAACCTTTTGTAATGAAACTTTTTCTCAACAGGTTACAAATTTAAAAAGAGCATTACGCAACAGACCGGCTCTTCTCGGTGATGGAGTCTCTAGGGCATTTTTACGAGCCCTCGTACAATTAACTGCTGGTTATAGAGAAGCTCTAACCCTACAACAGGGCGAGCGCATAACTTTCGATGAAAACGCGTTCGTCGAAAATCGACCAACCTCGATGCAACCGTTTTTACGAAAAATGTTGGAGTTGCAAATATTCCAACAGGTACAGTCGATTTATCATTTTATATATATATTGAAACGAAAATAAGTTTTTGTAGGCTAATGTTTGTATATATAGATCAATGACCAGTTCAGCTGTTTTGGAATTAGGTTCGGTACTGGACAGGCAAATGTATCGAATAAGGATAGGCATAGGAAATGACCTCAGTAGCGCATTGATACTCTGTTTATGTTTCAGAGTGTGATTGCGTTTATTCTCATCCTTGGTCGGAGAAGAATAGGAGATAGATGTTTGAAGAGTTTTGTTTTGATCCAATATACTGAGTGTCCTAATCGTGTCTTGACTATTTTCTATTTCTCTAATTTGCTTCTTTACTTAAAACGAATTTACTTTGGTTATTTTAATTGAATTGTGATAATTTAATTAATAATATTTAATTATGACACTGATATGAACTGAGTTATATGAATGATAGATTGTTATGACGTAAAGGTTTTATAATTGCTAATGTATTTTACAATGTGATAATCGATCGCTATACCGAGATACACATGGAAAATACTAGATTTTTATATCTAAAGTGGCCTGGGCTATGCCAAGATAGTTTTTGTATAATTATGGATGTTCTTTTTTTATATGATAATCGGACGCTATGCCGAGATACATATAAAAATATACCGTACTTAATTCTATACTGGCCTGGGCTGTGCCGAGATAGATTTTTCCTTACAACTATTAATGTATTTTTTATATATGATAATCGGACGCTATGCCGAGATACATATAAAAAATACAATAACTTAAGTCTACAGTGGCATGGGCTTTACCTAGATATATTGCTTATAACTATGGATGTATTTTTTATATATGATAATCGGACGCTATGCCGAGATACATATAAAAAGATCCAGTAACTTAATTCTACGGTGGCCTGAGCTGTGCCGAGAGATGTTTCTTATAAACTAAAGGTAGGATGGGCTTTCCTAAGAATAACGTAATAGCCGGACGCAATGCCAAGAGATACGTTACATGTGAGTTCGGGATGGGCTTTCCCAAGGAACGTGATAGCCAGACGCAATGCTGGGAGACACGTTTTGTAGGATAGGAAGCGTGATAGCCAGACGTAATGCTGGGAGACACGCGAACAAGTGTGAACTTAAAGAAGTTTGGTTTGGAATAATAGGTAATGGGTTAGGGAGACGTCGCCTTATATATGATTTTTCCCACGGTGCGGTGAGGTTCGCGGTGGGAATTAGGTAGTGACGGAGGTGGGGCGAGTCTCTCGAACGTTCGACTACGCACACACTGACGTGCCTTGTATCGCTCGTCGAGCCCCCTTCTGCGTAAGTCGTATCGTTACAATATATATATTTTACTACGATTGTCTATTTCACTGCATTTTTTATAATGATCTATTTTTGAACAATTTTGAATTCTAATTTATTGTTCCATGGAGTAATATCTTTTTCCGGTTCTAAGATGCCATCCCATTACTTTTATTTTGCTGATCCTTGGAGTGTTGACTACAATAACTTTTTCCTAATACACTATTGTATCGCAACGAGGATTCAGGAAATATTTCCATGGAAAACCTATCCCTATATAGTTGGTGATATTTTTACTGAGTTTCAGTTGATTACCATTCTCAAATTATAGAAAACCGTCCTCCCGCTCAGTGATTGATGGGCTAGTCGGTGGTGTATGGGTGAGCGGTCACCCATCCAAGTAGTCTTCCCCCGAAACTGTTAGGTCTGGGAGATCGCCAAAGCTACACATCAACCGTGCACCCATTGCTGCCGGTCGCATTTTTATTAAATTATTCTACTTTATGTTATCCATAGTGTCTTATATATAGGAGAATTTTTTTTTATTATAGTAAGACCCCGATTTTCTACCGCTTGGAGAGAGGACTGGTAAAAAATCGGGGTTCAGCTGAGAGATGTGACTTAAATGTCGTGAGGAGGAACGAAATGGTGCGAACATGCGCGTATCCATTTTTAGCTTTCGAATTTGAGGTTATGTTGCCGCAGCGCTTGTGCGCCAGCGTGTCGGTCGAGTCTGGTAGGAATAGCAATGCCCACAGTCATTATTCCCCTCGGTGAGACAAAATAGAGCGGGGGCAAAAAATTAGGGGAATGGCAAAAAATCGGGTTCGCACTGTAGTCATTTTATATTGGGGTTGGTAACCAATCTAAATTGTTACTTCCACGGTTCGGAGTTCTTCCCTTTTAGCATTCGTACCCTTTCCGATTATTTCTCCACCCTTCCATCTATTCCCCCATATGTGCGGCTGTAGTCGACTCATTCTCCACTATATCGCATTTATTGAGGGCAAAGGGAAACTGCAAAAAACCTTGCCCATATAGCCGGTACCTGATTAATCTCCTCGGACGGCAATGCGAGCACGCTCAAGCACGGCCACCAGAGGGGCTCTGGCAGGTACCTCCTCAGCTGTGATGCAATGAGCCAGCCAGGATGCAATGAGCCAGTCAGTGCACGGTTAGAGGGCTACCATCTGCACGATGAGAACCGTCCACGGGAGGGCATCAAAGCCGTACACCGACCGGTCATGCATCACAGTAAGCTAGCTTGGGCATGGATTTATGAAGGTGGGATCTGAACCACTCGGGATTGCAGTAGAAACATTTGAAAAAATGTTCAAATTTTCATTGGTGTTTGGCCGGGGTTCCAACCCGGGATCCGCGTCATACGAGCCCGAGCCCTTGCCCTTGTCCACTAGACTAATCGCTCTCACTTATTATTAATTTTATACAATTAATATTAACCCTTACGGTACACACTATGCATTTCAGAAGTTTCATAAAAATGAGGTCTAACCACCTTATCAGCTATAGCCATGCACTAAATCAATTTTTTCGACATAAATGTTAAGTATAGGCTCTGACGAACGTTATTTTGAAAATCTTATTCATTTGGGAGTTCTAGATTTCGTTCGAAATAGTCCAATAACTGAGGTCACGTGTGACCCAAGCTTTTGGACTTATCATCAGCATTCATTTTTTGTGGTCTAATGTGGATGTAGATCTTATATTTATTACGTTGTATTAATTGTTACTTTTTGAAATCTTTTTACATTCATTAATATTACACTTTGAATATAAATAATTATGCGAATTTGTTCTTACAATTTTGTTCATTAGATTTGTTTTTAACTAATTTTTTTCACTTTCAGACTGTTTTTTTTTTATATTATAAATTTTTAATGATTTCTTTCCTCGATTATGCAGTTTATCGAAGAACGTCTGCACATGCTCAATTCCGGTCTCGGTTTTTCCGATGAATTCGAAATGGAGGCGTGCAATTATTCCGACAAATCGGGTAGTAAATTTATGCAACAATATCGCGAATGGACGTACGCGATGCGCAAAGAGGGCTCTGCTTTTTTTCGTAGTGTCAAGGATAAGGTTTGTTATTATTACGGAATTTGTTTACTATTTACAAGAATGATTATGTCCCTAAATGTAATAACTTGTAATAATTTGTTAGGCAAATCCAGCCGTCAAATATGCTGTCAAGTCGGTAAGTAAATTCGCCAAATTTTCACAAAAAACTGTCTACTTCTAACATTTCATTTTGAATTTGAATGTTCACAAAAAAAATATTAATTGGTACAACTTGTCTATTTTTTCCATTAATCGTTTAGAAAAAAATAATTTAAAAGAAAATGTCAATTCAAACAAAAGAAAACAATAAGTAGTTAAAACATGTAAATTCAAGCTAAATCTTGAATATGACTTATATCAAGACAAGAGCTGAAAAAAAGTTTAAATTAATCAATCAAAAGCAACCACACCGCACTAATTTTAAAGTGAGTGTGAACTATAGAAATTATATCGTTAATAAAAATTAATCGAGGACACGATGAAAAAAATGGGCGACACAGACGAGAACGAAAACTTGACTTTCAGATCAACGATCAATCATACATATATTCATACCAATAGTTGTATTTCATTAAAATTTCAGTTCTTGGTGGTTTGCAAAACATCTTAAAAAAAATTGCCATTCTTAATTCGTTACGAACATTATTATCAACAAATTATTTAACCCGTGATAAGCACACATGGTTTTGAACTAGAACCTCAATGCACTGAAATCATTTAATTCCCTCATGCGGGTTTTTTTAAAAGATATCTTCGCTTCTAATCGAGTTAGAGGATTTTCTTTTTTTTTTTGAAATCAAGGTCCAACTCTCCCGCGTAAAATGAACTCTGATAAACCCCGATTCAAGCGATAGAAACCGAAAAATTAATAATTGAAAACCGTTAAAAATCAATATTCCATAAATCCCTTCACAGTGAAGCGATAAACGATCTTTTGTGTCATAAATGTGTTGAAAACAAAATGGTTTCCAAAATACACTAACCAATATGTTATTCTGGGATCGCTGAATCTAAACCCGATATCAAATTGTGATAAATCAAAATGACGGATCCAATATGACGGACCAAAAAGCAACATTGTTTTTCCAATGAAAATACGACACTTGGCAGTTTTTGGGGTAGCTTAATCCAAATCTGAAGTCAGATTTTGGTAATTCAAAATGGTAAATAGAGTATGGCGGACAAAATAAGCAGAAAATATAAAAATATGACATTAAAAAAATATTTTAAAACAGATTTGAAAACATGGCGTATTTTGTCAGGCAACCTCCTCGTAATACATTCCGGGGCCGTGAATTATATTTTTTTATAAATTCACTAACTATCGTTGATCTGTAACGATCATTCTAAATTCCCTAAACAGAGATTTAGTTTATTTGAGTGAAAATGATGGGGAAAATATCCTAATCCATCCTAATCCGATAATTGTTAATCCTAGCTACACATTATAACTTTTAGTACCTTACAGACTATCGATTTATTGGACCGACGACTTTATTGCTCTATAACATTGTAACGAACGCGTCTATTGAGGTTTAATTGTAGTGAAATCGAAACGCCAAACTCCGACCAATCCGGAGAAGTAATCAGTAAAGCCACAAAGTCGTGTGATAAAAAGCTATAACGTTTATGAAAAGGCGTGAGGTGAAAAAAAGGTGAAAATGTAGTGTTGCTGTCGGTCCATTGGACCCCGTAGTGTGTAGCTAGGGTTAGAGATTATTGGCAAACATTTTTAATCTACTAGCTCTAAATTCATAATTTTAATACAAAATTTGGATTCAGCAACCCCAAAATCTTAGGCAAACCTAATTTTATTGAAATCGTGATATTGGAAATCGGGTTTTTTCATCAAAACATATTTACTCGTGAGACATTTGGTGGGTACATTTTATTTTTGCGCATATATGCATCAGGCACTGATAAGTGGTTAATAACGGGGAGAAAAAAATAAAAAATTTAGTATGGTATCCTTGAGATATCATATTTCTAGATTTTCGTGATTTCCTAAAAAGCACTTATTTTTCATATTGAATTAGAAAAAATGAAGGTTGTTTTCAGGACATTTTTTGACCTTGAAAATAAAGATACAAGCAAGACTTTTTTCCTCTTTATTTAAGATTATGATAAAAAATAGTCGGAAAACCAATATCAAACCGAGAAAACTCGAACAAAATGAAAACTCACTCATCACACATCTCCGATGCTGGAGGCACATTGCCTTTTGGAATTTCGAGCATACTATTATCATTTTTACATCTAGTGCGAAATATCAGTATCCACACCTTGTATACCTTGCCAATTTAAAGGTGCTGGTATAAGCTATCGTTGGTTATTAATTGTCAAAAATGTACACGTTTCTAGCATACATGGCACTAACGACCCACAACGTTTCGCTTCACACCGTTGTGCTCGAACCTAGGGCGAAATTGGCGGAAGCGTCGATTCACGATTCTTTGGGGTCCTTGAAACAAAAACTGTGTGGTGAGGGAAAAGGAATTTACCAAAAATGTTATACTCCCCATCATTCTCGAAAAACTTGTGAGGGCACTAAATGTTCTGAGTGCTTGTCCCGGGTTAAAAAAATAACTGTTCAACAAATAATCAGACAATTTTGTTCCATCGTAGGGAATGAATTTGTTGATTTTCTAAAATGCTTTCGAATTTTTTCTTTTTTCTTCTAAATTCCTATTTTCGCCTTTTTCTGGAGGCGGTACTTGACAAACTTTGCTCAACGCCTTAGATATCTCGTAAATATGAAGTTGAGTCTTTCAATAAAAACATGGGCACAATTTGTACTCTTCTATTCATTTTTTAAAAGCTTTTACTTAAATCGAAAAAAGGGGATATTCTAAAAAAATGTAAATGCATTTCGGAAAATGACCACATTTGTTTCACGTAACGAAAAAAAATTATCTGATTGTGTCGATGTCGAAGAATATTTTTTTTAAACAATATCTTGATAACTTTTTATAATTATTGTTGCAAATTAATGTTCGTAAAGTTTCAAAGTTGGTTGAATTTTTTCGAATGTCAGTTCAACTTCGAAATTTAAAAAATCTGATCTAATTGAATTTTTGGCTGATAAACATGGGTATTTAATCCTTAAGACATTGATCTAGTTTAGGGAATTAAAAGAAGGTGATCTTCAGAAATTTTTGTTTTTAATGAAAGAAATAATCAATCTTTCCTGAACTTTTGCACACATTTCACTGCATTACAATTTTGAAAAAGTCTTCGATGCGTTTGTGCGTTACAATTCTCTATCGTTGTGTTAAATAAGTTTCGAACCTTCTATTTGAGGTATGGAACATGCAAAAATATTCAATTATTTGAACGTACTAATTGTGTCATTAATTGTTTAGGTTAAGGACAGAGGAAAGGATATGAAGACTGTGTATAAAGGATTGAAACTAAAAGGTAATTAATAAACAATTATTATTCTTCATGGTTTTAAAAACAGTTGTCGTTTACTGAAATTTCAAAATTTATTCCTTATGTATTGTATCTTTTGCGATAATCAAAATCAAACAATATTTTTAATAGTGCATTAACGGACAACACCACTGTGACCTCCTATTTTTTTCACATTTTTCAAGAATTTTTTTTTGTGGGAAAAAAAAGAGATATTCGAAAACTTTTTTTGGGTTTTGTTCCTTGTTTATTAATGTATCAAAAAACATTTTTTTCACATTTTTTACGCCGTATGGTGGCGCTGGGGAAGCTCTCGCGTCATCTCCGCAGTGGTTCGCGGCACGCAGCAGAACTCTCTTCAACGTCGATCTGAAAAAAAATACCGAGTGTTTTCGTTAATAATATGATATTTTGAAGAGAAGTACATAGGGATTTGGAAAAATATTGATTTTTTAAAAATAGGCACGCCTTTGAAATTAAAGAATGATTTTTGAGCAAAATTTCTCGTCGAAAATAGGCTATAACTTTTATAATTATTGAGATATCGAAAAAATCCTATGTACTTCTCTACATAATCTACTTTTATTGATACAGTAAAAATTTGAAGTCGATCGGATAAAAATTGCTCGAGTTCTGCTGCGTGCCGCACTCAAAAAAGTGGTTTTGAGAAAAACGCGTTCAAAGTTTTAGGTTTGTTAATTTATGTTATAAATTGAAAAAAAAATTATTTACCTTCAATCAGCGATGCCGGCACCATATAGCTGGCCTTCAAGAAGCAAATCGTTGTCTCCTGATTCTTTCCTCGAACTTGTTAAGGCTTTTCTCGCTTTTTTTGCAGCATCTGTGAGCGAGCGCTCCGCGAGCTGGATCCGCGCTGCGTCGGTCTCAACGCAAAAGTTGAAACAATTTGGGCCGATGGTTATCCCCAACGTCTCCAGTACTTTCATGAGACTTCTCAGGCCATCATTGAACACTAATACCGCGATATCAGTGGCAATATCAATGATTTTTTTGCTTCCGGACTGGCACTTGGGGGCTATTGCCCAAACTGATTTATTGTAGCTTTCGTTATTGTTTTGCGTATAGCCGCCCAAACAACGCTGCAGCAAATCGTCCCTGCTCAAATTTTCGAAGATTGGCTGAATTGCCTCCAATATTTCCTGAGGAAGAGGCGGTTTATGGCGATATTTAGAAATATCACCATTTGCGACCGCGCGCTGCCACGAACACCACGTTTCGGCTCCTTCCGGGCAATCGTCATGTTGTGGCTCACTGTCTGTGGACATTTTATGTTTGATAGTTGCCCAAATTGCCTTCCTCATTTTGTCAACATCATCGCTGTTCCTCGAAATAGCCAAGCCGTAATATGTGCTCAACTCGTCAATCAATTTTCCGGTGAGCTTTCCTCTGCCAGACAATCCTTTTTTTTTTCACGATTTCGCGGAGGCGCGTCCCCATACGTTTTTGGACATGATCGATGCACTCTTTTTTTTTTTATCTCAAAACCGTCGTATGGATCGCTATTCGATATGCCCAGAAACGTTTTAGAATCGCCGTCACCAGCGCCCAGCTGCGCGGGACCCCGAGCGTCGCGGACCGCTGCACCGCTCCACAAAATATTCAATATCTACGAAAATAATTATTTTTTCGACCTGGGTCCAACGGCATTTCAATCTTAAAAGTATTTTAGATTTTTTAAAATGGTTTTCAAAAAATCGATTTTTTGAAGCCGTCACAGTGGTGTTGTCCCTTAATTTAATTTTCTACCATTTTACGAATTATTTTTTGTTCTTTGTTTTATTACTTTTAACAATCCCACCTGTTTATTTTTACGAGTTTTTCTTTAATTTATAATTATATTTTTCCGTTTGTATTTTCGTTTTTATATTAAAATGAATTTATTGAATTATGGATTTCGAGTTAAATCGGAACATATGATTTGTTTGATTTCTGACGTTGAAAAAGTTATGAGCATTTAAAAAAATTTCTTGCGAAATTTTGAAAAATTCATTACTTTGAAACGGGTTGAAATAAAAATCTAAAAAAAAATCCTAAAAACTCCTTTCAGTAGTTACTTGAAAACGAAAAAATTTCGACAAAATCAAAAAATGGTCGGGATCACAGACTGGCCGATTTGGCGTGGAATGCCCCGCATGCACCCTTTTTGACGCCATATCGGCTTAGCCACGCCTCCATGTCAGATCCCAATACATTTGCTCTCAAATCCTAAACTCTTTCGCCTCAGAACTACTTTCCCCCGAGTAATCCCGCATTCCTACATCACATATCACTCTCTCGTTATCGTATTCTTTCTCCTACTTGTCATCGATCTCTTTTTTCTTGCTATTCTTGCACATTTAATTATACTATCACGTACGACAACAATTTATTTCATTCCTCCCAGTATACCGTTAACTTTTCCTTTTAGTTTTCCACTTGTTGCTTACAAAGTATATTTTTGACATCCTTATACCCTTTACTTCTCTTCTTCTCAAGAATTCTGCATCTGAATTTTTCCCGCATTTTTTCGTTTCCCATTCATTTTTTTTCTCCAGTCTTCCTTTGTCGAAGTGCCAATCTTCCAGTTTTTGTAATCTGGACAACACTTTGTTGTCTTAATTTTCAACCAATCCTTTTATATTTCCCCTGGTCGATCTTTATTATAATCTTTCTTTGTATCCTTTTCTTTTCCTTCGCGTATTTATATCGGTGCCTGTTTAAGGTTTTTTCTCCATTCCGTTGGGATCCTGTTTATTATGCCTCCAATTCACCACGTAAATTTTCATTATAGGTTGATTGTTTGAAAATTACAGTAATTCGTTTTTGGAATAATTTTTTTATCGATTAAACAATTAGCTGCATAGGTGCAACGATCAATTTTAGACAAAGTCGACGTGGTGAATTCGTAGAAAAATTCGTAAAAAGTACGCACCTTTCTTTAAAAAAATTGAATAAAAATGTACCATCGTATATGTTTGCATTTATCAGACCGCGTAAAATCAATTAGTTTACACATTGATTTATTCGAAGTACGCGAGGAGACTGTTGAGATTTTTTTAAATTTCAGGTCGCTCGAGAGGAAGTGAAAATAGCATGAGATTTCAGCAGCCACGCTCAGCACCAAGTTCACCGACTCTCGATCGAAGACCCGCTATGTTTGGTTCACCTTCGAAATCCCCGAGCGGTTTTACCGCAACTACGAGTTACCGCAAAGAGCTTCGGATTCGAAATATCAACGTTTCCGATACCAGGTAATGACGAAAATTAAGTGGGATATGAAAATTAAGAATCGATTATTAAAATTCAAAATTATTTGTTTATTCGATTATTGATATCACAATGAAATTCGCAAACATTTAAAAATTTCAGTAGAAAACAATACTCACCGTTGAGTCCAAACTCACCGGAGGAAACGGACTCACCTCCGGAACGACTCAACATCGATCTTATGCACGAACTGCAGGATGTTATTTATCCGAATAATCCACCTGTCGATCGAACCGTAAGTATTTGTAGAATTACATCCAAAAGTCATTACACTCATGATTAATCAAATTTAAATATTTTATTCAAAAAAATCTATAGTTATGCAAAATTTAAACAGTGTCTAGATATTTTTCAAACTTCCCTATAGCTCTATCTTTTTCATATATATATTTTTTCAATAAAAAAAGCTTTATCTTTTTATTTGAAGACATTCAATGATATGCTTGAATTAAACAAAATATATTTTTTTCGAACTTTGACGTTTTTTCGTTAGCATTTTTTCACAGCTGCTTTTCAATGTTGCGATTCAAGTAGTGTCTGACAAATGAGCTTATGTGTAAGTGTGCCGATAGAATTTTTCCATTCAAGATCGTTTATACAAATCGGGACTATAGATTATAAAAAACGTTATTTTGTAAGTCTGCTCACCGATAATTGTTAAAAATACGTGAAAAAGCATTGCCGGTCTGATTGATTTGCGTTTTATGTGCATTTACGCATTTTCGTGTACAATGTTGGACATGCGCACGTTGGACACCTGCTCCGATAGCAGCTCTATATATTTTCGTGACCTTTATATAAATTACAAAATTATAAAAATTTCCGACATGTATAATCGATCTTTATTTCATTCTGGCTTATTTTACCGAATCACCGAATACCGAGAATATTACTAAACGGATGACCTTGAAAATTTGTGCTCTTCGATTAAATTAAAGATTTTTCAAAGACTTACTCGCAAGTTATATCGTATTTGAACAATAGCGAATGAATTGATATTTTTTTTATGTCAAAATTAGTTAAATTGTAATCTTTGTTGAAGAAATATAGTTTCGAATTAAAAAAACATTAAGGTCACATTATAGTGATATTTTTAACCAAATCGTGTTGCTTATTTTTTCATTCTTATCGATATAATGAAAAAAACATTGAAAAGTAAAGCAAATTGGCATGGAATACATCATAAAATGCACAACTCGTCGAAATGTTGAGCACGGCATGACTATTTTTTTATTTTTGAGAGGAACGGACGGTGGCGCCATCTTCGCAGTTCAGACAGATTTTAATTTTTCAAACGTGCAGTGAACAAATATTTTTTAGCAATGCCCGCTTCGAAAGCGCGATTTGAGATTAAAAAATCAAATATAATTATATTCGATGTCTTCAATTATAAATGCTTCATGGCTAGCTACATTTAAATTTGTTATATTGTTCCAAAATTGTGGAACACCAAATTATCGGTCCTGAAAAAAAGGTACTTCTTCACCCAATAAAATAAGCTACACTTTGTAGTTTACTAAGGTAAACTGCACTTGTAGTTTAGGTTGTAAAGCTGTTGTAGCTTACTTTGTAAAGTAAACAAGAACGGTAGGATTTTTTTCGGCACTTTTTTCGGATTTTTTAAATGCAAAATCCTTGTCTTCCATACTTGACGTTCGAAATACATAAAATACAAAAAACTTGCATCGTCCAGTTGATCCAACAATAATTATAGAATTATGCTATTCCATTACAAATTAAATTTTTCATTTCATATAAGTAATTTCCTCAAGGTATGCCACGAACTCAAGATGGTCATTTGTCTCTTGATTCAGCCACAATATAGCACACCTTGAATTTGTTTCTCCCAATTACAAAAATTATTGCCGAATATTACTAATTGCGTTAGTGTATGGTTTTTAAGTTTGCGTTTTTAATTTGAAGGGTAATTGTGTATCAAGGTCATCATCTTGGATGGCCATGAACGTGGGCATATACAGAACGTTCCAGAGTGTTGAGAACATGTTGAGAATAAAATTTTTAACGTTTTTAGTAGGACATCCTATATATGCGAATTCGTTTTCAAGAATCTCAAGGTCATCGTAGTTCGTTGACCTTGTGATTACCCAGGCTCGTGACCTTGGTTTGCACAGTTACCATCCTTTCAGGAGTTTTAGATCAAAGTGAGCTTTTTTGTTGTTTTTTTTTCTTTTTTTTTTTGTGGTTAATCTTTCAGTTGAAACCAGTTCGCAGTTTAGACAGCTTGAGACCTGCATGGAGTGGGCGCTTGCGGCACGGCCCCCTGCCTTGTACCGTAACTTCAAACGATTGTGAAGCTTTCCAAAAACCCGCATTATTGTTTCCCCAACAAAATGTCCCTCCCAACTGTACTCAGGGAATCTGCGATTCGCCAAACGTCCCAAAGCTAACTAGTAGCGATTTTTCGAACTTCAAAATCCCAGTGACATCACTATCTCTCGGTCACAAAGCGAGACAAGAGTCAATGATTATTTCGTCTTACTTGTCGACAGTCGGTAACTCCACTCTTACCAAGACAAGAAATGAGATATTCAATAGGATTCCCGGGACTTTGCACCCGACCAATCCATTTATTGGAAATATGCTCGATTCCATTTGTACCCAAGATACAATAGAACGAGAAAATAATAGTCTTGAGCATAAATCTATTTTGTCTGAAAACTCGAGCCATTTGAAAAATCCATTTGATTCTTGTAATATTAGCGTCGATCTTACGAATTCGAAAAATACGAACGGTAGCACGAAATATTACACTGGCCAATTGCAGGACTCTTTCGATACCAGTATAATCCAAATTCTTCCCGATTCAATCACATCCCACCATTGTTCTCAAATCCCCAAACAACCTAGTGATTTTCTTCATTTTGCACAAATAAATACCGATCGTCACGCTACACAGGAGAAGGTAAACATATGTCATTCTTCACTTCTTTTTTCTGTTTAGTTTTTTTTCCACCATTGGCATTATGAGTTGTCCGATTAGACCTTTTTCTCGCTATTTGCCAATTGAGGAAAAATGCCGTTGCGTAACGCCAGCGGAAACAAATACCGTGCTAAATCTAACACCATGAAGTTTAAAAATATCCATTTCGACACTCATTGGGGCTTAACTCGTACTGTTAAGGTTATGAAATCGGTGACGTTGAAGTTCGAGCTGTACAACTAAATATAATCGAAAAACCCAAACTCCTTAAGAGTATGGGTCAGTCGGTATCTCGCCACCGTGAGTGCAAGAGAGATAACTGCAAATTTCGAAAGTGAAAATTTTCGACACGGTTTGACCGATTATAAAAAGGCTCTGTCAGCGGATTTTCTCATCGTCCCGCGTCCGCTGACAGAGCTTTTTTGTATTCGGTCAAACCGTGTCGAAGAATTTCAATTTCGAAAATTCGAGGTGAGGTTAGGTGACTGATCCATCCTCTTAAGGGGGGCGCCTAGTTTAGAAGGTGAAAAAAAGAATGATTTTCATTCATTCTTTAAAGTTAGTACCAATAAACAAATAATTGTGAAACTTTTAGCAATTTTAAAGTCGTTGATTTTATTGAATTGTACGACGTCTTGTCGCCCGAGTTATGCATCTGCCGGCAGGTCTACAGGTATAATTATTTTCCGAAAGAAGATCGGAACGAATTACATTAATTTTAATGAAGTGTTAATCAAACTGAAAGAACTAAAAATCCATCTGAAATTTTGGCGCAATGGATATCATAACCTTTCCATGAACTTGGTTGTCGGCAGAACCGATTGTCCGCTAATTTGTCATTAAGTTGTTGTCGCTGTTGTTGTTGTTATTGTTGTTGTTGTTGTTGTTGTTATTGTTGTTGTTGTTATTGTTATTGTTATTGTTGTTTAATAACGAATATATTTTCAGACATCAGCCCCTGTGCAGCAAGATTTAATAAGGCTAGATTCAATCAACGGTGAGGACGAGTTCAATCCTCTTTTGTGGTCGAATTCGTCGTCTTACGGAGATCCCAAACAAATGACGCAATCATTGCACATACCGCAAATGGCCGAGGGACTGAGCAATCCTTTGTATCCATACTTTTTACCGAAACACAACAGCGGTGATCATCAGCTTTTTGGTCACGGGACCAATGAGAGCTTGAGGGATTTCGATTTGCTGCAAGAATACGGCCTTGATTTCAATAAATTCAGCCTTGCTAATGGAGCCTCAACCTCGACCTCATCGACCTCTAAACAAGAAACTTCCTGTGATCGAAACAACCAAAAAATTGAGTCAATTCGAGACGATCCCTTTGGCAATTCTTTCGCTCCGACGACTATCAAATCCCAACAGAATTGGACGAAATTCGAGTAAACGAAAATGCCATTTCTTGAATATTTACAGGACTGCTCACATATCATTATTTATTTCAGGCTTGTGTCACGTGATCCAGGAAATTTTTCGGTCCGAAAATCCACGATTTTTACTCGAAATGCTCAATTAAATTTTTTTGTCTCTTTTTTTTTACAATTTTCCGCGATTGGCTACTTTTCTAACTGTACCTGGCCTTGAAAAAACTCAATTTAATTTCTCGGATCGGAAAATATTGCAATCACAAATCCATAATTGACTTTTTGATACGCAGAAACATCCTGATTGTTATAATTTTTTGTGGTATTTTCAGTAAATTAAATCATAATGTAGCTTATTATTTTCTTTCCAATTTAGTGGAGAAGAAAAATATTGTTGAAATTTGGAAAATTGGCAAAAAAGAGTGAAACAACTAGTAGATTTCGAGATTGTTTTGTCTGTTTTTCAATTTTTAACCATTTTTAATAAGTTTTAGTATCATGTATTTTTCAAATTGACGTATAATTATCTCACATTTTTCATCCGTTTTTTTTTCATAACATTTTCCAAGGAAATCTTTCATATGATTATGCTTTTTTCGCATGAGTCACGTGACATTTCAAATGGATGTGTTAAGGAGGTTGTATCGTTTCTCACGTAAAAATTATTTTCCAACTTTACACAATAAAATTTTGTAAATAGAAAGCTTAAGACAGTATTAAACCTCTGGCGGAAGATGATTCATCGTCTCAAAATTGAGATATTTATTGTTGAAATTCGCAAATTTTTGAAAGCTTCCATAAGAGCCCATGTTAAACTTGTCATTTTCAACAATGAATATCTTGATTACCAGGCGGTGAAACCTCTCCAAATTTTTCACACATAATTAAATGTTGTTCAAGAAGATTCACGCCAAATTTCAATACATTAACTTGGAATAATCAAATATAATGTATTTTTCGTATGATGTCATATAAATATCGATACAACCTCCTTAAATCGAAGGGACCTAAGAATTATGACAAATTATTTCGACTGGCAACTGTTTTAGATTTTGAAATTTTTTCACGGAAACGTGAATCTTCGGCAGGAGTGGTCACGTGACACGTATTTAGACGAACAATAGTTATAGTATTATTTCGATACTCATAATCAGGCGGGAGAGAGAAAGAGAGCGCTTTTGGCGACTCGGCCGACGGAAAGTTGCTGCGATTTTTTTTGTAAATATAGCCTAATGGGAAAAAAATCGAAAAATATTTCAAACCGTAAAGAACTCGTGCAAAAAAAGTTGCCAATGGCTCCATGATTAAGTTGTACATTTTATAGATCTACATATGTGTATTTATATATAAGGCATTCCACGTCATTTCGCGAGACTGTGACCTCGACCATTTTTAACTTTCCTCTCGTGAAATATTACCCCATGAAAGGAATACCCACACTTGTTATTAGATTTTCATTTCATGTCTTTCAAGAATTAAAATTTTTCAAAAAATGTATGTTCTGAATTTCGATTAGTATTTTCATAAAAAGAAATGAACAAAATTATTAATCATCATTGTCAACGATTTTTTTGCAACTGAAATAAAAACTATTTTTTTAAAGATGATTGCCATTTTTAATTGACTTTCAAAAAATTCTCTAAAATAGGATGACGAATTATATGATTTTTTATTCTTTTTCAATTTCTTCTAATTCTTTTATTCAATTTTACCTTCTATTTTTTTGGAATTAATATATTTTAATTTTTGAATAAAGTTGAATTTTTTGTTACCAACATACTTTCGATTGATATTATCGGTTTTATTATTTTTAAGCCTATTTCGATTGACATTGAAATTTGACGTTATATCAATTAGTTTAAGAGCTATCGGCGTTACAACGTTTCCAATCCTTTCAAAATCTAAATTTTTCGAAATATTGTAGCTCTTGAAAGACATGAAGAATGGGGTTTTTACAAAAAAATTTCAAGAAAATTAAAAATGGACAAGATCACGCCCTTGCGAAATGGAGTGGAATGCCTCACACACACACACGCGCGCACACACACACACACACACACACGCGCGCGCGCGCGCGTAAACATATTTAGTATTAGCCTAATACGAAAAAGCATATTTATCCGCATTTTACATTGGGTATGCGCAATTTCTGTTGTATAATTATTCACGATAAAAAATGATAAAAAAGACGAACACTCGAGTAACGATTTAAAAGAACCATTGAAAAATTAAAAAAAAGTGATAATAGATATACTCAATTAGATGGGTAATTCCGAATTATACTTCCATTTGAGAAAAATGTTAATTTTTTTGTTGAGAAAAAAAAAATGAGTCAATTGTTGTACATTGTATCGCGTATTTAAAGACAATATCTTTTTATAGGAACTGTTCGAATAGCACAAAATAATTTGTAATTAAATTTTATAACCTTGTTTCCCAAATATTGCTCCTTAATTTTCCCCACCGGATTCCACGCAATATCGAACCTCAATCAATCAGTTCTAATCTAACGACTTTCGCAAAGGTAAGTACTCGAATTTTCTCCATGCGAGACTTCAACCCTTGATAAGTACGCTGGCTCGAATTAGGACCACCAAAATCCGTGGAATCTGACGCATTTAGAAACGTTCAAACCTGGACACCTCCGATAAAAACAGTCAAATAATTTGAAACTAAAGTAGTGATTTGAAGATAAGATTTGGAGCTGTAATTATTTGAAAAAAATGTTTTCTCCTACGATAGCGAGAGGAGCACTACAACCGATAATCGATCTTAGAATTAGTTTGGGAACAGTGTACCCGGTGGAGGGTCGGAAAAAACAACATATAAGGTGCCCCAAAAGTTGGACCCAAAGCTTGCGGACTTCGATAGACCGCCGAATTTTGAAGGGAAAGTCCTTTATTCATTTTTCCTCTGACGCCCCGCTTATAAGATATTTAATAATTAGCAACAGGCAATAAAAAGCCACATCACGAACAATTTAAAGTGAGGCTCATATCGGATTGGCTTGAGTACTTTACATTTACCACAAATTAGCTTTCCTATTTTTTATCCTTCATTACAATTTCCTTATTTACAATTTTATCCTCAAGTTGACTAGTTTCTTTTTCAATTTTCCATTTTTATTTAAATTTGCCGGCGTTTCTCGAATTTATTATTTACGTCTGGCTTTCATTTGGCATTTTGGCAAAACCATATACTATTTAAACCTAGGGGATGTGTCCCCTAAAATTCTTCCAAACCCAGGAACTACTATTTGCACCTGGTCATTATACTATATATATTTTTTTAATTATTTTATACTGTGGATACTTTGATGACAGTCATCAAACTGCATAAGTGTCATCAAACTACACGAATGCTTCTAAAAAATGTCATCAAACTACTCGATTTTCATATATATATATAGGTAATCAGCCCTAATGTGATAAACGCCTATATCTCCGAGACTATTAGAAACACCTCCCTATAATTATACATTAAGGGGTTTCGGTACAATTCTATTGTTTTCAAGCAAAGCGCCAACTTCACGTAGCAATATTTCGTCGAAAACAAATAAAAAAAGCGTGTTCGTTCGGTCGATGGGGGGAAAACTCACCGTTTTTGTTGATGAATAAATGAATAATTAATAAACCATGTGGACGAATTATTTAATTTTTGGATACCGGAATTGCAATAGTATACAGTGGTTTGGCAGTTTTTCAATTAGTTTTTAACATTTTTTCTCAGTATTCCATTCGTAAAACTGTCGTTCACCAATGACCGTAGGCATCTCACCATGTTAAAAAGTGTTTTTTGATATTTAATTTCACATAAACGGTGTAGACGATCGATTTAAAATTTGGACAACACATCCAGTATATGTCAAAGAATATACTGTGTAAATTTGAAGTAAATGGTTACATTTTGCCACTTGTACCGAAACTCCTTAAATTGCTCGGGAGAATGCCCAGAATAACATATTTAAAAAATTAGCAAGATCGGAGGTGAGGCCCGTTTTTTAAATATGTACCGTTTTATTAGTTAGTACTTCTATTTTACCTTAAGGTGATCTACCAGTTGCGTGAGTGCGAGAGAGATAACTAAAAAGTAGTTTTTCTTGGAGACGCTTAACACTTCGAGAAAAACGAATGTTACACCTTGTTCTCTGATAAAAGGAGAACAACGTGTAACTTTTTTCTTGAAATACCAAGCCTCGCCGAAAAAAGCGTGCAGCAGGACTTTTACCGACCGTACGACTGATAGATCACATTAATGAATCTGCGTATACTCTTGTCGAGCTTTTACGATCTCATCCCATTACCTACGGTCCCACTTCACTTCTATGTTCTTGTATAAGGCCCCCAAATGAGTTCCTCATCCACAGGCATGATTTTTCCTAATGCACTATTAAGAGTCGCGGTAGCGCTCGAGACAAGTACATTTACGAAGTGAGTCTCACAAGACACTTTTACCAGAAGGACTAACTGAATTACAGCATTTTGGAGGTTCATTTAAATTCACGTATTTTTTATTTTTTTTTCTTATAGTTTAAGTGCTGACGACCAAAATGGTCAGGTAACTTTATCGCTCGCTTTATCGTCAATGATCATCAGGATAATATTTTCCTGAGGGACCCTTTTGCAAAAATCGTCGATCTGTCAGACCGCACCTGATGGGTTCAGGTGTTATGAGGTGGGCGAAAAAAATAAGGTTTTTACCTTATTTTTTTTGTATACTTTTGTATCGTACTTAATTTTTGTTATAAACTGTTCTGCTATGTTCCCAATACACCAAAAAAAAATTCAAGTTGATCGGTTGGTGGAAAGGTGTTGCCAGCCTTAATTATAACTAAATAAAAAATAATAATAATAAAAAAAAAAGATTCGTTACCGGCATTTTTTCTGCCAAGAGTTTATTTATTTAATAATCCAACAGTAAAAGCCAGTCAAAAATAATGGTGGAATCATATCGAAAAAAATGTTGGAATGTACCGCTTTTCGTACGAAAACCGGCTGAGTGAGAATCACGATAAAGACTGTGTGGAGGGGATAACGCAACTGGAGCAGCTGTTACTTCGGAAGTGTTCGGCTTTTCTCGTTCAACGAGTGCGACGATGATAGCAGACCCCTCTTTGTTTATCGAACGCAACCGACGCGTCGAGAGAGCACGGACGCACTTGCCGGGCGGTATCCCCTTCACGCGCCCTTTATCGTGTCCCACAGCCGATTTTCGTACGAAAAGGGCACTTTCAATCATTTTTTTCAACACGGTTCCACCACTATTTTTGGCTGGCTTTTTTTTAGCTTATGTGATAAACAAACTCTTGGCAGATAAAGAGCCGGTACCGATACTTTTACTTTAACATTATTATTTTTTATTTAATTATAATTAAGGTTGGCAACACCTTTCCACCAATCGGTCGACTTGAAATTTTGTTTGGATGTATTGGGAACATAGCGGAACAGTTTGCAACAAAAATTAAGTACGGTATTTTTATCTTATTTTTTTTCCCCGCCCCATAACATCTGAACCCACCAGGTGCGGCCTGCCAGACCGACGATTTTCGCAAAAGGGTCCCTCAGGTAAGTATTATGCTGAGTATCATTGACGATAAAATTACCTGATCCTTTCGGTCGTCAGCTTTCCGAGTAATAGGGTTCACCCTGCGCGGATTATTTGATTTTTACTGGTTTTATTTTTGCTGGATTTATGGGTCGAAAATGATCCATATGATCCGCGCAGGGTTAAATACCCAGTTCCCAGCCCTGCTTCACTAATAGTCGGCCTTTTGCAACATTGTATGCGTGAGAATAGCGTGAAAATAGTTTTCGATTTACAGGAATTTTTCACTGAAATCTCTGGTCTTTGATTGGTCGATACATAAATTTTCAATATAATAAACGTTTAAACAACAGAGACAAAAATATTTATTCGCAACGTCGGAAACGACGCGCACAGATTTGAGTCACGTGTACATTTTTTCGTAGCCAGAAGCCCCTTTTCGGACAGATAGTTATATCGTATTCTTTTGAATCGTGTGGTTATTTTTTGGTTTTATATGAACACGACGTGTATTCTTTGCTAATTTCCGTTTCATCTGAGACTTATTTTGTTTTGTTATCTATTTTTTTGTTTATGAGACAATATTTCAGAGTTGAAAATCGAGTTAAAAGCCGTCTTGGGTGTTTTACCCTACCCAGGGAAACTGGAAAATCTGCATCGATATGATTGGCTATATTTTTAACGAATGAATTTTTAGTTCGTTAACGCCACATCTGAAACTGAGAAATATAATAAAGTTTTTCTTTGTTTCTGATCGCGCCAGCGGTTACCCATTTAGGCCGCGGTCCGAATTGTGCAAAAAGCGCTCAAACGCACCCAATATGTATATTCTCGCCGGGTTACGCTGTACGCTATGTACGCTTTGAGCGCAATTCGGAACGCGGCCTTAAAGTAATGAGAAAGGCCAACATTACCACACAAATTTTCAGACAAGTCTTTCTCACAGCTTATCAACGTTTTTAGGAAAAACAGAGTGTTAACGTCTTCGTAATTCACAATATCATTTACGGCGGAGAAAGACTTGTCCGAAAATTTCAGATATCTCTCTCGCGAAGCTACTTTACCTATAAGATCGCTACAGCCACACCGAACGCGTACCAAATATCGCTGTCAGTGAGAACCTAGCCAAAAACAGCATAAATGCTGTGAAAAAAGCTGAGACAAGTACATTTATGCCCCCCAAATAGTCGTTCCAGTTAATCCCCCCCACCACCCAGCGCCAAAATACTGATCCTCACAAAAATTTACAAAAACCCGTCTAAGTTGTTCATGCAAAGATCTCCGCACAAAAATCCTTTTTAAAAACCAACTCGTCATACAAAGTTTTTTGGGTAACCGCTCTCATTATATTATCAAATTAAGTCAAATTGTACAGGGGTGATAATTTCATTCTCGTAAATGTTTTTAGTTCACAAAAAGTTGATAAATAAATAAAGATCTACTAAAGTGAATATGTGGCCAAGTACGTGGGATTTTATTATGTTTATAAAATCTCCAATTATGATCATATGCCATTTCTCTAATTAATGCTTTATTTCAACGAATTATTATCCTATATGACTTGGAACTACAAGGGCTTTAAAAAAAAATACAGAATTGCATTAGTCTGCGTGAGCTTGAACGCTGCCACACTCTCATTTGTAATATTTGTAGTATAGTTTTATTGGTAACAAATTGATAAAAGTTTACTATCGTACGTAGAGCGGATACGCACAGAGTACTTGTCCGGCCCGAAAATTTTTCATAAAATTTGTCACATAAGTCAACATTAATCTACCATACATTTTGGCCTTAACTTATTACATGAAGAAAAGTCAATCGGCTGTCACATCGACGAACACAGTCTCACATATCACCAGATTTCTAGTTACAATTAGTGTCACTAGACAGCGACCGCAAAACGTTAAAAAATGTATGCGAAAAACGCACCATTTTTTTGATGATTTGGAAGGATGAAATATTAATATTTCCAATATGCGTTAGGCTACAGAGTTCTAAATAGTCACAAACGAAAGAAAAAAAAAATAAAAAATACGTGAACCCGCAACATTTTTCAAAACGCTGTAATTCTTTAAATATCGCCGAAACAATTTTCAAAAACTGTTCGAAACCACTCTGCTTACTGTAAAGACTCTAGTAGCGACTCATCATCTTCGACATTGTAGTATATTAAATGTACTTGTCTCGAGTCGCTACCGCGACTCTAGATGACGATTTTTTTCTCTGAGAACTGCGCCTCCAAATTTACGTTTTTTACGAAAATTTCCACGTTTTCTCGGAATTCACGATTTTTCTCCGTAAATTTAATTTTGTTTTCTGAATTCTAAATCCCCTCCGACCAGTTTTCCATATGTCTTATCATTTTCGCCTCAAATTTTCTATTCAATCGACTGGATCCCATCTATAGATATAATTATCTTGATTTTTCAATACCATAATAGCTTATGTAAACAGTCTTCAAGGTCATGACTCCCCCGAAACATTGATTGCCCTATAGAGTTAACGGCCCTCAAGACCATATGGTTGTTGTGTGTTGCCAGAACTCGAGTTTGTAGACTCGTTGTCATGGTTACATGTAAATATGGCTGAATGCACGACAGTTCCGTCACCGACGGCCGCTTGGAAAGACAACAAAAAAAGGTATTCCAAATCCTCCGGGTAAATTGTATTTTATTGCGTAAGTAAATCAAACCATTTATGTAACTAATCTGTTTGACTATTTGAAAAATATTCTAAAGTATGTTTCAAGATAAAAATTTGACAGTTTAAAGTAATTGACAGGATCGAGCTTATTACTTGATTGAAATATGGTTCTTTTAGTATTTAATTTTTGTTCGACAATTCCCATTTATCCGGATATTCTGTGAGGTTTTCGTAAGTTATTAATATTTTTATGAATTCGATTTCTTACATTCGTTCTTGATTAATAGTGATAATAATAAAAATAGGTCGCGAATTTCTTTGTTGAGTATCATTTAGTTTAAGTTCCAGTCCCTTAAGTGGAACAAGACATATTTCGACATTCCGCAACGCAAAGAAAATCCATAACCTCGCGTGTCAGTACGTCTCGAGATAGGCTCGTTAAACTCGCAAGCGAATGTAAGAAAATACAGATTTAAGACACGAGAAATAATCCCGTTTTGTACAAAATTTCGAGCCCGTTGCGATACTATCGATGAAAACGTTTTAGATTTTTATTATTTTTGTTCGTTTTAGTTTCGCATTTCGAGCAATCGCACTAATTTTTTTTTATCTACCGTTAAAAAAGTGTAACCGATCAACAGTGTCTGGGTTTGAGATAATTATTTAATCGATAACGCATCGTCCTTTTTCACTTGGTTGCATTTGGTTCGGAACTGGACTCGTTTTTCAAATTAGAAAAACGAACAAAGTCTAGAAAACATAAAATTACAATTGTAACGATCCAGCATTCCTTTATTGGGAAATGCAATTTTAAAGAAAATTCTACAAAGTGCAACAAAATTCTATTTTAAACAAGCTCCAAAATAGCTGAATATTCGCCAAATAATTCGTTCCGGCTGGGACACTTTATGTTTTATGTAGTTAACATTTCAAGTTGTAAACTAATTAATTAATTATTTACAAATACGTATTACAAGTGATGAGATGATGATTGAAAAAAAAATCGTATTGCACAGTTCAACATGCTTTTAAAACAAATGAAAAGACGCGGTAGCGGCTCGACGCCAAGTATTAAAAAGAAAAAAAAATTGAAGGAAAATGTAGCACAAAATTTTCGTCGTTTCGTATACTTTCGAATTGAAAAAGATTCATGACAAATCCTTTAGAATTTAGTGAGCCTAATACATTGAGAAAAAATGGACTATATTTGATATCAATAAACTGTTATGATCATTATTATTTTGTCATGTAATTATTGAAATTAGAATAATTTTTCGTGTTAAAATATTTTCTCAAAAAAAATTGGTCCCTTGTAAATTTTAACGAAGATGAGTTAGAGTCATGTATTAACACTAGATTTTTTGGGTCACGAACGTTCTAATATGAGATTAACCCACTCTTTGGTAATGATGGGTTTAAGAAAATGAACAATGAAAAAGTGGAACGGGAGATTCTTAGAAACGTAATTAACGTCGCACGTTGGTCGCCAAGTCAATTGTACAGTGGAGCACCTCGTTCTATATTCTCTTATGAATCATTGATAAAATCCAACATGAGCCGTTCGTCCAACACTCAATAATACAGACAATATTACAGACAAGGTATGTCTGAAAAGTTTGCTTCATGGACACGCACCAATGAACAGTATAATCGATTATAAGACCTAGAAACTCATTTTTTTCAAAGTTTTTCCTAATTTTTTTATATTTGCAGTTACTTTGCACATAAATAAATAGAGTAACTACTCACATGGCCAAATTTCGTTCTTTTCGACTGTCTCCTACTTTGGCATGGGAAAGCCTTTTAGTTCCTTTTTTAAATATCAGTTCAGTCCTTTTAGTTCCTTTTTTAAATATCAGTTCAGTCCTTTTAGTTTCTTTTTTAAATATCTTTTCAGGGATTGTGAACATTTTTTATACGGCCATTATTATTGCGACAATGTACTTCGGGTAGTGTGACCTTATGATAATGATAATAATAGTAAACTTTCAGGAGCGGGTTTATGTATTTAGCCACGAAAACTCCGTAAAGTATTTTATCTAGTTTTTTCAAAAAAAGAAAAAAAAATGAAATAGAATAGTGAAAGAGATTCCGTGAAACATAAATCGCTTTTGTTCGCAGAGTGTAATGAAGCAAATAAATAAGAAAATTTCACGCGGGCTAAAGTGTCATCGGCTGAAGTGTTGTGTAAACTTTGATCGTTGAATAAGATTGAAATAAAAAAATCGAATAAAAGTGGCGCGAAAACAGAGCGAATGAAGATGAACCGGTACATAACCTTGAACCAGCTGGGCGATGGCACTTTTGGGTCTGTTGTACTGGGCGAAAGAATCGACACCGGTGAAAAAGTGGCCATAAAACGAATGAAGAGGAAATATTACTCGTGGGAAGAAGCAATGAATCTTCGTGAGGTCAAAGTAAGATAAAATAAATAAAAATAAATGAAATAGTTGCCAATAGTCGGAGATTGCATTTGATAGCGTGGTAGAATATTTACAAAAAACCATTGCATCATCTGGATAATATGTCTGCCTGATTAATGTCATCAATGGTCAATAATGACCTTTATCGGGTTCAATGTCACGCTAGCTCATCGGCTTTGTAGTGGGCGGAGTATCCGACAGCTCCACTCTATAGAAGGTTGAGTATCTGTCAGCTCTACCCACTATAGGGTGGAGTGTTCATGAGTTCCCCCTGGTAAAGGGCGCAGTCCAGTAACTCAGCCTTGTAATGGGCAGAGCGTTCTATGACTCCGCCTTGACATGGACGGAGCGGTCATGTATTCAGACCATTCTGTAGGAAAAGTTATTTCCAAAATTCTGCAATTGCAATACTGTATGGACATTTTTTACAATCCTTAGTCGTTGAAGAAATTAAGCCATGCCAATGTGGTGAAACTAAAAGAAGTGATCCGCGAAAATGACGTTCTGTACTTTGTCTTTGAATACATGAAGGAAAATCTTTATCAACTAATGAAAGACCGGTCAGTTGATTTCCATATTCTTATATGTCGATTTTTATCCTTCATTTATTTATGTCTTATTACATAAATCATTCAATTGTCAAGGTCCAAACTCTTCCCAGAGCCTGTTATCAGAAACATGGTGTATCAGGTACTTCAAGGTTTGGCATTTATGCACAAACATGGTTTCTTTCATCGTGATATGAAGCCCGAAAATTTGTTGTGCATGGGCCCCGAACTCGTTAAAATAGCTGACTTTGGTCTAGCTCGTGAAATTCGCTCACGACCACCGTACACGGATTACGTTTCAACACGATGGTAAGTTGCGATCGGACGGTATTTTATAGGTTATGAAGGCGAAAGGATTCGCCCTTGCATCCTGCTCCCCTAAGTTTTTTCGCTATTCCGGCGCGTGCAACCTACAGTTCCCCAGCGGATCCGGCAAGCCTGAGTGACCAAAATTTCGGTCGAAAAATGGAACGAATCGACCGAAAACGTTCGTTTACGGTCGTTTACGGCCAATTAGTAACCGTAAATTTGGTCACTGACGGTTGTCGGATCCGCTAGGGTTGCTACCTTCTAGGCATTGCGTGTCACATGACACACCCATCTCATGAAATTACCATGCGCAGGTATCGAGCACCCGAAGTCTTACTACACTCAACAACGTACAACAGTCCCATTGACATTTGGGCCGTTGGTTGTATAATGGCAGAGTTGTACACCTTTCGACCGCTATTTCCGGGTAAAAGCGAAATCGACGAAATCTTCAAGATCTGTTCAGTGATCGGCACTCCTGAAAGAGACGATTGGCCAGAAGGTTATCAACTCGCAGCTGCCATGAACTTTAAGTTTCCAATTTTAAGTAGAATACCGTTGAAAGATTTAATACCTAACGCAAGCCACGAAGCGATCGAGCTCATCGAAGATATGCTACAGTGGAATCCAATAAAACGGCCCAGCGCCCAACAGTCTCTCAGGTTACACTTTTTTCACCTCTACCCCCCCCCCCTTTCCCGGAAATTTTCCCTATTGGAAGGAGAGACAAAATTGTCAGTTGACGCTATTTGTATTCTTGACCCAACAGGTATCCTTATTTTCAAGTGGGCGGGCCACGGGGCGTCAGCAGTAAGCGAGTAGGTGCGAACGCTCAGCGTGAACTAATAATGAACAAGGTCAATATTCCACCCACGGGACCTCTCCACGATTACATGCGACAAGATTTCAGTGAAAATGACAACAACTCTAGATCAACGGAAAAAGTGATTATCCAACCCCAACAGCAACCGGTTCTGCCCTTGCTCAATCACAACAATCGCAAAAGGGACAACAATTCATTGAAATGGGACGAAGAAGATTTTGCCAATATTTTAGGGTTTGTTGATATAATTAATAGATAACCAACTTAGTTCAGTTATCTTACTATTACACACCTCCTGCACCTCTCACACTTTATACGTAAATGTTTGAATTCACAAGACCGCATGGAGTACCAATCAATTAACAGTAATCGACTCCCTCCTTTTGAGAAGTTTCAAATGCTTCCTTTATGCTGTTATTAGATGCAGGCGCACCCGTCTTTTCTCGTTTTTTCCCAATACTTTTTGTCAAGGGCACACCAAAGAAACACTCTATTCTCCTTTGACTTTCCCGGTTAACCTCTATTAAGCCCTACCATCGTCCCATTGTATCACGCTGTACTTCACCTCACTGTATACAGTAAAACTGTAAGTTGTTTAATTGTGTTCAGTTTTGACCATGAGTTTTTTAATTCTGTGTTCAGAAGCAAATTGATGACGGAAAACCAACAATCAACGAGACTTTTGTCGAGCCGCCTTTATAAAGAAAATCGTATCAATTGGAACGAAAATAACAGTGCTTTGATCGACATACCCAAAGATCTAAGCACCAATTGGGCAACGCCCGCTTGGAACGAAAGACAATCATCGAGAAGCTGGAATCAATCGCAAACGAATTTGAAGAACAGTCGAAAAGTTTCTGCTAAACAACACTATCTTAGTGTGGCCCGGTACGTCGCAGGCCAAAGCACAAATCTTTCATCCAGGTATCGAACATATCGCAATTTTGCTGCTCGGATCCTCATTGCTTGGATTACCCTAGCACTCGTTTGTCTACTCGGTTTCACCGATCTTGGTCAGACAAAACTTCGCGATTTACTTATTTTCGTCATCACTATCGCTACGCGGACAATTGACAATTTATTCGCGGCTTTCGGGCTCGAATATTATAAGGGAGAATTTAACGATTACCATCTACTTACGGCGATGTCCCGATCGGTCCCCGAGGCTGCTTTACATCGCGTCGAACTTTTTTCTTCATTTTGGGAATTCATTATTCAACTGATAGAGGATGCCGGTGATGTGACACGAAGCTGTGCCCAAATTTTCGCGGATTTAGGTCAGAATGGATTCGAAATTTGCACCACGTTTTTCAAATATCTTGTACATATAATTCTGACACTTCTCATACTCGTGGGTCAAACTATTTTGTTTGAAAAAGAAATTGCTGATTTTTTCGTGTCTACGCTAAGGGCAATTTTACTTACCGTACTTACCGCTATTTCATATATTTTGGAAATCGTCTTCCGCGCTTCCTTCAATCTCGACAACGTTATGTATCAAGAACCAGAGCACGATTTAACTCTAGGGGACAACATTCATTGAATTGTATTCTGGATTCTGTAATAAAAAGGAATAAAAATCTATTTTTCGACCTCAAAATCGCTCATGTCTTTCTTTATAGTGTTATTGTTATTTTAGGAATGGCGAAGGGGATGCTGGGAGATCGAGAGTACTGGTGAATGGCATTGCTGGTCAAGTATCGGGGGAAAAATTTACGGACGATTTGATGGTCGAAACTTATTGGGGAGCGCGGGACAACATCGAGAGTCAAACTCGTCAACATTATCTCGCAAGAAATAGGTACATCGCTGAACAAAATGGACGATTGCCTTATCCGAGTGTCTATGGTACTCAAAACGCCAGTAAGTTATTAAACTTGATTCATTTAATTAATAAAATCGTCTATGTAGAATGGTGGCATTCTTTTTCGGTGATTGACAGCAGAATCTCCATCGGTAGAAAAATCAGCCACACGGGGTGGCTCAAACAAATTTTTGTACTTTTCGCTGTGATATTATGCAAATCAGGCGGAAAAACATCGAATTGAGTTTTTGATTTCTTTCCACAGTAACGCGAATACCAGAGTCGAACATTTTTCATACAATGAGAATTATTTCAGCTCTATGTTACTGTCACTGTTCTTCAGCCCTGGCCATTACTATCATCGCTCGTTTTTAACCAAACAAATTTGTGTGCCGATAATTTTTCACTGAATTGGTACTTTACAAATAATTTTATTTTTAAGGCAATATGAAAGACGTTCAAAAAAATATGAAAAACGCTCGATCGGTAAAAATCCTGTAACCAACTTTTCTCCTATACAGATGATATTTTGAGCAAATAACGAGAACCACCTCCCGTTCAGTTGAAAAACGAACAGCGTGGTTCTCGTTATTTCCTCGTAATATAATCTGTGTGGGAGAAAAGTTGGTTACGGGATTTTTACCGACCGAGAGTATTTCACATTGCCTTGAACGTCTTTCACATGACCTTAAACGGTACAACTATTTATGACTGATGATCAAATAGTGTACAGGGCTCAATTTCGGCAAATGATTCGTTCCACTGCAGTTGATGTGTAAGAAAATAGTGAATTTTAACTTATACAAACATGATGGCATTGGTCCGGGTTGACTGACCCAATAGTAGTAACCTAACGTTAAAAATTTGATAACAAAAAAAAATATTATTAAAATAACCACATTAGTTTTCGATCACGTGACAGAAACGATGAATAAGGCGACGATGCAGACCAATTTGTTTGGTAGTGTTTTGGCCTCGAGGCCGAGCGGTGGAATTCACGGAAGAACGGATTGGGCAGCAAAGTATCTCAAATGACTGGATCATTAATGAGACAATTTATAAAGTCACGTTAACCAGAGGCCAAAGTGTTTTGAACATTGACGACGTAATGAAACATTGTTTGGGGATATTGGATCATCCCGGGTTATTCAAGGTCATCGCCGGATAATCAGATACTATATCAAGACTTATCAAAAGTCAAGGCGTCGTTCAAAGCTAACCGCGATTATCTGAGAACGTGAAAGAAAAAGGAGCTTACGGAAATTCTGTGCATTACTCAAAGAACTAGGAGTTAGTGTCATATATATATATATATATTTATACTTATACTTACGTGTATCATATATAGCAGGTCTATTATTTGTACATAACTGAATAAGGTCGTAGTGCATAAGCAATTGCGATTGAGTGCGAAAAACAAAAAAAAACGCAAATTTCATCATTTCGAACTGAAAACAATTCTCCTGCAGTTACGAACTTTCAGTCGCCACAATTTTATCTGCAATCGAGTTATTGTTTTCCTGCCAAAAGATACGGTTCAGCCTCAGCGTCTTTACGGCTTTTCCTCGATGCCCCTATTATGATTATATATGCCTTGCGAAGAAATATATATATGTATATATATATACATATATTATACACGATGTACAATTAAATATATACTATTAATTGCCAAACTTAACCTCTCAATTATAAATAGCCCATAAGTTAAGGCAGCATATCTTCCTCCAATTTCAGAAATCGCGATATTTAAGTGTCGCCAACAATTAATAGTTATGCTGCTGCTTCATGTATTATTTGTCTTAAACTTATTAACCACTTTTATTATTATTATTATTATTGATATAATTACATTAAAAAATATATTCTAAAATTGTATCTATATTGAATATTTGATTATTGGCCAACGATACTTAGAACAGCTTATAACAGTGGTCGAAAACAATTATAAATTGAGTTTTCTAGTGGGAAAATCCCACTATCCTTAAGGTAGTACTGTCGATACTGCAAGAGCCAAATGTATACACCGTCATGTTTGACTTACGTAGTATTTAGAATAGGCAACGTCGCGATAGAGTTAGAGAGACAGAAATGGTCTGTTTCACTCGAGAGGTGTGCAAAAGCTATGCGTAAAGACTGACAGGTAACGGGTGCATCATTCTGGTTCTGTATGTCAACTCGAAATAAAACATCTTTAAAATGTCAAAACCACGAGAAGAAAAAAATCTACCACTGGAAGGGCCGCAGAGTAACAGAAAAAATGTACCGGAAGAGATTGCAACAAATTGAATATTTTTAAATTACGCGCGCATTGTAACCTCTTCACGACGTTGCCACGTTTATACTGAACTACGGTATAAACGTACATTTGGGCTATTTATTTGCTAATTACTACTATCACATGCTCTCAACCTGTATTTTTAAGGATTTAAAATGTTCCTTATAATATTTTCTCTTATTCTACCCTTTTTTATTGAAATCTGAATGGTACTTTTTGTAAAATACAATGAAAACTGTGATTTCTCATAAGACTCAATGTTAACTGTATGAAATTACCAATACCGATATCTTTTTTCTGGTTCTCTGTAGCCTCTTGAAAATTTAACTGGATCTTTTTCTTATCATAATCTATTGCTGTACCAAATTTGATTAAATTCTGAACGGTAATTCTAAAACCGACAGTACTACCTTAAATTGAAGAAATCACTAGAGGATTTTATTTTCTTTCTGTATCTGTACGAGCATTTTTTCTATGCAAATTAAATTGCCTAGCGGAAATCACATGCAGATGTCCTATTCTGAAATTATTTGGCGCTGTACAAAAATACATGTCCAATAAAAATTGTTTGGATTTGAGTAAGGTATCGGGCAGCACGAACTTCATCTTGCTATTCAAATCCAATGTCACTTCGGAGTCACAACTAAAAAAAAAATGGGAACCCTAATTTTTTTACTTGTTTTTACATTGTTGGAGGTAGTTTTGAAGAAACCACCGTTTCACGACACGAAAATTGAGTCAAATTTCATTAAGAGCTTTGGTAGTAGTTAGATATATAACTTTCAAATGTATACTTGTGTTAGGCATCGATAGGATTACAAATTTCGAATAATTTTCAATATTTCTCTAGATTCATTATTTTTCATATATCTCATATGTAGATGTATATATATATTTTAATAACAAAGCGATCGCATCCTGACAAATAAAAATACCAGAAAGGGGACAAACATTTCACATTTATTTCTCGCAATAACAATCACTTAATCTCTCAATAATTCTTACAGATAATGACGGTAAAAATGTTTACCCATTACGACTGGTGTTTAACCAACAGCTAAGTACATTTTAACGTGTTTATTATATATATATACATGATGCATACGTCTCGAAAGCAACGTAACTGAGACAAAAAAATATCAGAGTTCGAGGTGCGAAGTGGACAATGAAAAAAATGGTCTCAAACCTTCATTACCACATAAATTTATAAATTAAGTTCGCGTATTTTGCGAAACGGATTTTTTTTTTTCGACACGAATCTTTGCTTAGTTCAATAGAAATATGCAATATTATTGCCAATGTTTAGATCCTCCTGTCTAACTAGGAGGCAATATTTACACGAAACAAAGGTTAGGTTTTACGACCTCATCTCTGCGATTTTGTCAACATTTTTTCAATCAGATAAAAATGATAAGATTGCGAATTAGGTATGGAAACCACGCAGCGGCGTAATAATAATGATTGGAATTTGGTGGTTATGTGATGATATCTTCGGAAATTAAAATAATAGATATATGTATTTATATATATATTTGTATTTAGAAGGATATGTCTCGGAAAACCGTGACCGGCGATCGATAGATGTGCCCAACTCTCAAATAGGGAAAACATAATTATACGACTCGCATTCGTATCCTGCATTTACATAATGTGTTGCCCTCTCATTTGAACGTTTCGTTGCAATTTTTTTTCACGTATGACCGCTGTTCGTTTGAACAATCTGAATTTAAAAAGCTTTCAAAAACATGCGTTTTTAATGAATGTTGGTATGGTTAGAATCTATGAGAACAGTATATGAATCAAATCTTTTTTGTCTTTTAATGATCTGTAGGTTATGGTAGATAAAAACATCCGGCACTGACCTCTGAGACAGAATTGCTCAGAAAAACAAAATTGATTTGGTTTCTCCAATTAATTCTCATTTGCAGCGCCCCATAAGTGTCTGAGAAAAGCCTCGATGCTCAAGGCCACGTGTTGGCCATAAAGGGCCCGAAGCGAAAAGCTTTAAGGGTATGGATCAGTCGCATGAGCGCGAAAGAGATGATCGCTGCAAATTTTGAAATAGAATTTTTTCTACACCGTTCGTCCGATCGAAATAAAAAAGTTTAAGCTCATTTTTGTTCTTTTTTCTGCGTAGGCTACAACTTTTTTATTTCGATTGGACGATGAACAGTGTAGAAAAATGTCCACTTCAAAATTTGCCGCTATCGCTCTTGCACTCATGCGACTGATCCATACCCTTAACGTGAGTGCTCAAATATACGAATTGAAAAAAAAAATCATTCAAAAATATCATTCTTATATAAAGATAAAAAGAATTATTGATAATTCGAATAAAAAAGAATCGAATAAACGATCTTAACTCTAGGTTCTTACAGTACTTTTTTGCACCACGGCGTTCCTACATCCAGCCAAATTGATCCAGGCCACTTTGCGGGCTCATAACTTTTAGTAGAATGGGTATTTTTTGAGACTTTCTTTTTCAACCCTAGCGGATCCGATGACCGTCAGTGACCAAATTTACGGTTACTAATTTGCCGTAAACAACCGTAAACGACCGTTTTCGGTCGATTCGTTCCATTTGTCGACCGAAATTTTGGTCACTGAGGATTGCCGGATCCGCTAGGGAAGACAATCGTACGATTGTCCTATCCAAGCAAATGGCACAAGGTTCAATGTTGACAAACGAATAGTTTTACCGTGGTTGAAGTTTGAAAAAAAATGCAACTCAATTTTTGCGCCAAAGCTCGATTTGGGCTTGGATCAAATTGACCCCGACTCGGAAGTTGGGGTTTATAGGGTAAATTAGATTTTCATCGGGTGTGGCCATAAATTAATGAGACGCGGATATGGATGACAAGTAAAAAATAGTCAGAAAAATGATCATAATGAATAACGTGTTTTTTTTTGGATAATGAACCAAGTCGTCAATTCAATCACCGTACAGTTTTAAATGACAACCTCTATTTGATGAATTTAATTCTTGATTCAGCGTTCGAAACGGCGTTTCAAACTAGGCAATCTTGCAAGCTACAAATACGAGCCTTTTTATTATAGCCCGATATACGAATGATTATTGTAGAACAGCCTCTCCGCGCAATGAATTAAAGTCGCGGCCAAGACGCGACGTGTAACCAAATATGAAATTCAAAAGCGAAAAGTTCTTACGCATTTTTCTCTCTGTAATACACCGAAAGGAAATTAATTAATTAGCGTCGATCAACTTGGTGTTTGGGATATAAAAAATCCGCAATGCACGTGGCAAATGCAGACTGTTTATGGCAGGAGGGTGTCGGTACGTCCATTCTATTTCACACGCGCCTGTTTTTATTCACCATACACCAGATTGGTTTCCGTTGATTGGTTAATATCTGCACGGAGAGAATTAAAAGTGAAAAATGACCGTTACAGTAATAGAAACGGGAGACAAAATAGAATGTTTGGAATTTTTGCAGTGCAGTGTAAATTTTTATAAAAAGAAAATAAAATTTCCTGTATTATACAAGAGAATTTATTTTACTTTCATGAAAATTTACACTTTGCACAGTATAAATTCCAAACATTTAAGATTGCCCCCCGTTACTATAGCTGTAACGGTAATTATTCACTTTTAATTCTCTCCGTGTGATGATGAGTTGTGAATTGGAAAGAAAAATGCGAGAATTTGCTTTTCAGGATTTAAGCTTCTTGCACACGAGAAATAGCGGCGTGTGCAAGGCGCTTCAATCTCAAGAATTTTGAACGTGACTTTGACATATCGAAAGTACCAAACGAAGTCTTACTGAAACAAAAGCTCAGGATACATTTGAAATTTAAAAACATAAGTCTAGTGTTGTAGTACAGAGTTACTGATCGTTGAGGAGGCATTTGCGATGATTTTTGGTAAGGCTGTACTCGAGGCATTAACTATTCCAGTATTAAGGAGCGATAACGTACTGTTGATTGCAAGGGGCGTTGTCAAAATAGTTGTTAACGCCGTCGTCGTCGTTTCCAAATTCGGAATATTCGTTACAGCTTCAACCGTTACTTTTGCTATGGTGGTAAAAACTTCAACCGTCACGTTGCCAATTGGTGTTGAGACTTTTGACAAATTTATACAGATATCTTTGACCTGAACCACCGGTCCCAAACAAGCGTCAAGAACATAAGCCAACACGGAGCCAATTGCCAAACCAGTGGTGTAAGACAAAGTCATGATGTTGCCTGTAACAAGCAGAGGTAAGGGTTGTTTCATAATGCAAAATATCCTGTAAACAAATTATTATTAATATATTTTTTTCATTAGTTGAAAGTAAGTTGACGGAGTACGGGGAGAATTTTCCCTCTCCCTAAGTATGCTAAAAAATCAATCCAAACATAGAGTTTTCCAGAATTCATGGCTAAGTGGAACTGGCGCTCTGGTCTAGTGGCTAACGTGCTTGCCTCTAAGCCAGAGTGTCGGGAGGTCCTCGGTTCGAATCCCGGTCCCGTAGCCTTTTCACGAGAATTAAACATGAGCGTGACCAGCTCCAGATGTATATACGAGGCATCCACAAGCACACCTGTCATGTGTATGTCACATGTATACAGCTGTAGTTCATGTTTACATTCTCGTGACAAGGCGTTACGTAACTCCGGTACCGTGAGGCGAACCCAGAACCGGCTGTAGTGGCACAGGTTTTCCGCAGTTTCCCTGGGCCCATGGAATCGAGTGCCATGGTGAATGCGCTACAGAGGAGGAAGTCGGATGCGGCCGCATGGGGGCATGGTTACTGATCCGGACCCGACCCCCAGGGGGGACTGGCTACTGACTCGGGCTGACCCTGTAATAGGCGAAAACCTCTAGGCAGGAGGAAAATATTAAAAAAAAAAAAAAAAAAAAATCATGGCTAAATGGAAAAGAAATCAAAATATCGTTTGATTCTGAAGTAAAAATTGAAGAGAAATGACTGTAGCATTTCGTTTCTAGCGGTTCAGGATATTGTAAATTCTTGAAACTCTGGTCGCTAATTTTTAGGCACCCTGTATATTAATGGTCTAGATACCAATTCAAAAAAGAAATTTGCTTGGATAAGTATGAAACATAAATTACCAGCGAGTTCGCGGTATTGTTCGGGTACTTTACTGGGTGCTTGAATCATTGGAACACTGCCCACGATCCCATTGGTCAGACCGAGTAACCACGAGAAAAGCAGGGGATACCCCTCCCCCGATAATATTGGCGCGCTTCTCGGTATCGCACAGAGAAGGAAAAGCGGAATGAGAATTGCTCGAGCACCGGAGAAATACAACAGCTGCGTTCTTGTCCACTCGTAAGGTATCGATGCAAGAACCTAGAAAAAAAAACAACGTCCGAGAGACTTTAATAATTGCAATTCGTCATTTTCTATGATATTGTATATTTTTCCACATACTATCGGAAGCAAATTAGAGGTTTCCAAAAAATCTCGAGACAAAATTTGCAACTGTTTAGTTACTTGGATCAGTGTCAAAATGGTTACCTATTAGAACTATTCAGTTACCTTGCCAAGGAGATCGGCACCGTTGAAAGCCGCCATGAGGATAACGGGCATCCAAGATTCAAACTTGCAAGATATTATTTCGGACAAGATTCCCGGATAGAGACAGAGAGTAACAAAATAAGCAATACCAATGCTAGCCATGTAGGGAAATATTAGTTTGGCAACTTCGAGCCTCGCCATCATTCCTCCTACAAGACAATCGGATAACAAAAAATAATGCTTATAGATTCCGCCATTTTTATCTTTTTGTTTAAACGGGGAACGTGTATTTTTTACGTTTTATGCTAGCCCAAGGTTTGTTTCCTTGACTCCTGTAATAAGTTCCCTGTATCACGACGACATCCTCCACCTTGTACGTTGGACCGTTATTGCCCGGCGGATTATTAGCTGGAGCGCTTGGCTCATAAACGGGATTGCTGAACGAAAACGCTGAATACTGTCCTGGACCTAAAAACACATTTCTCAGTCCTTGTCGTGATCCCGGACATGTCCTGCCTTGAAGGTTAAACTTTGTTTCCAAATATGTTTAATTACATACCATTTGCTGTTTCGGTGCTGCCACCAGCGGCATCAATCCCTAACGGGCTCGTTTGAATTTTCAACACACCGTACTGGCCTTTGCTAGGATCGCTCGTCTGATCCAACGGATCCATCTGGAATCGGTCAAAATATTCGTCAATCAATCTCATAACTAAGCCACGACACCAATTTTTTTCTGCTTTCATCATAAACTTGCCAGGCCTACGTCTTCCGATGGCTCAAGAATTATTCGATTTCGCTCTTGACAGAGATTCACGTAGAACTGAACGAATTCAGTTTTACGCACGATCCAGTGGAGCACCGAACACATGACTATTGTCATTATTGATAGAGAGAAAAACATTGATGTGTTGCCACGCTCGTCATTTACTAACGACTTCGTCAATATCCGGTTAACCGAAACCCAAAAACCCGCAGCACCTGGTATTGATTGTTATTCTTATTCGTGGATACAATAAAGCACGTGAAAATTGTTTATTCCTATCAAAAAGATCCCCAATTACCGATGAAATAAAGGCATGCATTTTTATTACTCTCACTATAATTCATTAATTAATCATACAATAGCAATTTGGAATTTTTTACATATAAAATCTTTAGAGAATCCATTTAAATTGAAAACACTCACTTTCCCCAGCCATAACTGCTTGGGTATAACGACTGGGCAACATGGATGTGTATCCATAGAAACTCGACTGCTGAACTGAAATTTATACAATAATAGGAAAGTTATAATGTCTTTCCTGACATTGGTACGATTTTTTTAAAGAATAAATCGATATTCACTTAAAAGAACAAAATGCTAATATCCCAACATTTTTAACTAAGCGAACTTATTAACCATTCTCGTAAGTTCTTCGAAATGCAGACATTATTTCTATAATGTAAATACGATTGCACTCGAAAAACATAGGGAAAGTAATCAAGAAAAGTTCATTTAAATAATGGAGACCATAAAAAATGAATAACTAACATAAAATAATATAAAAACGATATATAATATAATAAAATTAATATAAAAACAAATAATTAATATAAAATATGTGTTAATATCATGGCGCTTTGAGAGTGCTTGATTTTTAACCTACCAGTGCATCCGACAGCAACGACTGCAACGGCGACCAAATTGATCGTGTACGAGGTTGCAACGCCGAATAGTTCCCACCAAATTTCAGAAATAACGACGAAATTGAGTGTTAACACCGAGACCAGATAACCTGGAATTAAACGAGAACATAAAAAAGACATCAATAAGGTGATTTAAATAACAGGATGTTACTTGAATCATTTGATTATTCGATAATAAAATAATTGTTTTCCTATGTACAGTACATCTAGCCGAAAAACTGATAGCCCTTTCCACCTTTATGTATAATAATTACAGTTTCAGGCATTACTCTCGTCGACCTGATATTACGAACATCGAAATAGCTTTTTTTAAGAAAAGATGTGTGTGTGTGTGTGTGTGTGTGTGTGTGTGTGTGCGCGCGTGCGTGCGTGCGTGCGTGCGTGCGTGCGTGCGTGTGCGCGCGCGCGCGTGTGTGTGTGTGTGTGTGTGTGTGTGTGTGTGTGTGTGTGTGTGTGTGCGCGCGTGTGCGTGCGTGCGTGCGCGCGCGCGCGCGCGCGCGCGCGCGTGTGTGTGTGTGTGTGTGTGTGTGTGTGTGCGCGTGCGTGCGTGTGTGCGTGCGTGCGTGCGTGCGTGCGTGCGTGCGTGTGTGTGTGTGTGTGTGTGTGTGTGTGTGTGTGTGTGTGTGTGTGTGTGTGTGTGTGTGTGTGTGTGTGTGTGTGTGTGAGAGAGAGAGAGAGAGAGAGAGAGGAGAGGAGAGAGAGAGGAGAGAGAGAGAGAGAGAGAGAGAGAGAGAGAGAGAGAGAGAGAGAGAGAGAGAGAGAGAGAGAGAGAGAGAGAGAGAGAGAGAGAGAGAGAGAGAGAGAGAGAGAGAGAGAGAGAGAGAGAGAGAGAGAGAGAGAGAGAGAGAGAGAGAGAGAGAGAGAGAGAGAGAGGAAACGATAAATGGAATTTCATATTACCAAAAGTAATGCGTTTATTGAGGGAGACAGTCTCGACTAGAATGTTGTTAGCGAAAACAGCGAAAAATGCCATCGTCACGTATACCACCGACATGTCAAATATTACCGTTGTGTCCGGATATCTGGCTTTGAAATAATCCACCGCCATCATAAAACTGCAAAAAAAATATTTAGTCAATTTCGAGGTTGATTGTTTCTACCAGTGTAGAGTTAATGAACTTCATTTTATTCGTTAAAAATGTTATAAGAATTGTTTAATTCTCTAATAAGCCGAGCAATATCACTCAAAGCCGACCAAACTAAAGATCCAAATCCAAACGAACCCAAATATACTAAGCGGTGATTCGAAAACAACATAAAAACGCTTGACAAAAGTGGAACGAACCCAGACAACCTCAAATAACGAAATTCCAAAACGTCTGAAATCATAAATATCACTATATTTAAATAACTCCCTCGATAAATAAACTGTATCCTTAAATAAGCTTACTTTTAAATATATTCTGAAATATGATCATGTTTGAATATCTCTATTCTCAAACATTATTCATCACAAACATCTGTATTCTTAAACAACTGTAATCATACATGCGGTCTAAAAAATTTTCATTCAAATATTAGGTATGGGAATTAATTTCCATACCTAATATATCTCTATTCATAGAAATCTGCATGGTAAAACAACTGTATTCATTAATATCCCTCTTCCAAAATATCTATAATCATGTGAAACAATGACAATCGATGCGTGTATATATATGTATGTATGTATATATATGCATGTATGTATCGAAGTGCCTGATAAGGCACTTCTATTATCAATTATTCCACAACATGATTACAGATATTTTGGAAGAACTGTTTTAACTTACAGATGTTTATGAATTGAGGTATAATTAAATAAAGATTTTTTTGACCACATTGGTGATTACACATGTTCAAGGATACAAATGTATGTGATCAAAAATCTTTGAGAATGAAGATATTTAAACATGATCACATTTCGGAATAGACACATTTTTTTTATACAAAATATTTACGAATGAGGTTATTTAAGAATATAGTTTACTTATCGACGGAGATATGTAAATACTCTGATATTTATGATTACGGATGATTTGAAACGACAATATTCACCATACAGTGAAGAATACAAAAATTATGAATACAGTTGTTGTGCTACCAAACTAAGCAGGACAAATTGAACCCAACAGAAACAAAACTTATCAAAACAAACTCGGGTTGATAAAAACAAATTCAAATGCACCCAAGAAAGGTAAACAAATATAAGCAATGTAATCAAGCCCAGGTGAACTAAGATAAATCCAATTGAACAAAAAAAAGTACGCAAAAATTCAAAGAAATTTCATATGAACACAAGCAAAACCATACAAACCCAAAAAAACTGAAACGTTGCTAAGATTTTGTAACAAGTAAGTTAAGGTAAAATAATCGAGTGGGGATGGTTTATTGATGTACATGACCTGTTGTAGGGCATGAGGAAACCAACACCAGCGAGCACAAGGGCTAAATAGATAAAGTTACACTTGTCGACCGGTGGAGATAGATGATTAAAACCATTGTTCAGTTTGAAGTCATTCATTCCTCTGGCTTTGCCCAATTGGACGTAACCCCTGCTCAAATTCTCATCCATATTGCACGACTTTTCTTTGGAAGATGTATATGTAAGTTTTTTGTTTTCAAATTTTAAGTTTTCATTCTTCTATCGATATATAGAAGGGTTTTTCGAATCGCAGCCGGCGAGTTCTGAAAAAGACCGAAACACCCGATCAATTCGACCTACGAAATAACTTTTTGATTTTTTCCGCTCCGTTTTTCTACATTAATTATGATTATTGTTATTATTTATAATAACAATCACTGCACGAGGGTGCCACACGGCACCAGATACGGCCACTCGAGGCACTCTTGAATTGTGTGTATTTTTCTTGTTACCCCGTTCTTCCCCTACATGGATGTATCGCACCGCGAGCGCATGCTTTGAAAAATGCAACATTGATTTGTGCGCGCGCATCAATCCGGCGCTCTCGTTGACGACGCAACAGCTCGCAAGGCACCCTTACCTGAATCAACGAATTCACATTTATATAGAAGCCCAGTTCATAAGGATTTTGTGTGCCGACTTTAGTGGGGACATGTCCCCAGCGTTAATTCGTGGTTAGCGGCGCTGATGGCAGTGCATCATTCTCGGTCTCACTTCCTCCCGCTAGGATTATACGCTGGAGACACATACTATTTCTCTTTTTCTTTCTCAGCTTTTATGCGCTGGGGACTGGGGACATCGTGCGATTTCTTTCTTCCAATCTGTCGCACGTGCTCGGATAAGTGGAGGGTGTTTGGAATATTGATATTATAAATTTTCTGATATTGAGAATAAAACATTTTTTGAAGAAACTAATGGTCTCATAAATGGTTTTCTTAAAAAAATCGTGCGCAAAAATAAGCCGAAATTTATATATTTGTTTTGTTCCATAAATGATAGTAACGCCGCGTAGTGTCGTCGTAACGTTCCGAGTTGGTACGCTGAATTTCTGGAATCAAATCCCGCAATTTTTTTTTATTCACCTACTACTAAGCAAAAGATGAAGAGATGGAAATGAAGTGAAGTTAATTTATTGCAACGATATTTTATTTTTCATTCAAATGTAAAATTGTTCAGTAATTATTTTTTATTTTTAAAAGGGAAAGGGTAATTTTTTAGTTTAATTTTTTTTATTAAACTGTTAAAAATCATTACATAATTTTAATTTGTTTTAATTTGGAATAATACTAAGCTAAATTGAAAAAAAAAAAATAAATGCGTGAATCGATCTCGGACCTCCAAGCTTCGGAGCTGAAATCTGCCCTGATGCTACAACGTCATATTGTACAACGGAACCCATATATAAATTGTAAATTGGCGCTTACTATTTAGACCGATTTGTTTGGAAAATAATTAATGTAAGCATTAAGTCCTCTTATTTGACCCTTAAATATTACGTTATAAAATGTTTCCTTATTTCAATGGAAAAAAAAAATGAAACAAAGTAGGTCTTGAACCCTTGATTCCATGCCGTGTCTCGTACCAGCACACTGCAATAGCCGGTGACGTCATAGTGCGTTTACCACGCCGCCAAGCGGCCATTTGTGTCGCAAAAAACTTGTCTTCAAGCTATCTATAAGAACTGGGCTTCTATATAAATGTGAATTCGTTGCCATAAGGCCCATCACGCACGCAATGGAGTTTAAAGTACAGGAGGGTTTACTCCGTTCAATTGCATAGGACAGGGTGAAGCCGAAATCGTGACCTCGGTGAGATAGCGCTGGCGATGCTAATGGAACACTGTTGCATGTGTTAAAGCCCGCTGCACACGACGCGTGTTTTCGTGCTGGATTTCGTGCATGATGTACTTTTGTATATCTATACATTGTAACGACTTTTTCCAAGAGTCGCACAAAATATATCTACTCTCGATTCCTCTTGGACGCCAGCTTAAGAAAATTCTTAAACAAATTTTATTGTGAGTTATCGAGAATAGATAAAGGTGGTTACCCGGTCGTAGCCGTAGTGGAAAACAATTTGGCAGAGGGGCGGAGTCAAACAAATACAAAATAAATTATCAACACTAAGGGAAAATTCGGAATAACAAAAATATTTATTTAATAAAACAAATTATAGAAATTTAATTAAATGAATTAAAATGGCATTAGAAGAAGATTCCGAAAAATAGAATACAACATGTCTCGTCCTTCTCGAGAGTTCAGGTTTTACAAAATGTTTTCTTTTCGATATAATTAAAATTTTCAGACAAGATAAAATCCTCTTAATCTTTTGTTAACCGTCTCAACAACAATTTTCAATATTATAAATAAATCTTAACCTAAGGACTCTCGCTGAACGAAAAGATAGAATTCCTCTCGGTAATTCGAAATATTAAACAACGGAAAAATACGGCAGATTTTATACCGCGACTGAACGTTAAAGGAATTTCTTTTCAAACACGAACGTACCCCGAAACAATATCGCTCTTTAATTCGATAATTCGTCACATTAATTCCAATACAATAGAGCTCGTTTTCGACACAAAAATACACAAAAAAATGAAAGCGAGACGACGGCTCACCGCTACGGTTTCAGAGATGCGAAATCTGGAAAAGGACCACAGATTTTCGACTCGATAATTCCGGTGATGTCGTATTCTTGAACGGGGTTGGCTACGGCTCGATAAGAAACGTCAGGTCTCGTTGCTGTCCAAAACGAAAGTCCCTTATAAATTATGGAAACGCGATTTTATAGTTTTGGGTCCTAGCCCCCCACCCTTCGCCTACTCGCGGGAATCTAGAATCTTCTCGATTTTTCGACTCTTTTCCAACTTGCAAATTCGAATCTTGGTTGAGCGCTACGCTGGCGAACGTTGACCCTTGCCAGCCGAGATTTTCCGAAGACTCCCGATGCTGTTAGACGCACCTCTTGAGATTAGACAGCTCCGGGTGAGGGCTTCGAGCTAGCGACCACTCTCGATACAATTCGTGCGTTCCGTCGACAATTTCGGTTGACCTTGACGCTATCCTTATGCCTTCCCTTCCGACGATATGATTCGAAATCGATGATGTTTTGACTTCTCTCTTTCTGTATTTTTCTCGATAAGAAACGCGATATTAACGTAGTGTATGGTCAGAGACAACATTGACTCTTTTTTATATAAAAAAATGTATCTATTTTGTTTTTGTTTCTTGGGTGTTATTCCTCCGCAATAATTTGCAATCAAATAGCAAAAATCCCCTTCCGGGGGAAAAAACCTGGACAAGTACATTGGTGGTCCCTCGTTTCCCTATGATATCACAAAAAATCCAAAACCCCACTTAAATTTTTTTTTTAATGTTTACTAATTTTATTCATATCCCGGAGGGAAACCAACCATATAGATCACGAAATATCCAGCCAAAAAACCAGACTTCACAATAAATGTTACTTTGAATTTATTTCCACAGAACAAAACAAGAATCAAAACATTAAAAAATCAGCATTATCAAGATGAGAAAAATACCACTTATAATTGGTGTGTAAGAAGTATCAATAGTCTAGAAAAAAATGAAAAAAGGTCGACATCTCAGTTACATGTAGTAGTAAAATTTATATCAGTACTAGGACAAGTATTTCTTTGGTGACTGAGAAGATATCAATATGGACGTACCGGCAACGTAGGGCATGCAGTTAGTGCATTGCTTCTGGGATCTCCTAAGTCGAGTAGCTACTTTTGTTTTGGCTATGGCGCGACCAGTATTGCCAAATAGTATTTACTTATATGACCTAATGAAACAACATTGCCTGCGTCGTGGCTAAAACAACGAAAAACAAGCAGGAACAGAAAGCTTCGCATAAGATCCCGTGCTTTTGTAATGTTAAAAAAAAAACTTTGATTTATGTCTGTACATGATAGCACAGTTTTGTTTGATTGGTAATAATTTGATGAACGTTCACCACCGTACGTTGAGCGTATACGCACAGAGTACTTGTCCCGCCCATAACTTTTTATTAAAATTGCTCATTCCAGTAAAAATCAGGGGTCTCTCTCAAAAGTCAAGGGTCATAAATACGCACTTTTTCATTGTTGGTATTATCTTATTTAATTTTTATTTTTTATGATTAATCCCACATAACGGTTTAAATTCTCTTTTTCAAAAAATAAAGGGCTATTTTGATAGCTGGCGCCCAAGAACGTCAAAATGAAACAAACGGAGGGAGATTATTTTGTGTGAAATTCGCGTGATCCTAAAACTTTGAATACAAATTTGATGGTGCATTCATAGCCTGCATTGATCTTTTGACCATTCACCACAGTGGTTACTTAGATCTTCTACTAATAAATAGTAGCTTTCCAAAGTACAGTAACTTTCATTGCTGGCAATAGTAGTTTTCGAAAGTATGATACGCTACATTGCTGGCAATGGTTTACTGAGTCGCATCTTCAGAAATTTCATAACTGACTGCACCTTATGTTAATGTAATTTTATGATGACTACGAACACCATTTTATTCCGATTGAATCGACGTCGAATGTTGTGTATGATACAAGGCCAATCTGAAATTCGCAGAAGAATTGATTTTCTTATAAATTTCTGAGGGCGAAAAGCAACGCATACAACGAAAAGCACCTCCAATTTGATTTTCACTTGAACGAGCAATTTTAATAAAAAGTTATGGGCCGGACAATTACTCTGTGCGTATACGCTCAACGTATGGTGGCGAACGTTCATCAAATTATTATCAATCAAACAAAACTGTGCTATCATGTACAGACATAAATTAAAGTTTTTTTTTAACATTACAAAAGCACGGGATCTTATGCGAAACTTCCTGTTCCTGCTTGTTTTTCGTTGTTTTAGCCACGGCGCAGGCAATGTTGTTTCATTAGGTCATATAAGTAAATACTAAAAAAGGAAAAAAAGAACGCCAAGTATTAAAAGATCGCGACCTTAGTTATAAAATGACCATTCAATATTTTTTCTGTTATTACTTAAAACTTCACCTCACCTCGAAAAAACCGAGCAATAAATGTTTGTCCTTCATTTCCAGAAAATGAAAAGAATATTAACATCCATTCCACTCCCGTAATACGCAGAAGGGTACTTTATCTCGAAAACGATGATCAATAATGTTCTTCTTGATTTTGAAAAAAAATTGAAATTCCACGATTGTTATTGCACTATTGGAATATGCTCAAAGTTACTTTATTCTGAAAAAAAGCATACTAAAGAAATTTCGATATTAATTTTCAAATAAAAACATATTCGCATATTTTATTTTTTTATCCTGATATGTGAGAAGTTACTGCACACCAAAAAAAGATCTCGCTAGAAATTGTTGCCCATGATTGAAAAAAACAATGAAATGATTTTTTAACATAGCCAAGAATGGTGAATGAATTACGGGTTTCTGCATGGAATCATGTACACTTTGAATGGTACCTACTAAAGGTTGTTGTATCCTCAAGGGCTTCAAGAATAATTCTGCGGGTATAAAGAAATTGTTATTCTGATTTTATGCTAGCTAAAGACTTATAAATATACAACAAAATTCCACAGAAAATGATACAAAAGACAATTACATGTTTACATATAAAAGTGCAAATACGCGTACAAATGCACGCACTATGTCTACACGTATGTACCACACAAATTAATTGCAAAGATTACACACAAACTTGGCGTGCATGGTTTTCAAATGTAAGGTCGGGAAGATACAGTTGATCAAATATGCTATCCGCATAATATTCAACTAGTTTTTCCATCGTGAGTGAAAGAAGTCCGTTCCCTGGATAGAACAGGAGAGTCCCCATTAATGATCTACTGGACGAAATCAATGACTAGGTTGTATTGATGAAATGGATAATCAAATGAGACGAGCAGGGAAGATGGATGAATGAAATGAATGAATAGTTGATAGCTGAACGGTATATGTCGACGAACGAATCGGATAATTGAATCGGTGAATCGATGAATGGATAGGATAAATGGAGGGTTCGATTAAATGAATAAAAGACATGGACAATCAGATAAATGGATCGATGAATGGGATGGATGGCATGAATGAATAGTCCCACCGGCTGAGTATAATAGATGAGTTGGATGAATAAATTCATCGATGGAATCGACAGACGTATAGAAAAATGAATAGATGGACGACGGAATCAGATTTTTTGTACGTACGAACGGACGATTAGATGGGCTAAATGGATAGATGGTTTGAACGAATGAATAAATAGGCAGGAGAGTAAATGGGTTCGTGGATGGTCGGATGAGGGATGCTGGGATGGAAAAAAAATAAAATGAAGGAGTATTTGAATTCGCTCAATGTACAGATGGATGGAGCGTTCCTTCGCCGAACTGACATTTGAAAACCATACACGCCAAGTTTGTGTGTAATCTTTGCAAAGAATTTGTGTGGTACATACGTGTAGATACAATGCGTGCATTTGTACGCGTGTTTGCATGTATGTAATTGTTTTTTGTATCATTTTCTGTGGAATTTTGTTGTATGTTTATAAATCCTTAGCTAGCATAAAATCCGAATAACAATTTCTTTATATCCGCAGAATTATTCTTGAAGCCCTTAAGGCGACAACAACCTTTAGTAGGTACCATTCAAGGTGTACATGATTCCATGCAGAAACCCGTAATTCATTAACCATTCTTGGCTATGTTAAAAAATCATTTCATAATTTTTTCAATCATGGGCAACAATTTCTAGCGAGATCTTTTTTTGGTGTACAGTAACTTCTCACATGTCAGGATAAAAAAATAAAGGATGCCAATACGTTTTTATTTGAAAATTAATACCGAAATTTCTTTAGTATGTTTTTTTCAGGAGAAAGTAACTTTGAGCATATTCCAATAGTGAAATAAGAATCGTGGAATTTCAATTTTTTTTCAAAATCAAGAAGAACATTATTGATCATCGTTTTCGAGATAAAGTACCCTTCTGCTTATTACGAGAGTGGAATGGATGTTAATATTTTTTTCATTTTCTGGAAATTAAGGACAAACATTTATAGCTCGGTTTATTCGAGGTGAGGTGAAGTTTTAAGTAATAACAGAAAAAAAATTGAATGGTCATTTTATAATTAAGGTCGCGATCTTTTAATACTTGGCGTTCTTTTTTTACTTTTTAAAAGTTTTTTCCGATTTCTATTACTAACCAAAATCAATACTGAAAATAATATCCGTCAGCTTTCACATCCGCGATCTTTATAACCTTATTTTTTTAACCTCACAACTGTCACTATTAATATAGAATTTCACATCCGCGATCTTTATATCCTTTTTCAACTCACACCTGTTCACTGTTATTACATGAAGAAAAGTGAATCGGCCGTCACATCGACGAACACAGTCTCACATATCACCAGATTTCTAGTTACAACTAGTGTCACTAGACAGCGACCGCAAAATGTCAAAAAATGTGTGCGAAAAACGCTCCATTTTTTTTATGATTCGGACGAATGAAGTATTAATATTTCCAATATGCGTTAGGCTACAGAGTTCTAAATAGCCACAATCGAAAGAAAAAAAAATAAAAAATACGTGAACCCGCAACATTTTTCAAAACGCTGTAATTCTTTATATATCGCCGAAACAATTTTCAAAAACTGTTCGAAACCACTCTGCTTACTGTAAAGACTCTAGTAGCGAATCATCATCTTCGACATTATAGTATATTAAATGTACTTATCTTGAGTCGCTACCGCGACTCTAGATAACCGATTTCATTGAAAACGACCCCGCAAAGGGTAAGCGAAGGTTAAATAATAATGCACTACCAGCTGAGAGTACTTTCGCTAGTAATCTGGTTCCGTCAAATTCCTCCATTAAACCAACAACCCCGATTGAATCGGAACCGAGTGTTTCGGAAGCCGCGGACGTTTCTCGATCGCGTGATGTGGCTGCGGAGCCGAGTAATGTTCCTCCTTTATCCCGACGAGATTCTTTTAATAAAGAAGAATGCAACATTAACTATGAAATTAAAAAAAGCTCGTCAAGAGATCCGTAATCTTAAGAGGAAAAGTGTAAAAAATTTGTCTATTCCTGAAATAATCGATGCCGCCTCGCATTTTCTTGATGGAAACCGTTTGCTCCTTTTAAAAATACAAATAAATCATATTGAAGTTTCGCCGTGGCTGGATGAAGAAAAGCAGTTTGCTTTAGGTTTATTTTATACGTCGGCCAAAGCTTACAATTACTTAAGAGAAAAGAAAAAGCTTGCTTTGCCTTGTGTTACTTTGATTAGACAGTGGGTAAATGATTTAAATTTAACGACCGGAATCAGTACTGAAGTCTTTGAATTATTAAAAATGAAAGCTTCGACATTAGATGAACATCAACGTCAATGCGTTTTGATGTGGGACGAAATGTCAATCAAACAGCTGCTGGAATATAATCCGAAGGTAAATGTTGTAGAAGGGTACGAAGATCTCGGTCATCTTGACCGTACCGATATAAAGTCGCAAAATATGCGCTTGTATTTATGCTCCGCGGTTTAACGTCATCATGGAAACAGCCGATTGCATTTTACATCTCACATGGAAACGTTATTGGTGCGCAATTACAGGAACTTATAACCACGGTTGTGAGTGCTGTATTTAATGCTGGATTCGTTGTGAGATCCAAGGGGCTCCCAACAGGAAGGCAATCAACGCCATGGGAATAAATGAGGATAACCCGTTTGTAATGTTATCAGGCCATAACATTTACCATAATTACGATGTTCCTCATTTGATTAAAAGTATCCGGAACAATTTATATTCAAAAAATTTTGTCATAGGAAATTCGCGTTTATCGTGGAGCGCTATTAGAGAACTGTACAATGCGCAACGTAATAAAGCGTGTAAAGCTGCGCCTAAACTCACCGATCGCCACATCGATCCAAATCCTTTCCAGCGAATGACCGTGCGGTATGCTACTCAAGTTTTTAGCGGATCTGTCTCCGCCGCAATGACTACCGGAAGAATGACGGGAGATTTGAAAGATCCATGTAACATCGCGACAGCTAACTTTATTAAAAAATTAAATGTTGTTTTTGATTGCCTCGATAGTTGATTCGCGAGCGATCCTAATCCATTAAAAATGGCATTCTCAGACAAATCCCCTCAGATACAAAAATGCTTAGAAAGTGCGCTTCCCTGGATAGATCAATGGACCGTGGAGGGGGGTCCAAACCCACCTTATTTTTCGGGATTAAAAATGGCTATAAAATCAATTTTGATGTTGTGGGATGATCTACGCACAGAGGAAAATCTTTATCTTTTGACAACTCATTTGAATCAAGACCCGCTAGAAAATCAATTTTCTGTTCTGCGAAGTCGTTCTGGCCATAACGACAATCCATCCGCGAAACAGTTTAGACACAATTTGCAGTATGTAATAAATATCGATTTAGAAAAAGCTCCGAGAGGAACAAATTGCGAGGAAGACGGAACCGTTAAACTGCTCGCGAAAAAAAAACAAAATTGAAAACTGGCGTTGTTAGCGAAGAATCGGGTTTGTTGGTTCCTGGAAACGACGCGATGGAAAAAATTGTTAATGATGATTATGAGGATGTGATCGCAGACGATTTGCTTAGCGAAATCGACAAGACCGTGGACGACGAAACAGATCAAACAATTACAACATCGACAGAGACCGAACAGAATCATACTGAAGTAACTCTTGAAAAATGCACGATGAATTATGATTCTGGTTACTTGCTCCACGGATGTCTGGAAAAGTTTCAGTGTGCGAAATGCAAAGAACTTTTTGTTAAAAGTAACCAGAATTTTGAAAATAATGTTCAACTTTTAGTTTTTTTCAAAGCGTACAAAACTACTGATGGGCACGAACTTGGACATTTAACAGCTCCTGTCGACAAGTTTCACACTTTGATAGTTGCTGCTTACAGACGGTTTCAAAAAGAATTTTCTTTACATGCGCATGAAGTCGGCATTGGCAAATACTTCAGGCGATGCCTGCACGAAACATTGACAGCGACGGACCGTGACCTCTGGCTGATGAACGCTGACTATCAAGACCATAGCGATTTTATAGTAGATTTGTTTGTTCGCACACATCTTTATAATGATCTCAAATGGATATCCCGTGATATGAGGGATGCAGCGAATAAAAAACGGTCAAAGAGCGGCGTCCTTGCGAAACTGAACCGCAAGATTTTAAAAGTTTCTCACAGTTGAAGTGATTTTACTGGAAAATTTTCTGATTTTTATTAAATACAGTCTTCATTAAAATGCGTTGGGTTCGTTGTCGTTCACATTAAATTTTTTTAATTTTTTTTATTAGCAAATCACTTTAAACTCAACGTCTTGTCGCTTTTTCTAGTTAAATTCATTGATCCCCCTTTCCCTGCCCTACCTTATTCCTTATGGTCGGTTTTTTTTCTCTATTTAAAGACTCGTTGATCTTTTCCTTGGATGTAAAAAAAACCAGCCATTATTCCTTCCCATCCTGACGGAAAACACTCGCCACCTTCACGTGGTTTTCGTCGAGTAATATCAATCAACATTATCACCTGCTTCAGTTTCTCATTTTATGGTTTATGTTAATACTAAACATGCACTACAAACGCTTTACATGTGTACATGCTGCTTGATATTACCCAAGAGCGAGTTCAATTGAAAAATACAAGGTAAAATTTGCGCATTCACTTCATATAATAACGCTAATTGAATGTTGTAAATATTTTACTATTATTATAGACACATTTTTCATATTAATGAAATATTTGTATACTTTACTTCGGCAGAAAAATTTGGTAACAAGTGATTTTTTTTTATCAATATAATTTAAATCGTTGCGTTTAATGGAAAAATAATAGGTCAAAAAATTGATTCGGCCGAATATTTATTTTTCTTTCTATTATAATGAAAGATCATTTTTAATAATAACAGGGCTCACTATTATGAACAAAAATTATTGAACTCGATCGAAAAATAATTAATCTTAAAAAAAAAAATTCTCCAACACTAGGAATCGATCCATGGACTGCTAGCGTGCAATCCCCTCTTTACTTCCAAGCACCCTCTAGTACAAGAGCGAGCGAGAAAGAGTTATGGTCGCTCGCACATAAGTGCAAGTAAGATAACATGAGAGTGGGGGGTCAGCTGATGCTTCGAGTGTGTGCGGCACACCGATACATCGCCGCGCGCTCTATAGCCCATAAGTAGAAATACATTTTCTGTGCCAAAAGCTAACACGGGCCCTGTTGTTTCATGTACATCTATTTTCTCTGATTCATCGTGACCTTCGCTGCGTACAGCGTCGATGCCGCCTGGGACAAATTGCCCGAGCCCCTGAGGATGGAAATTTAGACCAATTCTTTGAACAAATTGTCATTTTTTAATTGTTTGCTGAGAACAGTTGTGTGTTGATAATTTTCAGGACCTTCTCCATATCCACACCATTCTCCACAATTGTCATGCATATCGAATGCATGATATGGAATATTTTTCACAGGTGTTGACATTTTATCACTATTTCCTTCGTTCTGTGCAAGTGCATAAACGAAACAACGATGTAAATACTGATAGCATCGGTAGTTAAGCCTCTGATCTCTTTTTTATTGGCGGTTTTGTACAGCAAACTTTTAACTCCTTTCGTCGTATGATTTCTATCCGACTGTTTTACGACGGTGTGATCACTCGCATCTCTAACTCCTGGAATGCTGCTGCTATCGTTGTCACTTATGAAAACTCCGACTTGTACATTTTTTTCGCGCAATATACGACTACCGGTGGCCAATTCAACAGCAGCATCTGCCTCCATCGCCTTGGCACTGCCATGAAAGTTGAAACAACAATCATGTGTGTTTTGGGCATAGCCCAAATCACATAGGCGACATTTTCGATTTCGAGTCGTATAATCTAAAATGCGTCCAGATTGTGCACCAATTATTGCAGCATAGCCGTTTAGACTATCGTATCGCCCGGAACCTCTCTTACTATACCCCATATCGTACAAAATGAATAATTGCACTACGTCTTCTAAGTTTATATCAGTTGATTCGAGTTCTATTGCTTCGAGCTATTGTGTTGTTTCAGAATGTACTGTCTTTTCAGCGTTTGAGCATCCATGTGCTGTTTCCTGAGTCAATACATCTTGTTCACGATTAAATTGCGAAGTTTTTTCGCGTTCGGGTAGTGACGTGGAAGAATCCGAAGTATCAGGGATGATTTGGTTCTCCGTGCTCTCATGCGAAGATACGAGTGTAGCCGATTTCTTGATTAAAAAATCACTCTGCAATTCTTGAGGCCTGCATAAACGTAAAAGTAAAAAAGGGATAAATGGGCAATGAAATTGGAACAATGGGAGCAATACTAAGTAAATATCAGTAACAATATAAAATATTATTATTAGGTCATATTTATTGTTTCATTCACATGGATAACATTCGTCATCATGAATCCTCCGTCGAACAATTCTCCGTCGAACTTGATAATTCAGTGGCAAAATTATATATACAAATTCCACTTTCGACAATAAACGCTGCTTGGTATTATATACAATTCCAAGAAGGTTCGTAATTGTTATTAAATCCAACTTACAATTTTTTTTGTAAACTCTCCAAGTTTTCAACCGTCAACAATCTTTCCCACTCCGTAGCCTCTTCACAACTCTCTTTGGCAACTTCTTCCACGGTAGGACCAATTTCTCTCTCATATTGTTCGAACGTGGAGGCAGTCATAAATGGAATGTTCAATACTTGAAAGAGCTTGTTGGGCGAAGTGTATCCCAAACCGGCATGCAGAGCGCCTGTTGACAAATATCATACGTATTAAACAAATTTCAAATATTAATTATTATTATTTTTTGTATACGAAATATGAAGTTGAAGAAATGGTATATTACATAGAAAAATCAAAGAATATCATCACGTAGATCAAGTTGTTTAACACTTACCCAGAGCAACTTTGCTGTTCACGTCGAATATTTTTTTGTGTTTGGCTAATATGTTGTGTTCCAGAAGACACCAAATTGACGACCAAACAATTGTGACAGCGGATATGGAACATCGATCCCAAACCTTTTTGAATTTCTTTCTCAATATATTGCAGAGAAAGTATTTCTTTGCAACTGGAGCAATACAAGTGCGCCGCCATAACCTGTAAATCCACGACTCGCCGCTTCGTCTCCAGACTACCATCGTTTTCTTGCACTTCTTATTCACTCGCTTCTTTTTTTTCGTTTTTTACCTACTACCACTTGTTTCAATTTTTTCTTGCACTGTTTCTCTGTCATGAATTGTCCTTTCCACCGAAACTTGGACATTTATCGATGTACTATGCAAAAAATTGGCGTTTACAACTCAAAAAATTTAGATCTCAGCAGTTGGTAATAAGCTTGAACTAGCGTGCATAAGCATACCCGTTTCCCTCTCACCGCCTGCCCCGCAAACTCGTGATCCAACCTCCTTAATCAGGATCACAAACGACGGGGGAGGTATCATTCATTTGTTCTAATGCTTCTGTAACTAAGCTGGCAGGATTCAGCAAAGTGACCCCGCTTGGGACTAGTACATTTCCTTTCATACTCATACCGATATAGCCAGTAGATACAATATGTCGCCACGAGAGTCGAATACCTTGCGGAGTTGGGTTCGGGTTGAATCCACCTCGAAACTTAGAAAATAGATGTTCGACGGAATCCTGATTACAGAGTCCCACTGCCAATTCGAAGTCGGGGTAACTGTCTCGAATGTCGTGGTATGCGTTCAGGATTGATTTTACTGTCGATGACAACCCTCGCAGACATGGAAGTGTCTTCATTGTTCCAGCTGGACACATCGGATTTACAGCTGCGCTCCACCCTGATGACCAGATTACGAAGTCGGTCATTATTTCCTCTATATTCCTGTCAGAAAGAGGTCGCTTTGCAGGATTACTTGAGTGAAGCCTATACGCATTACATGCATCTATGACTGTGATCAACCGCTCGGCGAATGCTGCTGAAGCTTCCCAAGTGGAGCTTTTCAATCCGTTGGGATCCGTTCCAGCCATGCTTATCGCTGCTGGAAAACGGTGGCTCAACAGTTGAAACGCTCGTTTAACATTTATTGCTTCAAATGAATTCGGGAACAAATGCACCTCTGTAATATGTGAAAGCAATCGCGAAGTTGTGCTTTGAGCGTCATGTCGCCAAGTGTCTATGAAATCGTGGTATGCAGCAATCACTTTGCCGTCGCAATACAATGTATTGTATTTCCTCATGGTACTAATTAATCGCTTTATAAGATGGGAAAATCGGAGGTCGCGAAGTAGTGACGGTCATTTATCTGAACTGTAAGATTTTTCTCCGTTATGCTGAACGATGAATACAGCGATTGGTTGTTTGGACCTTGTTCGCATGTGAACATCTTTACTTCTGCACCGACTTCATACAACTTTTCCAAGCACTCTTTGAGTAAAGCGTATATTTCATCTGCTTTGAGTCCATTGGCCGAAAAGAAAAAAGCCAGTGGTTGACGCCAAGCATTCTTTGCGTTTAAGTTATCGAGGTAAAATGCGAATACATATCGTGCTCGCTCGCTTCGGCGCCCCAAAGGACCCAGATCGACCAAGCCTTCTATACAATCGAATTTTTTTGAATATTGCTCAAAACTCCGAGAACTCATTTCATCCCATTTTAAACAGCAAACTTTCTCTTCCCCTGGCATAGTTGCTAATCTTTCTTTTAATTTTTGGAAAATATCGTTACAGAAACCAGGTTTGACATCGATTTCCGCTATCCACGATCGAACTGTACTTTCTGCTGGGAAGGTGCATCCAGCATTACGTAATCGGGTATATGCTGATGCTGAGTAATAAAATAATTGTTTCGATAAATCCTTTTCTTCTTCGCTATACCGGGATTTCTTGTTGTGCAGCTGAAGTTTAACCATTGTTCGTGCTACTGGTTCTACACAATTATTTCGATCCAAGAATTGATCTACATTTTCTTTTTTTGATTGTTCTTGCAATTTTTTCAAGCGCCATGACATTTTCCAAAATTTTCTAGTACATTGCCTGATTCGTTGACGATAGCGAGCAACTTCTCGTTGTAACTGGGTTTTCAATTTTCGGTGCTCCATGTTTTCCTTGAGTAAACTTTTGACCTTATCCCGTAAAGTTTCGATCTCACCTTTTTTCTCGTTGGTTTGTCTGGTTGGTCTCAGTGGTTGGTATGGTTTGTCTGGTTCGATCGATGTCCATTCCATGGACTCATCATCCTCGGTGAAATGGAGTTGTGGAACCCTGTATGTTCGTTTAGGGCATGCAACCACGTCGCTCTCATATCTTTCCGTTATCCTTTTCTTTTGACGTACAACAGTGAACGGCGCTTATCTCGTTGAGATCTAAATTTTCGTTAAAATCGAGCAATATTGGCGATTGACGAACCAAGGTTTCACTATTGATATGATCTCCTTCAGGCTGTTCTACTACCACGTCATTATCACTGTACCGCACCTGTACGGGAATTTCACTCACAGTGACGCTTGTGCATACATTTTCTTGTTCACACGGATCAACATCGTAAAACGGTCGCGGAATTGAATTTCTTTTCAAATTTCTGTTGGGTTCAAAACAGTCTGCGTCGAAATGCAATGCGTATATACCGGCTGCGTGTAATGTTGATCGAGTCATTTTTTTAATCGCTGGATTGCCTGTAAGAAATTTAAAAGTAATCTATATGAGAATAAAAGTAAATTCTAAATATTCATTTTTGCATTACCGGCACTTGACTCTATTTTGGTCTTTTCAAAAAAAAAACAGTTATTACAATAATACAAATATACACTAGGCACAACAATTAAAGAATATTTAAAAAATTCCAAATTTTTAGGTGATTTTCAACGGGCTGTAATTCGGAGGAAAATGATCGCACAGAAAATTTAAAAAAAGCAAATTGTAGCTTCAAGTATCTAATTTCAGGACTTATGCTCGAAATTTTTTTAGCTCAAGCGGTTCATAAGTAATTCCAAGAAAACGATCGATAAAAAAATTTGCCAAATTTTTTCCCTCTTTCAAAACGGTGTACGGGCTTCAACAAATTTTTTTAAGTAATGCTATCATAATGCTCTTTTAGGAAATTTTATTTCCTTTAATTTGACCTACTCACGAGCTCTGTATGATCATTTCTCGCAGAGTTATCGTCGATCAAAGAAAAAAAATCATTTTTTACTTTAGTGATTGATTACTCGGGGAATAATGGTCGTACAGAAAATGAAAGAAGGGTTTTGTAAACTGCAAATAATTCTCTATAAAACGCTATCAATCGTTATCCATGAAAAAAAAATTTTCAAAGTGATAATGTTAACTGAAAAAAGGTAAAAAATGGAAAATTAAAGGATATTTGGATAATTTTGTATAACTTTAGATATAATGCATAAACGAAGGATATCGTCGTTAATTTTTCAACCTCAAAGTGTCCTGAAAAAACTCTGAAAATTTCAAGGCGCTGCGATTTTTTTTTCTTAGTGCCCGAAACGTTTAAATCTCTCATTTCTGCTGAAAATCACCATAACGCGCAATTTTTCAGTGTTTATCTATTTTTTTCACTTGAAATTTTTTTTTTTTACGACAATCCATATTTCTTGGATAGAAAGCATTGAATTCTAAAAAAATTGGAAAAAAAACTTTTTTCAAAAAAAAATTTTTCTTTCGACACGAAAAAAATTTTTTCAAAAAATTCTTTTTTCTCAGCATCTTTACAATGCTTTATTATTATAAAAAAAATATGCTAGATTTTTTTTTTACGCTGTCATTTACCGCCGGCATTAGCTTAACCCGAAGCGTACCACGTGGAGGTTGCGCGGTCGGATTTACGCTTCTCACACACTCGCGTGTGTGGGTGTCTTTGTCTGTCTACTGTTTGTCCATCTGTCCGTCTGTCGGTGTCTGTCTTCTGCGTGTCTGTGTGTGTGCATGTGTGTGCGTGTGTGTGTGAGAGCGCGTGCGCGTGTGTGCGTGTGAGCGTGCGTGCATGCGTGCGCGTGTGTGCGTGTGTGCGTGCGTGTGTTCATAATCCAATAATTTGGATTATGAACAGTTCTGAAATGTTCTAACGCCTATAGTTCCAAAGCTAATCAAAATATCAACAAATGTCAACATATCGATATTTTTATTTTGGTTTTCACATTCATGATAAAAAATGAATACAATTATTAATCGTAATTACCAACCATTTTTTTGCGTTTCAAGTACAAACAATTGTTTCAACATGATTGCCATTTTGAATTTTTTTCAAAAATTTTTTGTAAAATGTTGCACGTAGATCGAAGGAGCCTACACTTTCCCTTTCTAGTTGTGTTATATATTATTTCCATAGTGTACATGTACCAATTGATTTTGTTCATGATTTCTCGTAGGAGATTTGGATTTATGTGATTAGGTTGAAGCCTGCAACTCATCTTGGGAAAGTCGTTATTTTTTTTTTGTAATTTATAATCGTTATAAACATTGTATTTTTTAACAATTTTAAACAAGATTCAAAGTATTTTTTATTATTTAATAAAAATTGATGAAGCTTAAAATCTCAATTAAAAATAAATAGCATTGACTATCTTCCCACAATCAGCTTGAAATTACTCAAATAAATCGCAGATTCCTATAAAAAATTTATAGATTATAGATAAATAAATATAAATATAAAATATAAAATTAATGTAAAATATAAAATAAATTAGCACCGAGATTATGGAAAATCCGTTTTTGGTTTGGGTTTAAGAAAACTAGTTGAGTAAGTGCATTAATAATATTTAGCCTATCCTTGGCAAGAATTCGCTTTTTTTTACAGATCTACAGATCATTGGAAAAAAACCACATTACGACAAACAAAAAGATTGTCGAACAATTTAGCAGTGATAACATTAGGCTTTAAATTCATTAAAAAAGCCAACAGTTTTGCATGAAAATTTATAAAATAAATCGAAGGGAACATACACGGTTGAAAGAAAATTCGGGGCTTTTTCTAAAAATTCGTATCCGATTAACGCTAAAAATGTAAAGAAAAAAAATAGCTAAGCTGGTTCTAACGATCATTAAAGTAGGAAAAACTTCAACAAAGTAAACATTGAAAAAAAAACGATGCAATAATACAAAGTAAACATTGAAAAAAAGGTCATTCGGGCCTTTATATTTTACAGGCGTCTGTAAAAAAATCGAAGTACAATTTTTTCTATTCATATTTCTTAAATATAACGAGGACAGTAAAAAATGATACCCGTGTGTTGTATCCAAAAAAACGGTCGTAAAACGCCCGTTCTCGCAATCTTTGTAAGCACAGAAATCGGTAGTTCTACCTTTTTTCTCATTCCTCATGATCGCTTTTCATTAAAAAAAAAACACTCTCTAAAAATATCTACACATGAAACATAAATGTTCACTTGGAAGAATAGTGATAAATTATTGAAATTGTATCAGTTGTATAAGTTCAAAAAAGTCTACTTCGTTGTTCGTAAAAGTTCTACTTCGTGGTTCGTACAAGACTGCTTTATTCTAGCGTTTTAATTTTCTATGTAAAAATATGACCAAATTGGAAGGAATGAAAGAAAGGGTGATTTTTGTAACGTGATTTTTTAACGTGATCAGAGTAGTAGGAGAAAGGCTATTTTTTCTTGAATATTATTTTTAAACGTCAGGGTAGAAAAGCATAAAATCCCCGGAGTGGGGAGTAGCGGAAATACGGGAAAAGGAGTACCGATGTTTTTTTTCCATTTCGAGCGGTACCTTTATGACTGGGAATTTTATCACGTCAATCCCTTTCCTTCGAGCGAGAGAAATCGAGTGTCCAAGTCATCATAAAAAATGTGCACGCCAAATGTTTTATTTTCGAACTCACAACCTTCGAGGCGCGAGAATAAAAAACTGGCAAAATAATAAAGGGCAAAAATTCCCAGATTATTAAATCTATATTCCAAACACGTTGGATATATAAATTTCATTTATTAACATAATTTGATTAGTAGATGAAAAATAATAATTATTCTTGATTAATTTGATATTAATTTGATTTAAAATAATTTGATTAGTAGATGAAAAATAATAATTATTCTTGTAATCATATGTTCCAACGATCATATATACTCCATATAGGTTCAAACATAGTCAAAAGAGGAGCTAGGACTACTTAAACTGGATCACGTAGGAGTATAAGGTTTTGTGCAGGAGGTAGGCTCTACTGGAGCACCAAAGGAAGAGCAGAAGTTGATTTCAGTGGCATTTGTAGGCTCATAGGAGGACCTGTAGCATCAAGTAGCTTCAAATGAGGCTTAAATGGAGTCAAAATCCTTTAAAATAGGCTGAAAATTTCGACCCGGGAGGCGGAGTTTGTTTATTGTTTACACGCTGTTTAGGGAACGTTTTCCTTTGTCAACACTTTAGAAAACATCGCGCTTATTTGACCGAGAAAAAACTTTGATAACTTGCGTTGTCGACACATCTTGCACATGCTATTTGAAAGGGGATGAATTGATCTCCTTGTTTATCAAACTTTTAACGTTTCATTGACACTCGAAAGGAATTGTTTAAAGAAGTTGCTTTTCACGCATTCACGCATGAATAAAGCAATATGAATTAGCACATTTACGTACGGCTTTTTTTCTCTTTTCGACGATAATTGAGAATAATAACTCATTTGAATACATTGTTTTGTTTTTGTACTCAAAACTTTTTGCATTATGATTTTTCATCCACATGATAAAAAGAAGTAAAAAATAACTCGAATTATCGTAGAGAAAAAAAATTATTTTCATAACTACTTTACTAAATCAAATACTTACAGCGTTTGCTGCGAGAGGGAAAAAACTACGTTTGTCGCGTCAAATTCGATATGTCTATTTTCAGCCAAATTTTACAAAATATAATTTTTTTCATCAAGTTAGTAATTCAAAATCGACGATAATAATTTTTAATTTGCCATTCTCCAATAATATATAATAATGAAAGCAACCAAATAAATATTTAATTATTATCAGATTATTTATAATAATCTGATAATTAAGGTACTCAGATTAAATTATAATTAAGGTACTCAGATTAAATCTCTGAGTACCTTAATTAATCGATACCAATAAAATTTCTGAGTATAACTTATTATAACAAGAATGAGAAAGAGTGCGAGAGCGCTACAAGTGAGAAAGAGAGGACGAAGCTTCGCGCGCTGCCTCTCTCACACAGCGGCGCGTGATAAGAGGGGGTAACCTCGTTCAGCGGGACTAGGTGACGGAAAGTAGAAAAATGTAGATTATTATCAAAAGGGCATGTGTCCCACCCATTCAAACGCGACTTACGCCCTTCTATCTCCAAGAAGACAAATTATCCCGAAATATTCGATTTTAATTCATTAAATTATCATATCTCGAGATTAGTTGGACGGATCTACTTGCAACAAAGACCAATAGAAAGAGAAAAATCGAAAAAAAATCATCACCAATATTCAGATTTTTCACTCAAACAGTTCGTCCGTAAGAGCGAATTAAAAACGCTATGACGTCATAAAACCGGCATATTCGCGTATATAAGAGTGCGGCAGGGCTCGCGCTGGCTTTTTCTTTTAATACTTGGCATCGAGCCGCTACCACGTCTCTTAACTACATTTAAGTATAAAAATTTCTATCCTTAACATTAACTAATGAACTTAGTTTTAGAAAAAGCAAAATCGTGACGATCGTGGCGCGGTCGCAATCGAAAACCCAAAAATCGGAGTCTCCCACCTGTCGAAGGAAGGCGAAGATGCGGTGTAGCACGTGGCCGCGGTCAATCGAGAAGCTGAGGAGGGCGAAGGGGTACAATCGCAAATCAAAACGCAGCTTGAGAAACTCTGAGCTTTATATATACGAAAGTTTATTGAATAATATGTAAACTAAAAAACTGTGAACCACTGTAATATTCTCTAACTATTTTAATTATGAGGGTACTCGGATCACGAGAGGGAGGGATAAAGAGTTAGGTAGATGGTGTAGAGAGGAAGAAGAACCACAAACTGGTAGTCGGGATGAGTTGTGGAGCCGCAACTCGAAAACGTATAAAGAAACACTGAAAAACAATATAAAAATCATAATATTGGTTCGGTGTTTCTTTTTTTTGTTTGTATGTATCATCTACTCGCAATTAAAGAGTGAGCGTTTGATTAAAAGTAATGAATATCAAAATTAAAAAAGCGTAATAAATTTAAATATTTTGACAAGGATGGAAAATATCGAATGCGGAACAAGGTTTATTTCAGTTTTGAGCATTTTGATGAAAAACATGAATCAAAAATGTAATTGTAACACACTATATACGATAAGCAGATATTAATTTGCACAGGTGTACAAAATAAATGCAATTAGCAGCAGACGGTGTAGAACAAAAAAATAATCAATGAGAAAAAAAAGTTACTCGTCGAGGTTTCGAACCCTCGACTTTTGAGTCGGGGACCGCAGTATGCCGTGCCAAGCTACGCTGCTGGATATTTTAATTTACGTCATTTTTGTGGTATATTAATTGTACACTGTTTTTCATAGTTGATTTACCTGAAAACGGTTACGAAATAAGCGTCGTCATAACTAAGCCTCCTCCTGTTGAATAATAATTTCATCAATATTTTTTCATCAAGCCTTCTTTTAAACATTTTGAGCGTATTTCTTTTTTCACTCCTCAAACCGCAAGGCAAAGCTCTGTCGAATTGGCTGAGCTGGGTGGGATAACAATCTGTGACCTAACCGAGTTGCGTAGGATAAACCTGCAATTTTCGTTGCGTAGGACAAACCTGCTTTCAGTAGGAGAAGATTCTGCAGACTTGGCAGAGTTCCGTAGGAAAAACTGTAACTTCCCGACTTGACCGCTACGAAAAAGCGCCACTACGACGGACCCCCTAAAAACCCCGTCTTCGGATATCTCCCTACTTAGTCTCTGTGTAAGACCAGGGAGACTATAGAGAAGGAGTGTCATCTCCGTGCTTTGAAAACGTCCGTAAAAAAGACCTCCATAAACTTAGCCGAATAACTTGAACTTTTCCAATTTTTTATTAATCACATCTTTCGGTGTTCGTTCAGTGGTTATCAGTACCATAATTAAAATGTTTAGTAGTTACTAGTTATTTTATAATTAAATAAATAAAATCTGGGTGCAAGTTGGCCGAACATTTTTTATTTTTCATGCAATCGATTAGATCAAATGCTAAATTGATGTAGAATCGTTTGGTGGTCACGAATAATTAAATTGTATCGTTAAGTAGTCAATAGATTATTAAATAACTTGAAAAAACTATTTCCGACCTGTCGGCTACATCTAGCCGGTCAAAATGGTCATTATCCAACCAATTTTATTATAATAAGTCTTAATCGAAAGAAAATCGTTTGGTGGTGATTAGTAGCATGATTAAAACGTTGAGTGGTGATCAGTTTAATTATATCCACTAAAAAACCATAGTCACTAGCGAGCATCGAATGGGGAGGCTCTGATTGACCACTGAAAAGATTCAACAGTAAGATAAACAGCAAAACTCAGATTGCTTTTAAATTTATAAATCAATTTTCTGTAAATAAACTGTGACATGAGAAAAATATATTAATGTGCTTGTCGTCAATTATTAAAACATTAACACGTTTATTGTAGTGAAATCGATGAACAGTTTTTCCCGTTCTTGTGTTACTGTGATAACAGGAAAATTCACCGAAGGAAAATGCACACCGAAAAATTCGACTCCGGAAAATTCGTCCCCTCCGCGGAAAATTCACCTTCCGGAAAAATGGCTCCCGCGAAAAATTCGCCTCCAGAAAATTTGCCCTCACACTGAAATGCTCAGCATCTACCCCACGATTCCACACACATCGCAATTTTACACACCCCACGATTCCGCGCACATCACCGAAGTGCTCAGCACCCATCCCATGATTCCACACACATCACCGAAGTGCTCAGCACCCACCCGACGATTCCACACGAATCTAGGAAGATTCGTCCCCGGAAAATTCGTCCTGAAAAATTCACCCCCGGAAAATTCGTCGGGTTTACTTCCGAAAAGCGGAAACCGAATTTCGAGCTGAAATTTGGCACACTCCTTCATTTTAATATTATAAGACTTCCCTTAAAAGGATTTTTGGCGTAGTTGAATATTTTTCGACAAATCGAATTTTTTAAATTATTATTTTTGCGCCACCGTGGGATGTAATTCTGAAAAGCCCATACCGCCGATTAATTTGGAATTTCGTGTACCCATGACTCGCTGATCACAAATATGATAGTGAAAATACCAGCAAACTTGATTTTCAAGGTCAAAACTCACAAAAACTGTTTTTTTTTAAAGTATTTATATTTTTTTTCAATGAGTGTTGATCTTAGAGAAAAACGTTTCCTACAAAAGTTGTAGCCTATAAGAAGATTGATCTTTTATGTTTTATACCGTTTTTGTCTAAAACGATTTTTTTCGAAAAAAATGGAATAATGCTCCAAAAAAAAAAGTATATTTTGCTAAACTCCATTAGTTTCGATATTAACTACTTACGCACATTACCGTGGGAAGGTTAGAGTTTGGTTTTTAAATGGGATAAGAAAATTCGTTGGACGTGTGAAAATAGTAGGGTGGATTTGTAGCATTTCGGGATGTGTGCGTGGAATCGTTGAACGTGTAGAAATAGTAGGGTGGGTTTGTATTATCTTGGGATGTGTGCGTGGAATCGTTGGACGTGCAGAAATAGTGGGGTGAATGGGAAGTCTTATATTATTAAAATGAAGGAGTGTGCCAAATTTCAGCTCGAAATTCGGTTCCGCTTTTCGGAAGTACAACCGACGAATTTTTCGGGGACGAATTTTTTGGGGACCAATCGTCCTAGATTCGTGTGGAATCGTCGAATGGGTGCTGAGCACTTCGGTGATGTGTGTGGAATCATGGAGTGGATGCTGAGCACTTCGGTGATCCCCACTATTTCTGCACGTCCAACGATTCCACGCACACATCCCGAGATGATACAAACCCAACCCACTATTTCTACACGTCCAACGAATCCACTCACACATTCCGAAATGCTACAAACCCACCCCACTATTTCTACACGTCCAACGATTCCACGCACACATCCCGAGATGATACAAATCCACCTTATTATTTCTACACGTCCAACAATTCCACGCACACATCCCGAAATGATACAAACCCACCCCACTATTTCTACACGTCCAACGATTCCACGCACACATCCCGAGATGCTACAAACCCACCCTACTATTTTCACACGTCCAACGAATTTGCTTATCCCATTTAAAGACCAAACTCCAACTTTCCCGCAGTAATGTGCGTAAGTAGATAATATCGAAACTAATGGAGTTTAGCAAAATGTACTTATTGGAGCATTATCCCATTTTTCTCGAAAAAAATCGTTTTAGACAAAAACGGTATAAAACATAAAAGATCAACCTTTTTATAGGCTACCATTTTTGTAGGAAACATTTTTCTCTAAGATCGCAACACTTATTAAAATAAAATAGAAAAACTTTAAAAAAATCAGTTTTTATGAGTTTTGACCTTGAAAATCAAATTTGCGGGTATTTTTACTATCATATTCATGATCAGCGAGTCAAAATATATGGTTACGCGAAATTCCAAATTAATCGGCGGTATGGGCTTTTCGGAATTACACCCCTCCGCCGCGCAAAAGTAATAATTTAAAAAATTCGTTTTCTTGAAAAATATTGAAATACGCCAAAAATCCTTATAAGGGAAGTCTTATAATATTAAAATGAAGGAGTGTACCAAATTTCAGCTCGAAATTCGGTTTCCGCTTTTCGGAAGTACAACCGAAATATCCAACGGGGACGGATTTCCCGGTGAATGATTTTTGCGAGGGACGAATTTTCCAGAGATGCATCTTCCGGGACGAATTTTCCGAGGACGAATCTTTCTGTTACCATTCCACTCACATCACTGAAGTGCTCAGCACCCACGCCGCTATTCCACACACATACACTGAAATTTTGAGTATAATCAAAATGAAAAATTTCCAATTTTTTAAAGTGAAAAATATATTTCAACAAAGTATTTTTCGTTCCTTTTTAATAATACGTATATAAAATGCTTAATGCATAGGGGGCGCATTTCCCGAGGGAGAATTTTCCGGGGGGTGAATTTTCCCGGAGGTGAATTTTTCGGGGCGAATTTTTCTTAGGTGGAGGAAGAGTGTTAATATTTTAATAATAAACGACAAGCACATGAGCATAAAACACATGACCAATAAAGCGCATGAATATAAAAAAGAATACATTTTTCCCATGTCACAATCTATTTGTAGAAAATTGATTTATGAATTAAGAAGAAATTCGAATCTTGTTGTTTCTTTTACCATTGAATCCTATTGACCAATCAGAGCTTCCCAATTCGATGCTCGCTAGTGACCATGGTTTTTGGTCGATATAATTAAACTGATCACTACTCAATGTTTTAATCATACTACCAATCACCACCAAACGATTCTCTTTCGAGTGGGATCTATAAGAATACAATTAGTTGGGTAATAACCATTTCGACCGGCTAAATCTAGCCGACTAATCGGAAATAGTTTTTTCAAATTATTCAATAATCTATTGACTACTCAACGATAAAATTTGCATATTGATGATCACCGAACGATTCTACATCGATTTAGCACTTGACCTAATCGATTGCATGAAAAATAAAAAAAATGTTCGGCCAAATTGCACCCAGATTTTATTTATTTAATTATAAAATAACTAATGACTACTAAACATTTTAATTGCGGTACTGATAACCACTGAACGAACACCGAAAGATATGATTACTAAAAAATTAGAAGAGTTCAAGTTGTCCGGCTAAATTTATGAAGGTCAATTTTTGGGAACACTTCTTAAGTACGGTGTGTTCACTCCTTCTCTCTAGTCTCCTTGACCGCGCCCTAGTCACTTTCGTACGGTCTGAAGTTGTTTCTTCGGCGAATCTCCACCCTACCCAAAAAACTACTAATATTTTGTAGACGTTTCAGGGTACATTCTTGGAGGTCCAAATTACTTACAAAAAAATTGGCACTATGCTGGCATCCTTGAATAGAAGTCGCCCAAATTTATGTACATCCCTACTGGACACGGTCTTGTATACCGTGCTACTGGACTATTATTCGGAAGTTATTTCCCTTCAAGTACCGGCAATATCGGATCGAGAAAAAAAAAAGAAAACCTCGTACAGTTCCTTCCTTCTTACAATCGCATGAACTGATTTGTTTCATGTAATGAAATTAAAATACATATATCAGCGTATTTCGATAAACTTGATCGACGAGAGGAGGTAAAAAAATACGCCTTTTTCATAAAATATACCTGTTTTAATTTTATTTTGAATATATTTTATACTTTATAACAAAAAGTAAAAAAACATTGAAAATTACTATTTTGAGCGTGAATAACTTTGGAGTTTCGAAACCTTATTCGAAAATAGGTCTTTTTCGGGCACGTTTTCGGTCAGGTCTTTCGATCGAGTTCGAAGGACCTCGTTTTGATTTTTCCTCTCTACTTCTTCCTCTCTCGTTCTCATCTTCATCCTCGGATGAACCTTTGTCGGGATTTCGTGAGATTCCTGAAGGACCATCCAACGAAACGCATTTTATGCCCGACAATCCGCTAAAATTCGAGGATTAAAATAAAATGTACTCACATTTTGCATATAAAAACGAAAAAAACTCAACAAACGTTTTTTTTGTCACAAAAGAGTTTTTTGTTCGAACAAAGAACATCGAAAAAATGCTTTCGTACAATTCATATGCGAACTTCTCAAAACCTACACGTATTGTTTTAAGCATTCTCTCATTCGTATTGCTCCTCTATTTTGCGAAATTTGAAAAATTAAACAAATACAAAAACCAGTAAAAATTCTTTTTGTCTCTAAAATTTAGAGTCGAGAAACATGTAACGATTTTGACTCAAAACAAAACAGTAAATTGAACAGAAAAATTATTTAATAAAAGAACCTTTAAAAAATAGGAACATAATGAAAAATTTAAAAACAATTAGTCCAACTAATCTTAAAAAACAATATTTCCTTATTATTAACAATAAAATGTGGATAATTTCTCTAAGAACAAATAGATTTAAATAATAAATAGTTTTTTGTTTACGATACTGGAAATTGGAAAGATTGTTCTATTCTTACTTTTCATATCTGTAAAGTTGATAGAACGAATTATTTTTGCTGAGCTGTCCCAATTTCGTTATAAAATTATCGTCGTGAGTGATGACGATGAGTTGGAAATTTTTTTGGAACTTGGCGCGTCGATTCACATAACTGAAAACCACAAAATGAATTTGAAAAAAGAAAAGAAAAACACTAGGAAGTTAATTTTTGAAGGAAACAAATATCACGATTGTGCTAAAATTACCTGTGTAGGGCGTCTGCCAAACTTTTGGCATTTTCTTCATCTAAATTCGTGGTTGGTTCGTCCAGTGCCAAAACCCCACACTTTTCGCAAAAAGTTTCGGCCAATGCTAGCCGAAGAATGATCGACGCTAGAACCTTTAAAGACAAAAAGAATAATAATAAAAATAAAATAAGATAAAGTATAGCTGCAATTTTTGTTATGAATAATATGACTAGTTGATTATTAGAAACTACAGTTATAATAGAAGTATAAAAAAAAAAAACAAATAACACCGAAATAATTAATACTGAAGGACATTACTATTTATTGCAAATTAAATAATAATAGTATTTTGCTTGGCTGTTATTATTGATAATAGAAGATGGAATTGCAAAAATTTGTTAACCCTTCCAAGCATGATGGGACATACGTTGTCTCACCCATTTTTGCAACTTTTTCATTATTAAACTACTTTTCCCAGGTTTTTATTTTCTACATTGTCTCTAGGGCATTCATAAATAAAAAAAAAAAACTATGTATAGTCGGTATTTGTTAATTATCTATGTTACCATATTTAAACTAAATTCATACGTTTTTATGGAAAAATGCATTTTCTACGAATCTACCATGGAAATCATGATGACAACTTGTTTACAACATTAATACACTCCAAAGAATTATACAGAATTTTTTCAACATTTTTCGCCCAATGGTTTTTGTTGAAAAAAAATAAAGATACAATCATTTTAGTACTAAATCCAAAATAACAATTATATTTACTAAAAACTTTCGCTTATTTTCGAATTTTGAATTTAGTTTCGTAATCAGCGACCCCAAAAATCTATGCAAGCAAACTTTCAAGTAAATCTTACGTAAGGAAAAATGTGTGCCTCAAAGAGTTAAAAGAAACTATACGTACCTTTTGTCCTGCACTGCAACGACCTTTCATATCCATTTCGACACCGTGCTTTATTTGGATGAACTTGTAATTAAATGATCTCCTTTTGTCGGCCGTACTGGTTGTGGCTTCGGTACGGATTTGAATAGAGCTGGTGTCGGTACCCGTGTATATCAGATCCCACAATTTTTTCATACTCTTGTTGACTGTTGCCATTCGTTCCTCGTGATACTCGATCATCGCAATGTCCAGTACTTTGCAATACATCATCAGATCTTTCACGCATAAATTGGTTGCCTATTTTATCAGAAAAGGTTTTTCAAACGAAACTTTTCACGAAGTTTGACACCTATATTAAAAAAAAAAAAACTTACCACCAGTTCTACGCATTTTCCTTTGTAGTTGGTATACGCCAAACGATATTCGCTCTTTTCCAATTCTAGGCTTAATAGCGCAATATTCCTTTCCAACTCTTCTTCGTTACCTTCAGCTATATTTCTCTAAAAATTAAGCAAACATAATTTATTGAATAATTAGATAATACAGTTAGTTCACTGTTGAATTAATCAACTAAATGGGTAATGTTTTCAAATAATTGGATGCAATCAATTTCAATAGTGATTACCGCTTTTGTCGATTTAAATAAATATATATTTCATTTTTGTGTACTCTTTCTAATTTGAATATTTAATATTTGTTCTACACTGTATTTTCCAAACATTCTACGCTATTCATTTTATTTATCACTACCAGAAAAATGCAACCACCATTTCCTGAAAACGTTTTTTTTCATATTCGATGCTTCCCAGGCCCGAACGTTGAATAAATAATATTATAAAGTAAATATTGAATTACCTCACGTTCAGTAATGTCGCGACGCTCACAAAGAGTTTTTCGCTCTTTGGAAACTGTTTCGTAGCTAATTCCAGTGAGTTTTTCCCTCAAACGGTCGCATTCGGATTTTAAAGTTTCAGCATCAATCTCTTTTTGTCGCATCGTGTGATTGTCCGTGAGATCTCTTTTTCTCGTATCATGAGCGATAATATCCTCTTTCATTTTGGCAATTTCCGCTTCACGTGCCGTTCTCTCGGTTTTGAATTTATTCGCGAGTCTTTCGGCGCTCTCCAATTTTTCCTCGACTGTCTTCAATTGATCGTCAATTTTACGAGACAAAAATTTCGTCACCTCTGCCTGTATCGAATTTAGTCGATCGAATTCCTTATTTCGCTCCCTCAACTCATTTCTGTCGCAATCTTGAATGAATCGAATTTTTTTCTGAAATATACAAACGCGTTTTTTCGGTTGCTTAATTAAATTAAAATGAATACTCCAGTCAACTGTAAAGGATGCTTGTAATTAAATTAATTTGAATTTCTTTTTATTAATTTGTAATTATTTGACTCAATTATGTTCAATAAAAATAAAATTAATTTAATAGCGATATTCTCATTTTCTCATTTTGATAACGAAGAATATTCATTCACCTGTTGTGATTGAAATCAATGCTTCATTTCTCAATTTACTCAAAGGTAGCGCTCGACTTAAGAATTTTACTAAACTTATTCATAAATTTAAAAATACGACTGAATGCTCATCTTCAATTAATTCAAACAATTGGCATTCGAAGCAAGAAATAAACAACTGACCTTGGCCTGTTCAAAAGCTCCATTCGCAGTTTCGTATTGATTACCAATTTCAATCAATTGTTCATTAAAATTCGAAACGGTTTCCTCAAGTGAAGTTTCCTTCAAACGCAACTGTACCAATTTTTCCTTCGCCTGTTTTATTTCTTGCATTTCCTTGTGTATTCGCAACTGCTCTTCCAACAATTTCGTTCGATTTTCCGTAATCCGACGCAGTTCTTCGTTACGAGAATTCAAAGTCGCTTGCAAATTTTTTATTTCTCGACGAGTATCTTTCAGCAGTTGTTGCAAATTGCCCTGTTCCGTTTCGGCCTCTTGAATTGTTTTGTCGCTTTTCAAACCTGTCGAATATTATTTTTTTAACCATGTGTATTCTTTCTGTTTTGGTAAATGACTTTCTATAATTCATTTCCAAATAACTTCATGTAATTTATACATAATTTTATGAAATTCATTTATAGGTCGGATGTACGAAATTTACTCGTAAAACGTTTTGTGGTAATAAATAAATAATAAAAATAAATTAGAATGTTCTCTTAAAAATGAACCGACCTGCCTCCCGTAAGCAATCTTGAATTTCAATGATAGAAAAACTATTGGAATCGATTTCATTTGCGTAGCGATCCCACAATGCCATGTCACCGACCATGTCTTTGCATATGGATAATTTTTTTTCAGGTTCTACAACCGATTCTTGCAGTCGCTTGATCTTCTGATTCGCTGCAGTCAGACGTTTCGAAGCTTCCTCCATTTCCGTTCTAACAAATTAATTGAACATTCCATGCACAAAATGTTAGCCACAAATATTGAAGAATGACTTTTCTTTGTCCATTATTTTACAAACAATACATGTGACCAATAAACGAAGATAATAAAAATCCGAACAAATGGAAAGAAATATGGAAAAACATTAAAAATTGTAATGGTAAATTTAAAATAACAAATACAAGAAAAGTTACTAAAATAGCATAAATAACAAAACAAAATAATAAATTGTAGTTATCAAATAATTGACAACAATATTTTCAAATCTTCATTTTCTCATTTAACATTTTAAAATAAAAATGACATACTGCTTTTTATTAGGCAATTTTAGTACTTTAAAAAAGTATCAAAATTAAAAAAAGGAAACGACGAACATAACGAAAAAATTAAGATAACGGGATGTCACATGCCAACAAAAAAAATCTATTTCTTTTTACTTCATTTTAGTAATTTCGACTTCCTCGAAGTGTTCGACTTTTTCGACGATCGGTTGCAGCTGTAACAGCAAGTCGTATTTTTTACGAGTGGCGGCCAATTCTTTCTCACAATTTTTCAAGCGTTCCGGATGTCCGGACATTTCGTTGGTCATATCCTTAACAAGCTGTTCCGCGTTCTTTCGACTTTCGAAACCGCGACGACACAGAGGACAACACGCATTTGGTTCGCCCAATTTTTTAATGTATTCCTTGTAAGCAGCTCCCTGATAGGCGTACATTCCTCTCTTGTCCTCCATGTCCTTCAAACGTTTCGAACTCAACAAAAGTGCCTCGCGATAATTTTCGTATTCGCCACACTGTGACGATACTTTTGCTTTGTCGCCTGAGAAATAACATAAGAAGTGGTTGCAATAATACAATTGGATAAACAAATAGTCGACAATAAAAAGGTACACAAAATGGCGACATTTTTATTAATTATTGCAATGTGTATAATTTCATGATAATGATCATAAAAGAGAATAAAACAATTAAACACATTGAATCTCAATAAATTGGTATTCGAGAAGTTCGTCGTTGATATTTTTGAAAAATTTTAAAACAAATTCTGAGGAATGAACTCATGTACTCACGTTGAATTTCAACTTTTTTCTTTTCCAATTCTTCCCTCTTGTGCTTAACCGAAGCTTCAAGTTTCGCCGCCTCACATCTTACGCTATCAATTTCTTTCTTGAGATTTCGTATCCGATCGTTCTACAAGCACGAATAAAGTCAGACTTTTTAAAAATTAATTCCAAAAAAATTAAGGAAAATATGAGTAACAGTAATCTAGTATATTAACGGGACAGACCTAGTTGGAACGTCAAAAAAAAGGCCTTTTTTCCGATTTTTTTTTGGTCAAACGATAAAATAATTCACAACAAAAGTTCTTCCGTTTAAAAGATACATATGTAATGTATATGTTGCAATTTTTTCAACGCAATACATATCGAAATAAGCTGGTGACCGTCAATTGCCGAGGACGCTGCAAAAAAAAACACGGTTTGCGGTGATCAAGCTCACGCTGCAACGGCTCATCTGAAACAAAAAAAACGGAGGGGATTTTTAGTTAATGATATAATGCTCCAGTTGAACGAAGGGTTTTGAAAAATTTCCATTTTTCACAAAATGGCGGCCGTTAAAAGTCAAAAGTGTTTTTTTGACCAAAATATCAGTTCCATTTTTTGCTATTAAAAATAAAAATAATTATCCAAAAAAAAAATCCTTCGTTCATATGGAGGACTACCATGTATAGAAGAAGTGATATAAATTTCAACCCGATCGGTAAAGCCGTTCTCGAGCTACAGTGATCACCGACTTCAAAAACATGGTTTCGAGAAAAACGCACTTGAAGTCCGCTACCTGCTTACCTATGGCTCAGACACGACGTGCTACAAAGTCTTGTATTTCGGCGAATAATGGTCCGATTTACATTTACCTGGGCGGAAAATGTTCGTAAGAGATTCTACTTTTTGAAAATGAAATAAAAAAAAAATCGATTTTTCGAAAATTCTAACTAGGTCTGTCCCGTTAATGTATTTATAAAAAATACTTTTTCATTTAAAAAAAAGTAAAAAAAGAACGCCAAGTATTAAAAAATCGCGACCTTAGTTATAAAACGACCATTATACATATGTTTTTGTTGAACGAGAAAGAGAGACTGCGCGCTATGGGCGAAAGAGAGGGGACATGGGTTCGCGCGCTGTCTCTCTCGCTCAGCGGCTCGCAATAAGTGGGGGTAGCCTCGTTCAGTGGACTAATGTCTACCAGTCTCGCAAAGGACGTATGTCCAAATGTTAACAAACGCTTCTTACGTCTTTCCGACTCCAAGGGACAGAAGTTCCTCAAACATTCGATTTTAAATCACAAAATGATCATATCTCGAGATTGGGTGGACGGATCAACTTACAACAAAGACCAACGGAAAGAGAAAAATCGAAAAGAAATCGTCCCCTATATTCAGATTTTTTACTCAAACCATTCCGCTGTGAGAGCAGGTTGAAAAATATGAAAAGCTCAAAAACCGTCATATTCGCGTATATAAGAGTGCGGCAGGGCTCGCGCAAGCTTTCTTTTTTAAGGTAGTACTGTCGGTTTTAGAATTACCGTTCAGAATTTAATCAAATTTAGTACAGCAATAGATTATGATAAGAAAAAGATCCAGTTAAATTTTCAAGAGGCTACAGAGAACCAGAAAAAAGATATTGATATTGGTAATTTCATACAGTTAACATTGAGTCTTATGAGAAATCACAGTTTTCATTGTATTTTACAAAAAGTACCGTTCAGATTTCAATAAAAAAGAGTAGAATAAGAGAAAATATTATAAGGAACTTTTTAAATCCTTAAAAATACAGGTTGAGAGCATGATAGCAGTAATTAGCAAATAAATATCCCAAATGTACGTTTATATCGTAGTTCAGTATAGACCTGGCAACGTCGCGAAGAGGTTACAACGAACTTGCCACTAGTTCCCTTCAATTTTTTTGCCACTTCAATTTGTTGCAATCTCTTCCGGTACATTTTTTCTGTTACTCTGCGGCCCTTCCAGAGGTAGATTTTTTTTTCTTCTCGTTGTTTTGACATTTTAAAGATATTTTATTTAGAGTTGATACACAGAACCGAATAGTGATGCGCCTGTCACCTGTCAGTCTTTACGCATAGCTTTTGCACACCTCTCGAGTGAAACAGACCATTTCTGTCTCTCTCACTCTATCGCGACGTTGCCTATTCTAAATACTACGTAAGTCAAACATGACGGTGTCTAAATTTGGCTCTTGCAGTATCGACAGTTCTACCTTAATACTTAGCGTCGAGCCGCTACCGCACCTCTTGATATATATATATACTATTACTAATATAATAGTAATATTAATCAACTCAAAATCAGTACAAATGTAAACAACTAGACACGGGTTTTGCAGTTTTCCTGGGCCCTCGTGCAAATACAATGTAGTTGTACAGTAGGAAAAATCGTAATTGTGGGCAATATTTTTGGAAATGTTGTAAAAAATTAGTAAGTTGGGTTACGCGTGGTATAGGCTCGAGAACACTCGAAAAGAGTAAACGATGCAATATTAAAAATAAAGTTAAATAAAATATCGCACACGTAATTGACGATTAACATACCAAAACTGTCTGAATTTCATTGATAGTGTCCATCATACCTCCCGCAGGGAGGTCCGTTTTTCCGAGCAGCATTTCCAACGTCTCTTCGTGTTTATTTCGCAGAATCTCTATCTGCTTCTCTTTTTCCATTAATTCGGCATTACAAGACTCCAATTTCATTTGCAACGAGCTTTGTTCTCGCAATAAATTTATTTCTTTCTCAACACTGTTGTATTTACGCTCGTACTTTTCTTCCTGTTCCGTTGCTTCCTGCATTTTTCGTTTGAGGTCATCAACTTCCGATCTTTCGTTGAATTTCTCGAATTTCGTGTTCGCCGCCACCAGCTTTGTGTCCACCTCATTCAATTTTTGTTCCATCGCCCCTGACTACAAATGATTAAGCGTCAAAAAATGTTTAACAATATATTTTTCACTTTGAAATTTTTTTTTTTCCATTGAATTTAGTTTTGTTCAAGATTTTTTGTTTAATAGTAATATTTTCTTTAAATTTTTCTTTTTTCAATTGCTTTTTTCAAGCAAAATTTATTTAAAATTTTTTTTCTAGATTTCAGCAGAGAAAATAATAGTAATACTGTGTATATCATTCATTCATTGGTTTTGAGCTTTACTGTGGGTTTTTTTGTTATAAAACAGATGGAAAATGGTCAAACCTGCTTAAGCAAAGCGGAATTTGCACGGATTTCGATTCTCGTGTTTTGCAATTCGCGTCTGCTATTGGCCAATTGCGATTCCGTTGTCGCTCGCTCCGCACGCAACGTATTTAATTTTCGTTGCAGAATTTCTAATTCTTCATCCTGCTCGACTCTTTTCACTTCAATCTCTTGTTCCAAATTACGCAATTTCTGCTCGAATTTTTTTAACCATTCAGAAGCATCTATAAATATTCAATTTTAATTTCATTAGAAATAAATTTTCTAAATTTTACTCAGGAGATTTTAGTCCATTATTCTTGTAATTAAAATGACGATATTTAATTAAAAGTTCGGGAAAATTCCCGGAAATCTCGAAGTCTTGCGAACTCAAAAAAAGCCCAACATTTTTTCATTTCAATACCATTTTTAGTTCTATTTAAACAACGCTTCGTTTCAAATGTTCCATTTGCAATTTTTATTTTCATTGAAGAAATTATTCCAAGTGGAAAAAATTTTTTTTTCCATATATAATGGTTTCTTTATATAACCTTAAAGGTTTTCACACGATCCCATCCCTTCCAGTGCCATCCCAACTTCTACACCACTTCACCCCATTTCACTAAATTTCACGGTCTTGCAAGCCCCCCCCCCCCCCCCACCCCGAGCGTTGCCTCTTTTCTAACGCTTTACTATAGAACATTTACACAAGGGCCCAAGGAAAAATTAGAAAACCTATGGTGATACAGTAGACTAAATTTTTGATTAGTTGCACATGGTTAACACCATCAAAAACTTAGAAAGCCTTCTACTCAGAAGTTAGTGCACGAGCCGATGCATGGATAAACGGTCATCTATCCAAGTACTGGTTGTGCCCGAAATAGCTTAACTTGGATGACTGCCAAAGCCACACACCGACCGTATACCCATTGCTAATACCGGTTCAATCTATTAGCAATATATATTAATTTATTTTTAAATAATTGATGATCGAACTGAAAATATTAAAATATTTGTTTTTACATTAATCAAAGGCAAATATTTCTTAAATCCAAAAAACCCAAAATTTGATTTATTCAATACCATTTTCTGAAACGTCAGACTCAATGTTTCCGTTCAATTCCCATGATATAATCATGTTTTTGAGGGTATCGTTACGTTGAGAAATTTTGTTGGTTTGGTCGCGCATTTGTTGTCTCAATGTGCCTACAGCGACTCTCCTTTCGTCCATGATAGTGCATATTCTTGCCTCTTTAGCTGCCCGCTCTCGCAAATCACGTTCGAGCTAACAATTCATAAATCACCGAAAATGAAAAAAAAAAGAACACAAAAAATTACAAAGAACCGAAATTCTCGAATTGTCATATTTTTTCCTATCTAACAAAAGTAGTTCATTAAAAAAAAAATCTTTTTCCGATGTTGAATGCAACAGTCGTTTTTTTTACATGTCGATTATTTACTAAAAAATGTATTTAACACTTCTAAAATTAATTCGTTTAAAAATTCAGTACTCACCTCCTCAATTTGATTATTTTTCTCGGAAAGTATTGCCTCGTAACAGACAATTTCGTTCTTCAATTCCGCAGTCGTGCCTTTATACAGTTCCTTGATCTCTTCTCTCAAAGATGTAACTTGGCGCTGCAGGAGTTTGTACTCCATTTTTTTCTTTTCTAAAAGTAAAAAAAATATGCAGAAACAAACAACTTTGATAAGTTTATAAAATATCGGAAGCGTTCTAATGTAAGATATAAAAGAATATGACAACTCATAAAGTATAAAAATAAATGATATAAATTTTTTTAAATATATAAATTATTAGAACGTAGAAATTGATGATGAATTTATCACAATAGTATATCGAATGAATTTGAAACAGACTGCCATAAAATTTTGGAATAGACAAAGTGTAACAGTTTTTGAAATTTTCTATGAAATTTTGTTAAAACCGCTTTCACCCCTCTTTACTAACTCCCATGTGCCTGTAATACCCCCCCCCCAAGAGTGTTGCCCACAGCCATTCTTTCCTAATCGCATAACAATGCGGTATCGCAGTTGCACCAAGGGAAAGAGAAACTGTGGAAAACTCGGCCGATACGAACGGCTATATTTTTACTTAATTTCACTTGGTTAAGCATCGTCAGATACTCAGGAAAACTACTTCTCGCTCAGCGATAGATACGGGAGCCGGTGCATGGCTAAGAGGGCACCCGACCAAGTGTTGACCTTGCTTGAGGCTGCTCAACTTGAGAGATCGCCGGAGCCACCCACCGCCCGCGCACCTATCGCTATCGTTCGACAAAAGTATATATAAATCAACACAAACTCGTAGTGCTAAAAAAAAGAAGACTTAACGGGACAGACCTAGTTGGAACGTCAAAAAAAAGGCCTTTTTTCCGATTTTTTTTTGGTCAAACGATAAAATAATTCACAACAAAAGTTCTTCCGTTTAAAAGATACATATGTAATGTATATGTTGCAATTTTTTCAACGCAATACATATCGAAATAAGCTGGTGACCGTCAATTGCCGAGGACGCTGCAAAAAAAAACACGGTTTGCGGTGATCAAGCTCACGCTGCAACGGCTCATCTGAAACAAAAAAAACGGAGGGGATTTTTAGTTAATGATATAATGCTCCAGTTGAACGAAGGGTTTTGAAAAATTTCCATTTTTCACAAAATGGCGGCCGTTAAAAGTCAAAAGTGTTTTTTTGACCAAAATATCAGTTCCATTTTTTGCTATTAAAAATAAAAATAATTATCCAAAAAAAAAATCCTTCGTTCATATGGAGGACTACCATGTATAGAAGAAGTGATATAAATTTCAACCCGATCGGTAAAGCCGTTCTCGAGCTACAGTGATCACCGACTTCAAAAACATGGTTTCGAGAAAAACGCACTTGAAGTCCGCTACCTGCTTACCTATGGCTCAGACACGACGTGCTACAAAGTCTTGTATTTCGGCGAATAATGGTCCGATTTACATTTACCTGGGCGGAAAATGTTCGTAAGAGATTCTACTTTTTGAAAATGAAATTAAAAAAAAATCGATTTTTCGAAAATTCTAACTAGGTCTGTCCCGTTAATGAAATATTACAGTCAATAAACTCCAAAAATTGACTTTAAAAAATGGATTCAGTTTCATACAGGATTTCCAATGATTGCATTTTTTTTAATTTACCCTCTTCGATCTGCCATTTGCAATATTCTGTTTCGATTTCTTTGATTTCGGCGAGTCGTTGATTAATCGGCTTGAGTTCATTTGTCATCGCGTTAATTTTTTCAATCGCATCGTTTCTCCTCGTTTCGAAATCTTTCATTTTACGCTTTTTGGATTTGACCTCGTCGACAACCATCAACAAGCCGCGCTGTTCAGCGGCCAATACTTTCAGTTCAGCTTGTTTGTCCTTAATTATTTTTCTCAACGTGTCAAGGGCTTTGTTGTATCGAGTCGTATCGAAAATTTGATCGAAACGTTCCTTCAAGTTTTTTGCCCCGTCAAAAGGCCAATTCGAGTCGTCCTGATGGCAGAACAGCACGTAATTCAGGATTGCCTTCGAAACCCCCATAGACGCCAACACTTCGATATCCACAGCCGCGCATGTTCCCGACAATTGGGTTTTCTATAACAATACATATTTATTTCCTGTATTATTTATCAATCTATTAATATTCACAAAAATCAGAAAACATTCTACTATGTATGAAACTTTACAAACATTGATTTTTAATAATAATAATTCTAAACAATTATTGACACATTGTTTAAGGAAAATATTAGATAAATATCAATATCGAATTTTTTTTAGATTTCCCTAAATGCACATGATTTTTTTTTTAAATTCCTTCATTTTCTTATTTTTCTCAAATATTCAGAAAACTCATAAAAAATCGCAAATTTTGCACAAGTTTTTGTGAAAAGAATCAATCGCATATACATAATTTCTACGGCATTAAAGGAACAGTTTCTTAAAAATCCCGTTTCCAGAAAATTGTTTGAATAAAGTAATTTCAACCGACAGTGACGGATGTGCGGTCGGTGTGCGGCTTTGGGGATCTCACAAGTTATGCTGCCTCGGGCAAGGCCAATACTTGGGTAAGTGACCACTTAGCCATGCACCGGCTCGCGCATCAATCGTTGAGCGGGAGGCAGTTTTTCTGAGTTTCTGATGGCTTTACCCAACTGGAACTCAGTAAAAATATAGCCGCCCGTAACAGCTGGGTTTTCCACACACACACACACACCAAACATAGCCACAGTTTCCCTTGGCCCTCGTACAAGTGCGATACAGTAGTGCATTAGGAAAGAGTGGCTATGGGCAACACTCTTGGGGGCTCTCACAGGAACAAGGAAATTAGTAAAGTGGGGGAAAAGTGGGGTCAAAGTAATGGGATAGGGTAGTAAAAACCTGCAAGGGTATACGCAGGACCAATAAATTTAAAAAATTAAAAGAAAAGTCATTTCAAAAAAATTTGGACTCACGTCGTCGCTATAGAAGTTTCACTTCAACAAAAAAATTCAAATATATCCGCGAAAATCAAGAAATGCATTTCATATGACGAAAAAAATAATTCATCTGATAAATAGTTGAGCACTTTTTCCATATTAATTTTTTGAAAAGTTCTTAATAATTTTTCTATTACATTTCAATAACTGTTACATCTTCAATTAATATGGTTGAATTTTTGCAGATTTTGCACAAAGCGTTAAGTACTAAAATTTTTAGGGAATAAAGCTATTGCCATAAATTTATGTGTAATTAATTATTAAAAAGATGACAATATTAATTGAAACATGAAAAATGAAGTGATCACCTCTCTCGTTTTTCTGTTGATTCTCACAATTGCATTATCGAGAGTCTTGAATTTGACCATCTGATTGACGCGTTGAGCTTCCACAGTTCTACTTATGGTCAAACGATCGCCGCGAACATCCGCTATTTCTGCTTTTACATTTCCTCGAACAGAGATCTGAGGAAAAAAGGAACCAAAAACATCCATTATATTAATATTTTACAAGATACCAAAAAATGCAGAGAAGTTTTTGTAAAATATTAGGCAATGTCTGTTTTTTTATTTACAAAATAACCAATTTTATTGATAAACATGAAACAACTAAGTTTTATACAAAATCATGAAAAATAAATTAAAAAAAATGTCTTTTCTTATTTATATAACTCACAGCAGCCAATCTTTTCAGCATTGGATCGTGAACAAACGATTTTCCTTTGTCGGAACCCGGCGGGAATTCTCCGCTTAAGGCATAACGAAGACATTCTATGATTGTTGTTTTGCCCGTTCCATTTGGGCCCAAAATTAAGGTTAAAGGACGTGAAAAATGGATAGTCGGGCCTTCACGATCATCGTCAAAGTTTCTTATGCCCCTTATCGACAAATTGCAAATTCTCGACATTGCGACTTAGTTTGCTAAATGATTGTAAAAAAAAAAACAAGAGAACGATTCAAGGAAAAACTGTGTGCTTCATTTTGAATCTGTGTGAAAAAAAGTCCAAAAAATTCTAACAAGCTGCACCTGCTTACGGAAAAAAAATGAATATAAAAAATGAAAGTGGCCTTCACTGAAGCAAATTTATTTTTCTTAAAAAAAAGTTTGTATACCCTGGCGGATCATAGCGACCGAAATTCGCGGTCTTTTTAGGCGTCTAATTTGTCGAAAAAAGACCCAATTGGATCGTTTCAAAATTCGTCGGTTAAATCGGGGTGTTCACTTGACAGTCAAATTTTTGTCGGCTCATTAAAAAAAAACTTAGAAAAAATTACAAAAAAGACTTAATTGAGTCTTTTTTTCAGCAAATTAGACGTCTAAAAAGACCAAAACCCTATTCGGTCTTTTTTTCGGTCGCTATGATCCGCCAGGATATAAAAAATAGAAACATTTTTTTAAAATATTTTTTTTTTAGAAATGCGTTAAATCTCCGTGAAATTGTTATTAATTATTTTTGTTGTAGTACCGACACAGTGTGAGTTACCAAACCTTGAATCTGGAAAGATAGAGCCAAATTCAAAAACTTAAAATTCAAAAAAAAAAAAATCAAATGAATGGCCAATTTAATGAATTGAAAACAAAAAAAAACGTGTCTGCTTGTTTTTGATATAGAAAAACGTATATAAAATTTGCAGATGTCAAAACAAGGGTCAGGGTTCTGGAATGCAAAAGTGACAATGTGAAATGCTTCAAATAGTATTTTTATATAGGTAGATTTATTTTTAAACAAATATACTACCGGCGAAAAGTCTCTAGACAAAAATCCGTAAATGACTCAGAGCTGTTTTCAGTGACATTTCGCTGGCAGTATACATCAACAAGCTTAATGTGGTAGTCTCGTCACAGTCACATACAAAAGTTAGCTCTCCGATCAATGTTCAAAAACTTCGATTTAACTTACGGATCTAAAAATGGTAGTTGTTATATCTTACTGGAATCTACAAACATGTAAATTTTCGGAAAAAATGTTTAATATAAAGTTTAGCGTTTCAGAAATAACCATGTTTCCCTAATACACATAGCTTATACTTTATAGCACTATATCTCTGAAACTAAGTGGTAAAAATTCTTGTTTTTTTTAACAAACTTCGTCATATGTTCCTCTGTAAATGAAAATTAAAAAAAAAATCTGCAAACAATTTAAGAGATATTTTGTGAAATGTGAAATTTTCTACTACTTCCCATAAGAGCACATGTAAAACTGAGTAATATTTTATTTCCAATATATCGACTATGAAATAGTGAATCCTTTTTAAATTTTGCACATAATTACATAAGAGTGTCTTGAACGTGTCCTCGAAATTTAAAAAAATTCTATAGGAAAACGCTGTGGTGAGACTTCTACCTTAATGAACGGCATTTTAAAGAGAACTAATCCAACTTTATTTTGCTTTTTTGAAACGTGTTTTACAATTTTTCTTGCATCTGGTAGGCCATTTTGAAAATGGTCGTTTTTTTGCTTTTTGTCGATCTCTACAGTCGGGTCGTGAATGTAATAAATAAATGTTTACTGAGTTTTGTCAACGAGAATCTCAAAGAGGGAAGCTTGTACTTCAATTTAGTGTTTTTTTTTTAATTTGTACGTTTTTTATCGCACATCCATTCAGTTTTTGGCGAAAAAAGACAGCATTCAGAAAACGCAGCATAACACGAGAACTATAAGATTTAAAAGAAAATCTTGAGCTCATTCTTAAAATCATTATGAATCTCGTAAAAATTTCAAATTATTCAAGGATATCTTTTGTAAATTCAAAAACTGTTCCCAGAATTTTTCAGAAATAAATGATGTTTTGGGACAATGGCGGAACTCTCCAGATTGATTAATTTTAGAAATTTCAAGAAAAATTAACCCTAGAACCCCACTATCTATTTTTTCCAACGTAAACCCCACACTGGGGTAAATAATTACCCCAACATTCTCTTTAGCATAAAATGTTCCTCGTATGTGATAATAAGGTTTAATTGTATATCATTCTCTTCGTTTTTTGATAACGAAGAGAATGGTGTATGAAAAAGTCGCGTTTTATACATATTTGGTGAAAACTCTATAAAACGGAAGGAATGGTATAAAAAAATTGGAGCAGGAAGGAAATTTAACATTTTCGTGCGATAGTTAATTACCCCGTTGTGGGGTTCTAGAATTGAGAATACATAATAAAATTCTAAATTATTTAGGGCTGAAAATTAAGCAAAAAGTTTAACAAAATTTTGAAAACAGAACAGAGTGTGATTGGACCTGCCCTAATTGTCCTGCGCTTGCAGCAGGTTCAATCACACTAGTATATAGAAATATTGGAAGAAGTTGATTTAAAAAACCCAATTGTTAGAATTTGGCCTTAAACTTTGCTCTTATGTATTCCAGACCTCAAGTGGAGTTTTAAGTATACATTACAGAGATGCCAAAAATTCGACTTATTTTCTTTTTACCCCTGAAGCTCAAGCATTTGAATTTGAAGTAGTTGTTTTGCTGCAGTGATGTTAACGCTAGAACCCCACCTGGGGTAAAAAATTACCCCCACAAAAACATTCCTGATCAGTCAGTTTTGCTTTTTTCTGAAACTTTTTTGCATTCACACAAGTCTTTTTTAAGGTGCTCTGTCAGTCGCGTGAGTGCGAGAAAGACCATCGAAAAGCAGATACACGTTTTCCTCGGACACGTTTGATATTTCGAAAAAAATAAAAATTTCACCTTATTCTCTGATAAAAGGAGAACAACGTGCAAATTTCTTTTTCTTAAAATATCAAGCCTCTCCCAAAAAAAAAATGCAGCAGGATTTTTACCAACCGTACAGCTGATAGATCACCTTAAGCCTTAAGTTTACCAAATGTGACTTTATCATACACCATCCTCTTCATTACCGAAAATCAAAAAGAATTATGTATAATCAAATCTTGTTATTGCATACGAGAAACAATTTATGCTTAAAAAATAATTGAGATAATTATTTACCTCGATGTAGGGCTTGGCGGAAAAAAAATGATAGGGTATCTAGGGTTGAAAAAATAACTCTCAGATCAAACGTATGAAAACTCAAATAACTAGTAGCATATCCTAACAATGTTAGTTGTTACATTTTATAGCAATGTAAAAACTTATAAAATACTGCAAAAAAAGTCTAATATAAAGCATAAAGTTTCATAAATATGAACATTCCCTACATTTACTCATTTTTACTTCCGATCGTTATATCTCCAAAACAAAGTGTTCAAAATTCTAGTTATTTTCTGATAAACTTTGTCATATGTTCCTTTGTAATTGAGAATTTTGTTTTTTTTTTACCTATAGAAAAGTTTCACAGTTATCGCAAGGTATATGAAATTTTTCAATGCTTTCCATAAGAATCGCACGTGAAACTGCAGAATTTTTTTGATAGGGAATCCATCGAATCTGGAACAATAAATTCTTTGAATATTTGGAAAGTAATCATGCAACAGCGTACTGAATATATCCTCAGAATTAAAAAAAAAAATTATTCGAAAATGCTATGGCCAGCCAACTACATTTACAATAAAACAATTTTTACTAAATTCGGGTTATTCAAAAAAATTTCAAATATTAATACAAGCCATTTTTTTGATATTTTTTCGAATTGTTGCTAAAAATCAACATTTTTTTAGAATGCCAACAACTATGCTTCAGGGTAGAAGAAAATATTGGTTTTTTCTGACTTCGAGCAGAAATTGAATTGAAATTTTTTGTATATACAATGAGTGTAGAAAGTATTCGTACACTAGCACTTTTGCGAAAGAAATCTATTTTTATCCCAAATGATAAATGATAACAACTGGAAAACCACTGGTCATAATAAACCGTTCATTTATTAACCATGATTGTACAAAAAACAATTAATAACTTTGTTTTTTTTTAAACGATGAGAAACCAAAAATCAGCGGTTTTAGACGTGTGAAAAGTATTCGTACACTTGTCTCTTGGCAGTTGAAATTTATTCTTAAGTTGGAAGAATTTACGTTTGAAAATGAAAACAAAGCAGATCGTTGTTGTTTACATTCGGACGCTCCGTATGAGTCTTCATGCAATTGTAGGCTGGCAGTTTGCATTGAATTATCAACGATAATGGGTCGAAAAGGCAAAGAAACTTCCGAAAAAGAAAGAAAAATTATTATAAACTTGCATAATCAATGCAAAACCCTTTGTGAGATATCGAAGATCGTTGGACGATCTTGCTCGACAATACAATCGATAATTGATCAATTTGGAGAACGGAAAACATTTAAAAATCAACGTAGAGGTGGTCGGCCGTGTGCATTGACAGATTTTCGGGGAATTCCGTTAAAGTTCTAAATAAAATTGTTTCGATATATGCATGGACGATCGAAATATTTATATCAAAAATAATATCGGTATTATCAGTACGTTGGACAATGTAAGATTAGAAAACAATAGCTAAAGAAAACTAAACAATGTATATATAAATCATATATGAACGTGTCATTTGCGACGTAAATACCAAAAACGTGTTTGAACTCGTCAATAGAAAAGTTCCCAAGCTGTTTTCAGCAATTTAAGCATTCTGTGGAATGCCAAAAAAAAATTCACCAAATACTCACTTATTTATTTGAAAAATTTATTTTCGATCGATATTGTCACAAAATTGTTGTTTTTGTCATCACAAAAGACGCGAGTGGCAGGTATACGATTTTTAGGCTTTCAGGGACACTAAATCGAAATCATCGAAATTAACGTTCTCGAACTTGTCTCAACCTGCTTAACAAAAACCACCGAGTGGCGTCGACTGCCGCGAATTCATAGCGAGGGTAGCGAGCAGGGAGACTAGAGAGAAGGAGTGGACACAGATAGGCCAATTTGTAGTTCCAGTGTGCCCAAAACACGTTGATGCTATAGTTTCTGGTTTTGCCACTACAGCGTTCGTGACCGAAAGTACTAATACATATAGTAATAATAATCCTCAGCGACGTGAAACTGACCTTGTACTTTGCAATCGCAGCGCCTCTCATTTTCTACCAATTTTTGGGAACACTTCTTAAGTACGGTGTGTTCACTCCTTCTCTCTAGTCTCCTTGGTAGCGAGTAACGACGAAATTGAAATTTACGAGATAGCTAAAAACTACAATTCTTTTTTTTAGTCTTTGTCGTGCAGCGCAATCTGACTACTAAAAACGAAACGTGATTACATGATGATCGACGTTGTTTCGGTTCTCAAAGAATCGAGACGTGGCGTCTTCTGTTGAGTAATTCGTGAGGTACAGAACTCCAAAAAGAAAGTACAAAAAATACTCGATAAAGTGCACTTTTTGGAGAGCGCGTTGACCCGTGAAAATAACACGGGAAAAGCATAATTTAATTATGGATCACGTAACGTGATTACTTAGTCGCCGTTGCACTTCATTCATGACCGTGCATTAATTCGCGAATTCATGAAATAAAAAAAAAATAAGAAATAGCACAAAGTACCGAAAAAAAATTCTTAGATTATATATAACTGAAAATAAAGATTAGTGAAATATGTGGGTCGAGGAATGCGATGGTTTCGCGGAACTTTGTCGAGGTTATTTGCCATATTATTTGTTGATAGTTTTACCAATATTCATTATTATTTCGCCGGCTAATCCGGTCGCGGCTGCTCACGATTTTCCAGTTTATCGCATGAATCAGTACGATTTGCACGGAGTCCCACATGGTGAGTAATTTATGATTTATTTAAGGTTATTAATTAAAATTAACACAAAAAATCTCAACAATTGACCATTTATGGATGTAGCCAATTTTTCTGTGACCCAATTAACACTGATCAATTTTTTAAATTAACGAAACAAACAAAATATCGTGTTGATTCACCATTTATAGAAAATACCAATTTTTTTGTGACCTCATTTCAATCAAATTTCAATGATCAATTGAGAAAAATTGATTGAATGATCAAATCAATATTTTTTTACAAAAATTGAAACTGCTGTTTTTGTGTCACCAAAAGGCTGCCGAAGCACAGCTGTGTCCCTCGAGGCAAGATCTGCCAATGGCTGGAGCACGTCGAGGCATTGTGTCATTGTCAAAGCCATTGATCTTTCACTTGACATCTTGCAAGCTGTCAAAAGCAAAGCTGGTGCTCTCATCATTGTTTTGCCCAAGGACATGATAAATTTGTCCAAGGAAGAAGAACAGGTTCGTTTGACCCATGAATATTTTTAATTTATTATTTATTACTTTGTTATTAACCCTAGACCCCCACATTGGGGTTGAAAACCACCCCAATATTTTCTTTAGCATAAAATGTTTCCGGCATGCAATAATAAAGTTTAATTATACACCGGTCTCTCAGTTTTTTTAATAACGAAGAGAATAGTATATGAGAAATTCACATTTGGTGAACATTTGATGATAAAAACTCTATAAAACGAAACAAAGTTTTGGAGAAATGCAAAAAAAAAACTTTTTATTTTAAAAAATGGGGTTGTTTTCGACCCTGTTGTAAGGGTCTAGGGTTAATTTTATTTCTATTATTAATTCACTGTACTTTGTTATCTTTTTAAAATGCAATTTGTTCTAATGACAAGAATAAGTGATAGGTCTGACTCGATACTATCTTTTATTAGATTTTCAAAATTCATTATTGAATATAGTTTACTACCACTTCATCATTTTAACTCAGACCAAAACCGTCCTTTTGCCTTAGTTGAGGTATACTTATTTTTCAACCTTGAACTGGACTACAACAGTATTGCAACATTCAGCCCTTTAGTATTCGCTGAGTTAGGAACACGCAAAGTTACCTGGATCATAAAGATCCATGGTAGTATCAACCAGGACTCAAAAATAATGGTAGTAACCTAAGTTTAATGAATGTGATTAATTCCTGATTGTTATTGCAATTTGTTATTTTCACTATATTTTTGTTATATTTATTATTATTCTGTTTCTTTTTTTTATTATTACTCTTTATTGCATTCCTATTTTTGGTTTCAGTCTTTAACTGTTGTGTGAAAGAATTTTGAAGAATTTTTCTGTACGCTTGATGGTATTGCACTCAAATTGCAGTTTATTACTCACCAGAACTGATATATTGAACTTGTTAAAATTTGTAATTAGTTTTTTGACAAGTTTTAGTTCCAAGTGCCACTCAATTTTGTTATTATTTCATTATTACTAATATTTTTCGTTTGTTTATTGTTTTTTGTTTTTTCGTTATTTTCTTTAAGAAGTTTTATCAACGCTGATAACTTTGGTGAAACTCTAAGAAATATGGCCATGGTTCAAAAATAACCACGGCAATGATTTTTTCACATATTTTTACATGCCATGGTAAAAATTTTGAACCTTTGTTGCTCTTGGAATAGTGAAAAGAAAGATACATACACGTTCGCAATATTGTTCAAATTTCATTGAAAAAATATACCTGGAGTTATTAATGTAAATATCTTCTGAAAGAATTTTACAGCAATTCAAAAATAGCATTCCTCTCAGTTTCATTATATATAGAAAATATTTGTTAATTACTATAAAGTTTAAGAAACAGGTATACTCATTATTCAATATAAACTACACGATTTCTATAAATAAATTCTGTCAATTACCGAATGATAACTGATTGATTATTATTGATTGGATTTCAGCCTCTGAAAAGGCTTTTTTCCAATAAATGTCCATCAAATTGATACACTTTCATAAATCTAGTGTTAATATTCATACAGTCAGTGAGACAAAGATCAAATAGGAAAATAATTTTGAAAAATCAACGAATAATTTTAATATATATATATATCAGATTGGTGTAATATAAAAATTAAGATCAAGGCATTATAAGGTTTCCCTTAATAAAAATCATTTGTGCCGCAGCACATCTTGACGTTAGAAGAATCAATGGTATATGGATCGGAGACGACAATCCCGGTGTACTTCGTCCATTGTACCAGCGATTTGCAAACGATAATGGACGATTTGTCACACAGTACGGGGGATGAGAAAGCAGGCACAGCGATGGAGGCAATCATTAATACAGTTGCGGCAAGTGGCTATCAAGTTGTGATAGCATCTGGTCAGGCTATCGCGAAAACCGATGCTAAAGTTGCGACCCTTTACGGAAGACTCAGTGGGCTGGGAAGCAACGAAAAAATCCCGACACTTGCCCTAGTCGCGCATTATGACAGTGCTGGAGTTGCTCCGGTTTGTCAAATTTACGATTTCTCACAATTAACCATTTTTCCTTTTTTTTTTATCAATTTCATTTTATCAAGTTCATTTTATTTTTCATTCAGTTCATTTTATTAACGAATATTTTTTTCTTTTTCGTTTTTTGTAAAATTCATGTTCAGGTCCCAAAAAAATTCTGCTCAATTTGTGTTACCCGGGGTACAAATAAATTTTAGGCTCTACCAAAAAGAAATGAAATTTGGTTGCATTTCAAAGATCTAAACTTAAATACCATTTCATGTTTACCTTACGTTTATTAATTATTCATAATTATATTTTCTTGTATCGAGCCATGCCTAGTATGACAGATTGACGAAAATCGATATCTGTAAAATGTCCTCTGAACATTTCAACTGATAAAGAGTTACAGAGCGTTTTTCTCAAAAATGTTTGCAATTTTTTAAATCAGTTTTCAACACGGTTTTTACTTTGCATATTTGTATATTTTGATTCTGATGATATTTCAAACAAATTTCGGTTCAATACTTGCGTTCCGATCTACATAACGTAAACTTTTTTCTTCGTGGTAATTTTATACACTTTGTCTTGAAAAGTAAATGTTATACTTTTAAAACTGTATTTTTTTTAAGTACCATAACAAATTGTTAAATTATTAAATTGTAATTTCAATGAAAAACACATCCAAAAAACCTTTTTTCTTGATCTTCTGTACTGCCGTAATTTCCCTTCTCAAACAATGATGGTTTCACACATTATTTTTATTGTAAAAAATTTTTTAACTTGCCAGGAATTGTCATTCGGTGCAGAAAGCAACGCATCCGGAGTTGCAATGCTTCTCGAACTCGCAAGAATTTTCTCCAGCCTATATTCCAACAGTAAATCAACTCCTCGCCATAATTTGGTTTTTGTACTCACTGGAGCTGGAAAATTAAATTATCAAGGTAGCAAAAAATGGCTCGAAGATCAACTCGATGGAAACGAAGCATCCGTCATCCAGGTATTCAATGAAAAATTTGCATTTTTATCAATATTTCGATGTTATTCAACGATCAAATTTTTTTGGTTATCTCAAAATAAATAAAAAAAATAACAGTAATACGTCTCGAAAGTTACAAAAACGATCAATTATTTTTCCTATTTTTTTCATTCAAACGTATTTCAGGGCGCCTCAGATTTAAAACCGGTTCAAATAAAATCTTCCGGATTTCCGCAAGAATCGACATTTTCTTTGTATTGAAAAAAGAAAATTTTTTAAAGTCGATTTTTTAAAATTGTACATTAACTTATTTTTGTCTCTTCTTTAGGACCCCTTGATTTTTTTGAATTTTACAAAATATGGAATATTCAACATCCTGCAATGATTGAGATATTTTTTTGTGCAGAAGAAACAATAAAACATTTTTGAAATAAGACCTTCAATAATTTTGTCAATTATTACAGTTCTGTTCACTCTGTGTTTGTGAAGTTCCGTGTTTCCATAAGACGAATTGAAATGTAATGTTTTGAATTTCATAAATGACGGAAAATTTTTGAGGAAATCAGAAACAGACAAATACTCCGAAATTTTCAAAAAATTGTTTTTTAAAACTCATATACTTTTGTCTCTTTTTTAGGACGCTTCGTACGTTATTTGTTTAGATTCGGTGTCGTCGTCCGAGAGTCTTTACGTGCACGTGTCGAAGCCACCGAAGGAGAATTCATCGGGTGGTCTCTTCTACAAAAATTTGAAATTAGCCGCAACGTCGATGCATTCGGTGAAGGTCGAGGGTATTCACAAGAAAATCAATCTTGCTGACGAGACATTAGCCTGGGAACACGAGAGATACAGTATACGAAGATTACCAGCTGCGACTTTGTCTACCCTGAAAAGTCACGACGAAAATGGACGAATGTCAATTCTTGATGTTACGAAGAATGGCCAAATCGACAGACTACACAAAAACACGCAAATTATTGCCGAAGCTTTGGCCCAGCACATGTACAATTTAAGTTCGAGCCACGTTTTCGGAAATGCCGAGGTACTATTTATTTTAGACTTATTTCATTGATTTGCGAAATTTTCGAAGCCTTAGAATTTTTTTCACGAAACAAATGGTGTTTTCTAAATCGCTAAACCAAATTCAATTTCTATTGTAAGTAATAATACTTACAGTAATTATACTATTTAAAACAGACCGGATTTACAACAATAGGATTTCCGAAAAATTGCACAAAAACCCGTACTTGATTTTTCCATGATTTTTATCGTTATTTCATTTTTCTTGTTTTTTTTCCGAAATTCTAGGCTATTTCGAAAGATTCCTTGGCAATGTGGTTAAATTATTTAACGTCACAACCGAGAGCTGCATCCTTATTAGCCGATAAACAAGATCCTTTGGTGAATTCCCTCCAAGAAGCGATGTCTCGTTATCTAGGCGATGTCAAGGTTACTCTTCACAGTCCTGACAAACGAGACCCAGAATTTGTCTTCTATGACGTCACCAAAGCTACTATGAATGTCTACAGGTATTTATGTTTGCAGATTTTGTGTTCAATTAATTTGCGATATTTGAATAATTATTTACCATTTTTGCACCTACTTCAAACTTGCTCCTATTTTGAGAGTTTACCTCACTCAAGGTGCGAACGATGTGTAAAAAATTATCGAAATGTTTGATCTATTTTCAATTAGTTTAAAAAAAATTCTAATTCATTGCAAATTTGTATTTTAAAAATTTCCACTATTTTTAAACTATTTTTGAAATATTAAAATCATTAAATTTGTAATTAATTTGAATATACCTAAACATTCGCAGTATAATCGTTAGTCAACTAATTTCTGCAGAACTTCTTAGAGATTAAAGTCACTTGTAATCATTTTGAGGATTTGAATTATTTGTAATCTTATTTGAGAAAAAATTCAAGTGATACGTGATTCATGTTTGAAACTCAACTCATCTGTAATTAGTTTGAGAAGGATTGCAATTAGTTTTAATTCATTAATACAAAAGAATCCAAATTATTTCCAACGTCGATAATTAATTTTTTCATCTTTATTTTGCAGCGTAAAGCCGGCTGTTTTCGACCTTTTCCTCACATTGGCCATAATTGTGTACTTAGGAATCGTTTATCTCGCTGTCCATGAATTCCCTCGAGTTTACTCGCTCGCCACAAGACTCTCCATAAAAACAAAGTCGTCCTGAATTCGCTGACCTCGTCCAAAAATTCGTACATCGCAATAACCAAAAAAGAAAGAACAAATCCTCCGGGGTAGCATAAAAAATCGCAATTTTTTTCGTCGAAAATATTTCGAATTTTCGATCACTCGAGGAGACATATACACCTCGAATGGTCAAAAAAGAATAATTAAGTTTTTTTTTTTTAACTTTGAGAATAAATGAACGCAGATTTTTTTGGTCCAAAACATATTTTTTGGCGCATAGTTGCGATTAAAAAAAGGTACTCAACTATGACTCGGTGGTGTGAAGTAACTACCGTTAAAAAAAACGGATGCTCAAAATATTTCCGAAACCATTTCACCGATTTGCTTAAAATTTTTCGTAGTCATTATATATTCCACTATCTATCGTTCGTCACAGCATTTTTATTATAACTTAGTTGTTTCGTATTTAGCAAAAAATCAATCAATTTTTCCTGGGAAATCGCTATTTTTTTGTTAAAAACATCGTCATTTTGTCAAAAATCGATCATGTTCAAATTTGCTCCGATACAAAAAAGATATTATTGTCTGTTGTAAGATCCCATTTAATTTTTATTGGTAGCTGCGTTTTAGCGTACTTACAACCTGGTATCGTTTTGGCGTTTTTTAAGGGCATCTTTGCACGCTATCGTATCGTAGCCGTGTACCTTTTTTTTATTAAAAAAAAAATAAAACGTAAACGTTTTTCAAAATGTATATAACCACGAAAAACCTGCGACCAATTACTTCAATGGTTTCCGAAATTAAGATTCGCGGTAGCGAATCGTTCTTTTGTACTTCCTTTTTTTTGACCCATCTTGATGAAATTTTCATTGTCACCATGTGTTTTAAAAACATTGGTATCAATGCTGCGTCAAGCTGTAAAAATGTGCCAGAATGATCGCAAAATACGTATAAGATTTAGACATTATTTATCGTCGCTTAATTCTCAAATGTGTCACTTTCTCCGGTGGCACGTTTTCCCCCTTCAGGTATTAGGTTAATTATTCTGAATCTGGATTTAAATAAAATGCAATGCATTTAAGAAATGAAAACGTGTTGATTATTCGTTAAGAAGCAAAAAATTAATTTTTTTTTTCTTCAGTCCTTACCTAACTCAACCGAATCCATTTTTTACTCTCCATCAAAATTGCTGCCCCTTTTCTTGTTTTTTCTACATTTTTTTTTTAATCCTTGACGTAATTTTTAAATTTATTCAAATAACACGGCTTCAACCTGTTCACTGTGGCAAAATTTTTTTTGAATTGAAAAAAATATCTTTATTATTATTATTATTATTTATAAGTATTTAGTTCATCCATATTTTCAAGATACCAATAAACTGAAATTCAATTTTTGAAAACAATGGCGCTCATAATTTTAATAATAATAATAACAAATTTTTTTTTAAATAAATTTTGAATTCTGTCCTCGTTTAGTTTTGAAAATTCAAATAAAAAATTGCTAAATATACTAAAAATAAAACGGTTTTTTTCTCCTTGCCGCCTGAATAAGACTTTTTCCCACCACTACAACTAAGAAAACACGTTTGACCAGTCTACGAGACAAAAAATCGTTGAACGATCTCGTACAACAGTCTCCGCCTACCCGTTTCAAAGGATCGTACGTCATTTTTCGTTGTCATGTATCGGGCAAAAATGAATTTTCTTCGAACCACAGGTATTTATTTTATATTTTGAAAATTAGGCAAATCCATCGCCCCCCCCCCCCTCCTCCCGAAAATGAGCCGTTGGACATTTCTAATAGATTCAATTAATTTCTCAATTTTTTTTTCATTCATAGATGAAGTTAGCATATATTCTCAAATTTTTATCTTGTAGTCAAACATTGATTATTAAATTCTCCACAATAAATAGTACACATCTGAAATCATGTTATAATTAATTATTCGAAAGTTTAAACGTTAATGTAAAAACAAAAGTTGTTATGCTGTTCCAGATAGTTAATTTTAATAAATTATATTTAATACACGTAAACAATCTTGAATTTTTGTTTTGCTAATAATCGTAATTATTATTCATACGATTTCTCAAATATAATTATATTGGAATAAGCCGGTATAATTACCGTAACTAATTCGGAATTGACGTAACATTGATTCGACTAAAACAAATTCATGTTCGTAGTTTTTATTTAAACAAATTTTTTTTTAAATAAATTTTGAATTCTGTCCTCGTTTAGTTCTGAAAATTCAAATAAAAAATGGCCTCTTACGCAATGCAAGCAATCTTGCGGCATTTTTGAAACCGGAGCTCCGTGCAATTGAAGACGCTGGCACGTGGAAACACGAGAGAATTATTGCATCTCCACAACGCACCAAAATCATTTTAGCCGATGGATCGGAAGTGCTAAATTTTTGCGCCAACAATTATCTTGGATTAGCGGTAAACTTTCTTTTTTTATACTTAAAATTTTTGTTTTCAATCTTGGAACTAAGTTTTCATTTTTGAATAGCGTATACAATATTTTTCATTGCACGACTTTTTAATGCTGTCAACTTATAGGCCATATTTTCATGAAAGAATTTTTTTAGTAAATAATTTGTTTATTAATTATTTTATTTACTTAATTTTCAGGATAACGAAGATGTGATAACTGCGGCAAAAAATGCTTTGGACGAATATGGCGCGGGTTTAAGTTCCGTAAGATTCATCTGTGGAACTCAAAAAATACATAGCGAGCTTGAAAAAAGAATAGCCGATTTTCATAAAAGAGAAGCTGCAATTATTTATCCATCGTGCTTTGACGCAAATGCAGGACTTTTTGAGTCTTTTTTGACGCCGGACGATGCTGTCATTAGTGATGAATTGAATCACGCGTCAATTATCGACGGCATTCGACTCTGCAAGGCAAAAAAATTTCGGTAATGCGACTCAATTAATTTGCTTCACTCACAAAATAGTTGTTAAAAACTTTTTGATCCCTTTGGATTTCTTTCGGTTCATTTTGAAGCAATGTGTCAAAATAATGGGAATTAAAAAAAAAGCAATCATCAGAAATCTTAAAAATGTAATAAATGCCAGAAATTAGGGCTGGCAAACCAATTCTAAAAACTGAAGTTGTTGTACTTTCTTTGAGGCTCGTTCTTCAAAAACAGAAATCAAATTGGTTTTAAGATTATTTACACATTATTTTCTAAACTTCATTTATTTTGTATTTATTTTTCATTCATGTAATTTTTATTTCTTTTTCATTTTTCTTCAATTGTTTTCATATCGTTTGCTTTCTTTTATTTCGTTTTTGTGCATATTTTAATTAGATTTTTCGTTCTTTTTGTTGTTCATGTATTTGATTATTTTTCTTTTTTCCTCAGATTTAAGCATCGAGATATGGTCGATTTGGAATCGAAATTAAAAGAGAGCAGCGGTTCACGTTTGCGTCTAATAGCTACGGACGGAGTTTTTTCTATGGACGGAACGGTCGCGCCTTTATCGGACATAATCGAATTGGCAAAAAATCACAACGCCCTCACGTTCGTGGACGATTGTCACGCCACTGGTTTTTTTGGCAAAACTGGCCGGTAAGTTTTTTATTTGGAAAATTGAATAAAAGAAATTCGGTAAAAAACTGAATTTGTCGGAAGAATATCTTCAAATTTTATTAAGCCTTATCGTTTAACTATCCAGAATGCATTAAGTTTCCCAAAGTAATTAACCCCCTTCTCCTGAATCACTAATTGCCCATTAAAAATGTTCAATCCATAATTTCACTAATTAATTTTCATTCAATGAATTTATTATTGAAGTAAATATCAAGTTGACGCTTTACTGAATATTCAATGAATTATTTAAAAAATTCGACGATCCTTATTTGAGCAATAATTTAATAAATCCAATATAGTGGATCCGAGGAATATTGCAATCATACTGGTAGCATCGATATTATAAATTCGACATTAGGCAAAGCTTTGGGCGGAGCTGCAGGAGGCTACACGACTGGACCCAAGGAATTAATCGATTTATTGAGACAAAAGAGTCGACCGTATTTGTTTTCCAATTCATTACCACCACCTGTTGTGGCCACTGGAATTCAAGTATGTTAATAATGCCCGAAATTATTTCAAATTCAATGCGATCATAATTGATTTTTTCGACTAATTTTCATATTTTTAATTATATTTGGGTTTGATTTTCATATTTTATTTATAGCATTAGAGATTTGGAAACATTACGTCGAGTTGAATTTTACTATTTGACTCAATTGAATTTTGAGATATTATAGTTTGATCTTTTCCTATTATTGAATTTATTTTTGGAGTTAATTCATTTTTTTTTTTAAATATATTTTCAGGTCCTGAAACTTTTGTCTAGTAGCTCGTCGTTTTTGGATCGATTGACGGAAAACACAACGCGATTTCGGCGTTCCATGATTGGCGCAGGTTTCACCATCAGTGGTGACAATCATCCCATAAGTCCCGTTATGCTCGGGGACGCCAAATTGGCAACTAATTTTGCCGACAGGATGCTCCGTACGTAAAAAAGTTTAAAATTAACGTCGGCCAGTTTTTTTCCTGAAAAGTCACAAATGAGACGAAGACGGCCGTGCAATAATTTACTGAACGTTTTTTTGCTATAACATTACAAATGTTCGATATTGTTATTGTTATTAATATTTTTTTTTATTAAAGATGTGCATTTTTAAATAAATTATACTTACAAACATTTTCCTATCGCAGGTAAAGGTATTTACGTAGTCGGCTTCAGTTACCCCGTGGTGCCGAAAGAAAAAGCAAGAATTCGAACTCAAATAAGCGCAGCTCACACCAAGGACGATATTGATTTGGCTGTAAATGCTTTCATCGAAGTTGGCAAAGAACTCGGTGTTATACAATAATTCGATTTTTACATAAAATGGTCGGTCTATTCGTACTAAGGTACTAAGATTTTATTTATAAATAATGCAACAATATGCCCTTCCTCTCAACAATTTTGACTTGTATTCAAAATAAAGATTTTTTCAAAAGAAGCGAGAAGCGAATATAGATTGGATTTTCACGACCACTCAGTCGAATTTGAACTTTACTTATTTTTCGTCCAATTGAAAAGTAATACAAATAATGATTATAATTGACTTGACTGTTGGCTGGAGTTAAAATTCTGTATAGAAAAAAATGGTTATTTTAACCAAATTTCTTTCGAACAAATCCTAAAAAGCTACTATTGAAAATAGGAAAAGAATGAGTAAGAGCAAAAAATGTCCGGCTATCTGAAATTGATTCATTTTTAATATGTTTAGTCATTGTTCATTTTGATGTGTTTAATCTATAAACACCGCCAAATTAATATTTTTGTTTTAACGTGGAGTTCTTCCGAGCAAATCGAAAAAAAAACATTACAATCACTTCTTCGACTTCAAATATTCGTTTTAGATGGAAAATTTACTTTTTTCCATATTCCTCTAAAAAGCTTGTGATAAACTGGTAAGGAACTTTGTACTTATAAAAATAATGCGAATGAAGCTGCGGGAACGATTAGTGCAATGGAAAATTTAATTATAATGAGTTGAGCCGTGATCATAAAGTAGACTTTACTTCAATGGTTTGAATGTGGTTATTTTATGAATGAAATTAGAATGAAAACGATTGACTAGAAGATTTTGTGACAAGAATCGTTTGAACATTATGAAAATGTGGTGGCCCTGAAAAGGGCCGTTCGAGTTTTGTTGTCCCGAAGTGGCGACGTAATTCACTTCTTCGCGACAACAGCTTTCTTGGATGCGGCTTTTTTAGGTTTCGGTGCAGCGGCATCCGGTTTCACCTTTTTCGGTGCAGCTGCCTTGACTTTTTTCGGTGAAGACTTAGGCGTAGGCTTGGCCTTGGTCATTTTGGCCTTGGGTGGCTTAGCAGCTGGTCCTTTGGTGGTCTTTTTCTTCTCGCTGGTTGCGGTCGATGGTTTTTTCGGTGCGAGTTTCTTGGGTTTGCTTGGACTTGCCGCTTTTTTCGGAGCTGCTGGTTTCTTGGCAGCGGGAGGTTTCTTGGCGGCGGTTTTGCGTTTGGCCACGCGTTTAACGGCCTTCGGCTTGACGGTGGCGGCTTTGACGGCTGACGCCGAAAGCTTGAACGATCCAGCAACACCTTTACCTTTGGTTTGTATAAGAGCACCAGACGCAAGAGCAGACTTGATGTATCTCTTAATGAACGGAGCTTGCTTCTCCGTGTCAACTTTGAAAGTTCCAGCCATGTATTTCTTGATTGCCTGAAGAGAGGAACCACCGCGTTCTTTGAGTTCTTTGATCGCCGAATTCACCATGTCAGCGACTTTAGGATGTGACGGCTTAGTCCGCGGTTTCTTCGACAAAACGGCCTTAGATTTCTTCGGTGAGGCACTGGAGGCAACGGTCGCTCCTCCAGATACCGGTGTTACCGCTGGTGCTGCTTTGTCCGTCATTTTCAATGATCGATAAATTCCGTTTGTATATGCGTAGATACAAGCCGAAGCGATTTCACTCGTGGTTTCTTTGCGTAGATCTCGAGAACTGCTGTAACTGCGAGCATGCCAGCGACGCACATGCCGCTCATGTCTCTGCGAAGCGCGTACCATGGAGAGAGGCCCGAATGCTCTATGCCCCTGATGATCGCTATTAGACCCTCACACTGGTATCCAACTTCAGCTTTTCACCGATTTTTCAGTTACTTATCCTAACTCAAACCGATTTATTTATTTAAGTATCGATTACTTGATATTCCAGCCTCATGATTACACCTTTTTTTTTTCCTTAAACTTCGCGCAAAATATATAAATCGACTACCCTCGGGCGATGTGCGTCTGCACAACACGTGCATTCCTATGTTGTAAACAATTTATCGTTTACTAGTATCAACATTATTGCATTAATGAAGAAATCAATCGAGAAAGGATTAATGACATTATCCGTACGTACAAAAAAAATGTTCATAAATTATTTGTTTCGTACCGTATTTCACCTTGATTTCGCCACTTTAGTACGTCAGAAGTACCAAACTATCAACCACAACTCCTCAACAATTTTTTTACCGTTATCGATGCGCAGTTGTTTAACACTTATGTTTTCATGACCTTGAAAAGTCTTTTTTCCACGATAGTTTTTCGTTTAGTGAGCCTTTTATGTTTTTTGAAAGTCATTTGTAAAATATTTCTACCAATAAGGTAATAGAGTACGAAAAAACCTGGCTTTATTATGCTTTTGCGTCCAACTAATTGTAAAGACCTATTTTAAAAAGTGAGCTTCAATTAGATGTACAGACGCAATTTCAAAAATCGATATGAATCGTTAGCAATAGAAAAGACCAGGAATGGTAGGCCAATTTGGTGGATTTTTTCTTTCGAAAACGGAAAAAACCCAGTTCGAAGAAAAGAACTAAATGCTGTTCTGTTCCCATAATAGACTTCTAAACAGATAATAGTATAATAGAATAACTTCTCGAATAAATTCATCATCTGCAATAATTACGTCAAGTTATTTACAAAGGAATGAATGGGAATTTTAACTTTTTTTTAAATCTCTTCATGAGCCAACCAACATTTGTGGCGAGACCAAATAACTCATGATAAGGAGTAGCTTGACTATAGTGCGAGTTCCTCCTCCTATTCGCTACGATTAGTCACAACAAATAAACAAAACGAAACCGATGTTTGCTGTTGTTAAACATTTAATACAAAAAATAAACAAATCATACATAAAAGTGAACTACTTGGAAGCATACTGGCTTTCTGCATCGTTAGTCGTTATATAGGCATAGCAAATAAGTTTTTGTAACATGTGTTCTCATTTTATTACAAAAACAATGACTATTGAATGATGAGCTAATTTGCCGGCGTATTGTACATTTATATAATTGAGTTATTGTGCATTGTATAAAATAGTGTAATTATAACTTCAAACATTTTAATAACAAAAGAAAAAAAAGTTCATATAAAGGGTTAAATGTTTGGGTCCTTCACTCGTGTAAATCAACCCTAATTTTGCTCCGGTACATTGCTAACGTCGGACTGTGCATATCAATTATACAAAAACAATTAAAAAATAATAATTACAGAAATATGCAATGCAGTATACTTTCATAGAGTTGACCATTAGTGACATTTAGAAACACGCCTGACGCAGAAGAACGTAGTAAAGATCGTCGAATTGTTTGCTTTGGTACCCGAATGTCAAAAATTCTTTGGTGACTTCTGAAAGACGTGCTGCTGCGACGCGTGGCGATGCGTAAAAGAACGAGAGTGACTTTGTCATAAATTTAAAGATAATTCCATGTTAAATTTGGCATTTTCGGTTTGATTGTACAATTTCATCAATGACAATTAAGAATACCGACATAATAAAATAACATGAAAATTTTCATAAGACTTCTCAATTCTCAAGACCGTCGGAATTAGTAAATTTTTTTATAAATTCTTTCACCCTAAATTTTCAGACTTAGTTGGCTAAAATTTTGGCAAAATAATAATTCGGACATAACATAGCTATATAGTATGTTTATTATAGAACACAAAATGCCATTTGGTGAGGTTTTTAAAAATTAAAAATAAAATTAGTAAACAAGTATTTGTCCCATTTGTAGTACAAATACCATAAAATTTATGGTTTCTCAAAAAATTTGGCCATTGTATTGACATCGACGCCAAACGCAGGCAGTACAACAACTCTATTCATAATTTCTCTATTCTTATTCTTAAATAACTCTATGGTAAATATCTTTATTTCAAAACATCTCTATTCATAAATATCTCTATGTTTAAATAACTCTGTGGGTAATAAACTGTATTTTTAAATAACTTTATTTTCAAATATCTCTATTCAAAAAATATGTGTATTCCGAAAGATCACTATGTTGAAATATCTTTATTCTAAAAAATCTCTATTCATAAATGTGGTCAAAAAATTTCTCTTTAAAAATATCTCTATTCATTGACATCTGCAATCTAAAACAAACAACGCTATTCGTGAATATCTCTATGTCAAGACATCCTCTTCAAATGTCAATTATTCCACATGAAGAGAGATGTCTTGACATGTCATTTTTTTACATTGACATTCATGAATAGAGTTGTTACAGATTGCAGGTGTCAATGAACAGAAGTATTTTTGAAGAGAGATTTTTTGATCACATTTATAAATAGAGATATTTTAGAATAAAGATATTTCAACATAATGATCTTTCGGAAAACACTTGTTTTTTTAATAGAAATATTTGAGAATAAAGTTATTTAAGAATACAGTTTATTACCCACAGAGTTATTTGTTTAAATAACTCTGCAGATGTTTTGGAATAAAGACATTTATCATAGAATTATTCAAGAATAGAGAAATTATGAATCAAGTTGTTGTACTGCCTAAACGCAAACGTATCGATATTTGGCTACAGGGCTGTGCGAGCGTATAGATGAAGGTTCAAACTAACGGTCGATGGCGTTGGCAGTCCTCGAAAAATTTCTCTGGAGTAGGGATATTTGACGCCGCAAAATTGGTCCGGGTCAGAATGATCCGGTGTGTCAAGGAAGGAAGTAATGTGGTGGAAATATGCAAAACTTGTTAAATAGGTGTCTTCAATTATCGAGGAAGCGAAATATTATTAAAAAATAATTCATTCTTACGTTCTGTGACCTTACGAAAATTGTCATCACCCGTTGTTACTTTGCTCACTGAAAGTGCCTGACGGATTGGCTCAAGATTGCAGTTATACTGTTAATAACAATATAAACTAAGCTTGAATTTTATACATTGTTGAAGTCACAGATCAAGTTTTTCTTCGAAATTCCCCAAAATATTGGAAGATTTTCTTATTTTTACGTTTTGAACTAAAATTCCCGGAATAATGTACTACCCCGAAATTTGGTACATTTACCTTATCCCTGAACGTTTCCAGTCCACTCTGTTTTCTCCAATTATATATATATATATATATTCGATATAAAAATTTCCTTATTCACTTTTTTAACGAAAAATACGTCTGGATGCTTAAAATATGAATTTCATGTATATATATATACACACATGAAATTATATACACACACATGAAAAAAAGTGACAAGGAAATTTTTATATCGAATCGAAACTTATTGAAATTGAATTGTTGGCAGTTAAAATATTTTTTTTCAAAATAGAAATTCCGGTCTTCAAATACCCAGATAAAATACATCAATCATTACTTTAAAATATCATAGTCCAGAGCAATGCAAAAAAAATTCGTCAATTGACGAATAAGTTACAATAAATAACAAGAGAAGTTTTATGAAAAATTAAAAATTTGTTAAATATGCTAAACCATTTGAAAGAAGAGATTTTTTAAGCTGAGCTTAAAAATAAATCAATGATTAATTTTAATATTAATAATTAATAAAATAAATAATAAAATTAATAATATAATTAATAATTAAGGTGGCTTAGTTTGATCTGTATGGTTTTTAATAAGAGTTTCCGGTTTGCAAATCTGAAAAGATTGAAAGTAAATAGTTCGCAATTTTTACCGAGGGCCATTGAAAAATAATTATTTGTTCCTCTATTATTCTATAATAGGTCTTCTATTTGAATCCAGTATTTCAAAAAACAGAATTCGATTTACAATTAACCTATTTTTATTCAAAATATACGAATTAAAGAAAAACAGTATCAATGAATTGTTAATCAAAGATATGCAATGACTACTGATGTTTACACTGAAATTCACGACTAAAACAAAATCATCAGTTTTGACGGTTTTACTATATTTCCATGCAATTCTAAAGATCTAATAAAAATACGACGCACGTAAATACAAATTTCCTAATACATTAAAAATGATCTTCAATCAAAAAATTGAATGTTAACAGGCCAAACATCACAACAAAATATATGTATATAAAACTATTTATATAAGCTAGAATGTGGATCTCCAATATTGAATAGGTTAATGGAAAACTGAAATCTAGAATAGAAGATTTAGCACAAAAATTGTTTCAACGTTATGAAAATGTGGTGGCCCTGAAAAGGGCCGTTCGAGTATTATTGTCCCGAAGTGACGACGTAATTCAGTTCTTTGCAACGGTAGCTTTCTTGGGCGCAGCTTTTTTAGGTTTTGGTGCAGCGGCAGCTGGTTTCACCTTTCTCGGTGCAGCGGCTTTGACTTTTTTCCGTGGAGATTTAGGCGTAGGTTTGGCCTTGGTGGTTTTGGCTTTGGGTGGTTTAGCTGCTGGTCCTTTGGTGGTCTTTTTCTTCTCACTGGTTGCGGTCGACGGTTTTTTCGGTGCAAGTTTCTTGGGTTTGCTTGGACTTGCCGCTTTTTTCGGAGCTGCTGGTTTCTTGGCAGCGGGAGGTTTCTTGGCGGCGATTTTGCGTTTGGCCACGCGTTTAACGGCCTTCGGCTTGACGGTGGCGGCTTTGACGGCTGACGCCGAAAGCTTGAACGATCCAACGATACCTTTACCTTTGGTTTGTATAAGAACACCATACGCAAGGGCAGACTTGATGTATGTCTTGATGAACGGAGCTTGCTTCTCCATATCAACTTTGTAAGTTGCAGCTATGTATTTCTTGATCGCCTGAAAAGAAGATCCACCCCGTTCTTTGAGTTCCTTGATCGCCGAATTCACCATGTCCGCGACCTTAGGATGTGACGGCTTATCCCGAAGTTTCTTCGATAAAGCAGACTTTGCTTTATCTTTGTTCAAGACTTTGGCTGACGCCGAAAGCTTGAACGATCCAGCGACACCTTTACCTTTGGTTTGTATGAGAACACCAAACGCAAGAGCAGACTTGATGTATCTCTTGATGAACGGAGCTAGCTTCTCCGTATCAACTTTGTAAGTTACAGCTATGTATTTCTTGATCGCCTGAAAAGAAGATCCACCCCGTTCTTTGAGTTCCTTGATCGCCGAATTCACCATGTCCGCGACCTTAGGATGTGACGGCTTATCCCAAGCTTTCTTCGATAAAGCAGATTTTGCTTTCTTCGGTGATGCACTTGAAGCTACGGTTCCTCCGGATACCTGCGTCGCCACGGATGCTACTTTGTCAGTCATTTTCGATGCGATTGCTAAGTTCAGTTTGTGAATGTGTAGATACAAAGTGAAAGAATTCCTCCGACAATTGTTTGTATGAAAACTTCGAGCACTATTGTAACTGCGATTATGCCCGAGCGACGCTCAGGCTACTAACTTCATTGCGGAGCGCGTACCATGGAGAGAGGCCCGAGTGCTCTTGTGCCCCTGGCAGTTGCTGTTAGACACTCTTCCTGGTATCTAACTCCAGTTTTTCAACAATTTTTCGACTACTTTCGCTTATTTATACCAATTTATTTAATTGATTATCGATCGCTCAATATTCAAGTATAATGATTTTGCATTTTTATGGCATAAAAAAATCGGATAATGTAGAAAAATCGACTACTCTCAAGCGATGTGCGTGAGCACAGCACGTGATTCCAATGTTATAAACTCTTTATCGTTTATTAATATTTATATCATTGTATTGACGATTATAACAACAGAGAAAGGGATAATAACATTATCCGTACGTATAATTTCTTTTTTTATAAACAAATTTTTTCGTTCAGTATTTCGACTCAATTTTGCACTTCAGTTCGTCAGAAGCGCCAAACGACAATCACACTTTCACAAAAATTTTTCACTATTATTCATGCGAATTTATTTAACACTTTTGCTATAATAATCTCACTCGAGTATTGTTGTTTCGTTATGAAGTTTTTTGCGGTTATATTCATTGAGCCAATGCGCAGTACGAAAAAACCTATTACGCATTGGCTAAATTCAATGTACAAAGAACTCGTTTTGGTTTGTTTGGGTTAAATTACTATTTAACAACGAAATTTTGAAAATCGATTTCAATCTGCGATCTTACAGTAATCTGTAACTCGCAAGTCGATCGTTTTTTTAATGAAATTTCGGTATTTTGCAGTTCAAAGCAAAAATCTGGACAAAAAATTCGTACACTGTAAGTTTTTTGTACTAAAAAGGTACGAAGTCATTTTTATGTTTAAAAAATTTGAATTAATTTAGTTAAGATTCTTTGTTACACAATCTTTGATTATGAGTTGGAATGCGGCATCAATGAAATTTGAATCGTAATGCAATTGTCAGAACATGGAAATTCTTAATTATTGTGTAATTTTCTTCTCGTTCGATACGAGTCTCGGTTCAAAAGGAGTTAATCAAAATATCTATAAGCACGACTTAGGAAAGAATAATCTTTTCTTCGTTGTATCAAAAGGACTTTTGTATTACTTAGTGCGGAAAAATCTCAGTTTCCAATGGGATTTGTTTCTCATAGAAATATCCCGATCTTGTAAACATAACCAAAGACAAATTGTTTGCAACAATTATTGTTTAAATTTTATGGGCATTCATTACCATAAAAAAAACTATGCAACGGTTGAAATATGAAAGTACTGTAATACGTGGGCAATGAATCGCAAGAAAAATGATTTCTCGGTAAAGTGAGCTTCTTCAATAGATTCGACTATTTATGTCAAATTATTTAAATTCAATAATATTCATTTATACATGACAAACGAAGATACGTAATTATAATTACGTTTCCTAATTTATTATCTGGATTGTGAAATGTAGTAAATTACCGTCTAGTTTTAACTGTTGCTTTGATACAGTTAAATGTGCTTAACAATTAAAATGTTGAATTTCAACGTGTTTTAAATCATTTCTAGGTGCATCAAAAAAATTTCAAAAACGCGTATTTTGAGATTGGATCAATCGCGAAGAAGCGTCCATAAAGTCGAGAGAGATACGTGTATGTTTTTGAAATATTTTTGTTTCACAAGTCACCCGCTCTAACCTTTGCATTCTCTTGTAGATTCCCTTCCCCTCGATTATCGAAACTATTTGACATAAGAATCTGAAAATTGCACCTATAGATTTGTAAAAGTAATTTTTCAAGGAAAATTAGTATGATTGGTAAGTAATTAAATATATTAGGAATGAAAAGACAAAGACAAATTTTTGAGTTTTTCTTTGTAACAAAACAGTTTTTTTTGTACATTCACAAGGACCTCATAGAATTTATTACAAAACCTAACTTTTGCGAGATCCAGCACGCACTCGACCCCTCTTTTGTTCCGTAGTAAGAAAACCAATTTGCAAAAAAGTGAGGGCATTGATATCGAGTAAAAACGGGTTCATAAAAAGCACAAAACTAACCCTTTATTTTTATTTGTAATATAAGTGTCTGAACTCTACTTTTCGAACATCGTCCCAAAAATGCGTGATTTGATTTTTTTCACATATTCACGTTTTAGTATCGTGAATGTTATCATGGCCGATAGTTATGGCTACTTCATTGACATTACGTTAAGCTTTTTTCGTTGAAGCCCAGTATGGCACGTAATTAAATATATACAAAATTATCGGCCACTTAAGGAAGTACGATCGCAAATCGACGCGTCGACAGATTTTCTTGAAATTTTTATAACTCAAAACAGACTGCAGCACCTGTCCGCTATTGAAATTTGGAAATATTTGACCCATTTAGGACCGAAGATAATTAACATTAAAGTTGGCACGTTTAACACGTATTGCATATGTGAAGCATGCTGTAGACATAGTCTGTCGCCCTTCTCTCACTCGTAACAAATAAACGTCTCGACAGATTTCAATTAAAAAAATAGCATGATCTAAATGAATATTTTTCAGACAAGTAAAAAAATAGTATATTACGCACCTAGGGAGGGAAAGTAGACTACTTCAAACCGCGGGCAGAATTGTCACCCGAGCCGAAGGCGAGGATGACAAGCACGCGGTTTGAGGTAGTCTAATTTCACTCCCGTGGAGCGTATACTATTTTTCACCACACATGCCCCGAAAGTTCAACTTTCCGATTTCGGAAAGTTGAACTTTCGGTGCATGTGTGGTGAAAAAACATACTTTGATTGACCGTTTTGAAGTCGAGATATAACAGTAGGAAGATGTAAACTTTTATGGAGTTTTTATCCGGCTGCGAATGGGGGGAACACGATCCGGCAACATTGTAACTGTCGCAGTGTGCGTGTAGCTATGCAAACACACTGGTTTTCTTTACTTGAGTACGGTTGCGTTGTCATTGGTATAAAATTATAAATGATTAAATAAGCAATACGAATTTATGAATTGTTTAAAAACAACTTTTAATTCAAATAATAATTATTGTTTATTGTAGTTCAGGCATAACCTACATTTAAAATGTAGTTTTGAGTACAATGACAGACTTAATTTTCCTTCTCGCACTGTCCCGATATATTTCAACTTTTTTGTCAAATTTTTATTCTTCATAATTTTGCCATTATACCTTTCTTGTTTCGACATTTTCGATACCTTTTGCTGTACTCATAGTAGCGATAGAGAAATACCAAAAGAATACTGTCATCTGCTCACTGCGACGTTGCACGATCGTGACGAGAAACGAAATTTCATGGTGTGCGTGTGTTTGTATAAGCCCACGGTCTTGTATACAGGGCTTGCAACTCGGTAGAATTTCAATAGAAGGCAGTGACTCCACTGTTGAAGCCGAATCCAGGTGGCGCAGCGATAGAGGGATATATCAACATAACCTATATTTGTTAAATCCTCTCGCATGTGACGTGTGGCAATTTGTGAGTGCAGTATTATTATTTCCGTGCATGAATTAAAGTGGTGATTTTTTTTTTCGAATTATGACGAAGCCTTGTGTTGTGCCGCGCTGTAAAACGGATTACAACAATCTGAAAATTAAACGATCGATTTTTAAAGTGCCATCGAATAGTGAGCGACTCAAAAAGTGGCAAATCAACTAACTTAAAATATATTGGCTATGGATTTGTTAATTGATACACATCCTTCTTTCTTTAAACAAACTAAATTCATAGAAATTATAATGTATAAACAAAAATTTTGGCTTCAAGTTCAATGCTCGCGTGAGTCGCATGCGCGACTGTTGTCATCTTTGTCGCACCGAATATCCCTCGAGCGCAGCGACGCCAGCGGCTTAACGCGTTAAGAGGACCACGTCAAAATCTACAGTTGCAAGCCCTGTATACAAGACCGTGTATAAGCCGCTATTCTGTGTATTATAGCAGTCTGAATACAGGCACGCCCAACATTTTTTCACGTTTCGCTTAATCTATCGCACGGACTTGTATACAAGTCTCACAACTGTAGATTTTGACGTGGTCCTCTTAACGCGTTAAGCCGCTGGCGTCGCTGCGCTCGAGGGATATTCGGTGCGACAAAGATGACAACAGTCGCGCATGCGACTCACGCGAGCATTGAACTTGAAGCCAAAATTTTTGTTTATACATTATAATTTCTATGAATTTAGTTTGTTTAAAGAAAGAAGGATGTGTATCAATTAACAAATCCATAGCCAATATATTTTAAGTTAGTTGATTTGCCACTTTTTGAGTCGCTCACTATTCGATGGCACTTTAAAAATCGATCGTTTAATTTTCAGATTGTTGTAACCCGTTTTACAGCGCGGCACAACACAGGCTTCGTCATAATTCGAAAAAAAAAATCACCACTTTAATTCATGCACGGAAATAATAATACTGCACTCACAAATTGCCACACGTCACATGCGAGAGGATTTAACAAATATAGGTTATGTTGATATATCCCTCTATCGCTGCGCCACCTGGATTCGGCTTCAACAGTGGAGTCACTGCCTTCTATTGAAATTCTACCGAGTTGCAAGACCTGTATACAAGACCGTGGTTGGGTCTCATTTTGATGTGAACAAGTGCGCATGCGCATAATGATGCGCAACACGCAACTGCGCAATGAAACGAGTCATGCGCAATGTGTGAATCTGTATGAAACGGAATTCAAAAAATAAATGATGAAACAGTGCAGTACGTGTGGAACAGTTTGGTTATAAACAGTAATGAATAACCGTTTTAACGCGCATTCGTCGTAAAATCGGGAATCAGTGACAAAATTCGGAAAAATCAATCGGGATAAGTGATAAGTGACAATAGTATTTATTAAATTGTTTTTTGAGGTTTGAAAGTTTGATCGAAGTTTCGTAAAAACAGTGTGGGATGTGTGAGTTTGGTTAAATAATACTTGTAATCGTTGAAACGTTTTTACGTGTTTAATCGTCACTTGTCTATTATTCTTCGTTTGTGTCAGGCTAGAAAAAATGTGTGATATCCATTATAAATTTGGAACTTTGGTTGAAGAAAGATATATTTTTTTTTCCCCCTTTCGATCGCGACTAATTGGAATCTCGTGGCTTAAACAGTATTGAAAATATTAATGTTTTTTCACGAACAGTTGTGAGGTTATAAATATCGTGGTTAGGTTCGATCGACTCTTGGTTACAGTAATAATAAGAAAGTGATGGTGTGAAAGTAGTGAAGTGCTTTTAATCAACTTTCGAACAGTGCCGAAATGAATATGTATTTTTTATTATTGTTAACCCTGCAGTTTTTATTTTCCACACTTATTAACTCTACGACGGAAACGAAAGCGATCTCTTTTCTCTTTCGTGATTAAATGTTCCTCGTATAAGATTTCTTGAGAAATTATTCTTTTCGTTTCTTTGATAACTATGAAATGGTGTACATTGAACTGTTAATCATGATTGGTGTGAATTGATGTAAATTTGGAAAAGAAACTCTATAAAACTAATAATGAGTGTCAAAAAAATGTATATGGCAAAGTTTGTTATTATCATGCCGAGTTTTGAGCAGTGTCTAATAAATATTTTTTTTAACTCTACACCGTTGACAATTTATTTTATTGGTTCCTTTCCTCTTTATTATAAAATGTTCCTCGCTTGCCATAATAAGATTTGTACATCATAAAATATTCCTTGCATGATAATTGTTGGTCCATTTCAAAAGATTTTCGACGTCGTTTTTCTATCAAAAATATGGTCTAGAATCATCTCGCGTTTGATGAATTAATAGACAAATACACTGTCAACTTGCATCTGGATATATATGGGTCCATCTGGATGATAACCGTAGTAAGTAACGATATATCTTTATGTCAAAATGGCTCGTATAATATATCTTTATGTCAAAAGACTATAGCGGTATATACTCCATATCCTGGTATTATCAAAATTTGTATCTTTGGAATGCAACGAATACCTATAGACTCTGGAAATTCTGTGAAGCGACAAATGTACCAAGTATTTCCACTTTTTGGCTCTGATTGTAGCATTATGAATTGAACATTTTGTTATGAAAATTCTTCGGTTGCTCATTTGTCAATGGGATCAAAAATATTGTCTTTGGAACACCATGGATATATGCAAAATTTCAGAATTTTGTTTGGCTCAATATGCTCTATATTTTTTCACATCCCCGCTTTAGTTGTAGCATAATGTATTTTAAAAAATTATTTCAGAAAGTCTTCCGATGTGTTTTTTCTGACATTATCAAAATTTATATCTTTGGATTGCAACGAATGCCTACAGACTTTGGAAATTGTGTGAAGCGACAAATGTACCAAGTATTTCTACTTTTTGCCTCCGATTTTAGCATTATGAATTGAAAATTTTGTTATGAAAATTCTTCGGTTGCTCATTTGTCAATGGGATCAAAAATATTGTCTTTGGAACACCATGGATATACGCAAACTTTCAGAATTTTGTTTGGCTCAATATGCTCTATATTTTCTCACATCCCCGCTTTAGTTGTAGCATAATGAATTTTAAACAATTGTTTCAGGAAGCCTTCCGATGTGTTTTTACTGATATTATCAAAATTTGTATAACTGAATTGCAATGGATACCGATAGACTTTGAAAATTCTGTGAAGCGACAGATGTGCTAAGTATTTTCTCTTTTTGGTTTTGATTATGGCATTAGGAATTGAAAATTTTGTTTCGAAAATTCTTCGATTGCTCATTTGTCATTGGGTTAAGAATTGCTGGCTTCAGAATGCCATGCATACATGTAAAATTTCAGAATTTTGTTGGACCCAATGTGCGCTACATTTTTTCAATTCCCTAATTTAGTTGTAGCATAATGAATTTTGAAAAATTGTTTCAGGAAGTCTTCTTATGTTTTTTTACTGATATCAAAATTTGTATCAATGGATTGCAACGGATACCTACAGACTTTGGAAATTTTTTAAAACAACAAATGTACCAAATATTTCCACTTTTTGGCTCCGATTGTGGCATTATGAATTAAAAATTTTGTTATGAAAATTCTGCGGTTGCTCATTTGTCAATGGGATCAAAATTATTGTCTTCGGAACGCCATGAATATATGCAAAATTTCAGAATTTCATTCGGCTCTATTGAGCTATATTTTTTCACTTCCCCACTTTAGTTGTAGCATAATAAATTTTGAAAAATTGTTTCATAAAGTCTTCTGATGTGTTTTTACTGATATTATCAAAATTTGTATCATTGAATTGCAACAGATACGTACAGATTTTGAAATATCTGTGAAGTGACAAGTGTGCCCAATATTTCCACTTTTTGGCTCGAATAGTGGCATTATTAGGACTTGAAAATTTTATTACGAAAATTCTTCAGTTGCTCATTTTTGGATGGAATTAAAATTTGGCTTCGAAAAGTAATGGCTACATGCAAAATTCATAAACTTTATTGACCCCAATGCTTGAGTTGTAGCATGATTAATCCAAAAAATTGTCAGAAAGTCTTTGGTTCCTTTTTTTCTGGAAGTATTAAAATTTGTTTCATTGGAACGCAACGTATACTTACAAACTTTGGAAATTTCCTGGAGCAACATGTGTGCTCAGTATTTCTACTTTTTGGCTTCTATTGTGGCATAACGAATTGAAAAATATTTTCAAAAAGACTTGCTCTACGGATGCAACTGGTACAACTCAACTCGATCCATTTTCTTGGGCATAGTACTGATATAAGTTTGCCCGCTTTGTTGAATTTATTGTTTTAAAATATCCATAACATACTTTCTGAACTTTTCAAAATTGAAAGATAATATTAAAATATCTGTAAGTTCTAGTTTTGAGGCTTTCACGGCCATTATTGTTAGAAATATCAAAATTTGTATCATGGGAATGTAGCCGATACCTACAAACTTTTAACATTTTGTGAAGCGACATGTGCACCAAGTATTTCCACTTTCTGTCTCTGATTGTGCATTATGAAATGAAAAATTTATTACAAAAAGTCTTCAGCTGTTCATTTTTGGATGGGATTAAAATTTCTGTCCTCGGAACACAATAGATACATCCAAATTTTCTGAACTTTATTGGGCTTAAAGTGCACCATGTTTTTTCACATTTCCACTTTAGTTGTGGCATAATAAATTTAAAAAGTTGTTTTAGAAAGTCTTCGGGTGCTCTTCTTCTTTTGATAGTATCAAAATTTGTATTATTGGAATGTAGCCGATATCTACAAGCTTTGAATGTTTTGTGAAGAGGAGACATGTGTGCTAAGTATTTCCACTTCTTTGCTCCGATTATGGCATAATAAATTGTAAAAATTTTATTCCAAAGGCTTTCCTCTACAGTCGCTCTGGTTTTGATGGTATCAAAATTTGCTCAAAGCTTCATTTCATTCTTTTGGATACGATCCTGGTCTGAGTTTGTCCGCTTTGTTCAATATATTGTTTTGGAGTTCCCATAACATACTATTTGAACTTTTCTATATTCAATGAGAATATTGATTCCACCTTGTTAATAAAAATAAGAATGAAAAAATGCGTGAACTTTTTTCACAATAGATTCAATATGTTTTCTCTAAACATACATGAAACTGGTTTTTTATTTTATCATTAATCAAAAATGAAAAATTTCGAAAAAAGTCGCTCCATTTTTATCAACAAGCTGAAATAAGCGTAATATTTTTTACCACAAATCTACAAATATAACAAGGAGATACTGCTATTTAATATGTTTCTTTGATAAACACAAAGTCAACTAGCTACAAATTGTATGGAAAAGTTCTGACTGCTCTAATCTAGCCCTCAAAAGCTTTGTAAATTTTTGTATCAGACTCCAAGTTCCCGACTTATTTTAGCCTGATTCCAGAAAGGTAAAGCGAAGTGTCAAAAAAATTTGACTGGCTCGAGAATAAAAAAAAATGCCAAATTGAAAATTCCAAAACACGTGTCCCTTTATTTCATGGGGAAAAAACCTGACTCAAAGTAGAAGGGGTCAGGGTTTGGAAACGAAAAAGCGATAATTTCCCAATATAACCTTTTTCTAATCTATATAAAGCGAGATGTTTGAAAAGAACGAGAAAAACGAATCATATCATGCATAAAAATCCCCCTCGCGGAAAAAACCTGGACAAGTACATTTGTTGACCGCTGTTTCCATATTTTTCCACGAATATACATACACTTCAAAAACATTTCTCGCAAAAATCCCTGAGAAAATCAAATCCTATCAAAAAGTAAGAAAAGTGACCACTCTCAAAAAATGTATCAAATAAATTCAAATCACACAAAACAAAATGAGTTAATCCTCGCGAAAAGCTAAGGTTGGGTTTCGCAAAAAGTAATAAAATAAATTGAGCTATACTAAAATATATGTGGCCCAGTACGGGAGGCTTTATCGTGTGACATAAAATCTTCAAATAATGTTGAATGTTGATAGAGAAAAGAATCAAGTTCGAAAATGCAATTGTTTTACCAACCAGAATGAAAATAAAAACTCTGTATCAATAAGAGTCCGAAGCAAAAAAAAGATTGCAAATGAAAAAAAATTAGATGAAAAAGAATTTCGGCCGAAGTACTTGACGAGGTTGTCACCATGACCGATACATTATATAAATTAAGTGAAAAAACATTCGTCAAGTACTTCGGCCGAATTTTTTTTTAATCTAATTTTTTTCTATGTTTTATAAAACAATTTGTAAGTCAAGGATGATGCATCATATTCTTCCGTCATTTCATCTTTGAAAAAATAATAATTCTGAGGCTCCTGACAGTAAACTTAAATATAATTATCTATTTATAGCTTAGACCGAAATTGCTAATATCCTCGCTGCCATTTCGCCCCTGAATGCCTTATTCTAATACACAACTTGAAAGCTAATGATAAAGTATTTAATTTTCTGAATTTTTTCCTTGGGGAAAAACTGGTACTTGAGGTCTCTTCTATAACACCTTCCTGCCAAGCTATAATCGAATAATAACCTATCAACCAATTACTAACATCTCGAAAATACTTCGAGTGTGTAGTTAAATCTTTTGAAAACATTATAACTTTTTTTCTTATCAGAGAAACGAAACGCTCCTATATTTAAACTCAGTAACAATTAATTTATGGTAGAAAATCTGTCTCATTCTCTTTTATGTCGAATTAGTAGTGTGAGCAGTACTGATTCCTGACATTGAAATAAATCGATGATGTAATGATGCAAACACGTTGTAAGTTTTTTTGTTATATACATACTCTATTAGAGTCTATATAAGGCGAAATATATGAAAATACTATAGAAAAAAGAAGTGATAGCAAATAGCAAAAATCCCCTCCCGGGGAAAAAAAACCTGGACAAGTACATTGGTGGTCCCTCGTTTCCCTATGATATCACAAAAAATCAAAACCCCACTTAATTTTTTTTTTTTTTTATGTTTACTAATTTTATTCATATCCCGGAGGGAAACCAACTATATAGTTCACGAAATATCCGGCCAAAAAACCAGACTTCATAATAAATGTTACTTTGAATTTATTTCCACAGAATAAAACAAAAATCAAAACATTAAAAAATCAGCGTTATCAAGATGAGAAAAATACCTCTTATAATTGGTGTGTAAGAAGTATCAATAGTCTAGAAAAAAATGAAAAAAGGTCGACATCTAAGTTACGTGCAGCAGTAAAATTTATGATATCAGTACTAGGACAAGTATTTCTTTGGTGACTGAGAAGATATCAATATGGACGTACCGGCAACGTATGGCACGCAGTTGATGCATTGCTTCTGGGATCTCCTAAGTCGAGTAGCTACTTTTGTTTTGGCTATGGCGCGACGAATGTTGCCAAATAGTATTTACTTACATGACCTAATGAAACAACATTGCCTGTGCCGTGGCTAAAATAACGAAAAACAAGCAGGAACAGGAAGTTTCGCATAAGATCCCGTGCTTTTGTAATGTTAAAAAAAAAACTTTAATTTATGTCTGTACATGATAGCACAGTTTTGTTTGATTGGTAATAATTTGATGAACGTTTACCACCGTACGTTGAGCGTATACGCACAGAGTACTTGTCCGGCCCATAACTTTTTACTATATATTATAAATATTTTATTATATTATTATAAATTTCTGACGGCGAAAAGCAACGCATGCAACGAAAAGCACCTCCAATTTGATTTTCACTTGAATGAGCAATTTTAATAAAAAATTATGGGCCGGACAAGTACTCTGTGCGTATACGCTCAACGTACGGTGGTAAACGTTCATCAAATTATCGACATTGAAAAGAACTTCGAAACTCGAAACTTTACCGCCAACAGAAGCTGCTGGTAAACAACATTCATTTAGAGTTTACCATCAGCTTCAGGAATGGCTTGGAAGTGCAAAGGATGCAACAAAGTGGGGCTGGCAACTATCCGCAAACGGCTTAGTGCCAGTTGTAAGCAGCGAAGCCTTAATTCCAGAGGACTTGATCAAAATTATAACTTGTAAATGTACAACTGGTTGTAAAGCTGCTTGCGGGTGTAGGAAACATGGTTTGCGCTGTTCAAATTTGTGTGTGAACTGCCAGGGTGAGGAGCGATGTACAAACATAGAGTTGAATATTGTTGAAATTAACGGAAATATCGACGAATTCGAAAATGACGAGGATAATAATTATTTAACTGATACGAAAGTAGAGTGCGAGCTTGCAGGAAACGATGAGAGCGAAGACGAAGAAGATGAAGTTTTGGCGAAGAGAAGCAGGCTAGAAAGCGTAGAATAATTGTAATTAAAATGTAATATTAAGGATCGTTCCATAAAATAAATGTAAAAGCTCCATAAATATTGTATAATTATTGTAAAATTATTGAATGTTTGTAAGCTTCGTGACATGGTGAAAAATATACCATCATTTCAACCTCTTGCTGCGTTAATATTTTTTTATTTGCTTGTATCCTGAACCTTGTGCATAATAATTTAAATTAAAAAAATATATATTCTTTAATTTTGAGAACATGTGGTGTGTTTCGTAGTTGTAATGGCCTTAATTCGTTCATTTATTGTAAAAACGAAATGACACGTGCTCTGCTAACAAAACATTTTGCATTGAATTTTTTTTCCTCCGTTCAGTAGTTGGAGAACAACACAAAAATAACATTTGAATCTGATTTCACCCAAAAGTTAAGTACAAAATAGGATAAAATAAACAAATAAAAAATGATCAATAAATTTGGAGGTGAATTTTCAATTTTTCAGAATTTTTAATAACAAAATTATGATCAGCGGAAAAAGTTAGCCCAGATTGAAAAAAAAACAACTCGATAAGTTAATTTGTTCCCGAGATATTCCATGTTTGTCGAATTTGAACGCGCGGATTAACTTTTCACGCGAGCGCGCGCGAGCCCGAGACGGCTACCCCCACTCAGCCGCCAAACGCGACGTCACATTTGGCCGCTCATAAAACCGCTGAAATAAACAATAAATTTATATGGGATTTTTCCGCCGATTTTTCTCCAGTTAGCACAAGCCTTTCTCTGTACGCTGTCCAATTTTTAGCTCTCGATGTTGAAATGAGCAGCTGCAATAATGATTGAAAAACAAATTTTTTTATCTCCCCCTAATAAACTTTTTGCAAATTTTTTTGTTTCTAAATTCGTAGAAGAATAAACGCTTTCGAAATATGTCAATTCCGACTCTGTGACTTAAAAATTCGCGATGGAATTCCATTTGTTTATGAGTAAAAATCGTACCCTATTTTTGGAGTCGTTTTTCACCCTTTTAATTATAAAAAATCGATTTGCCCCAAAGTGTACATGATAGTACGACTCTTTCGGATCAATTTCGTTTTGGTTTTATTGCACTGCGACACTCTCCCGGTGTAGAAATTCCTCGCAAAAACAGTCGGTTTTTTAATAACAAATGGCTTTTCTCAAAAACTATTTTTCCGATCAAGCCCAAATTTTGCACACTAATTTAGTGTACTGAGAGGCAAATATCCTGAGATTTTGGAGGCTGTATACGCATTTTTAAACTAATAATAGGCTATGATAGAAATGGCCATTTTAGCTGGTTTATATTTTTTTGCGAGCGAACTAATGAACCGATTTTAATTTGCGACCCGCCAAATTGTTCGTTTTTCTAATATCTACAAATAGTTACTGAACTTTTTTTTTCTCCGATTAATAGTTTCGACGCTATCTCCTGAAAACATGGTTTTGCCAACTTTGACCGCGTGGCAAAAAAAAGCCCCCCAAAATCTGTGGTTGGAAAGTGGTAGGCCTTCATCAGGGACATCAGCCCTACACGAATCCGTCGGTTAGAATCGTTCTGGCTCGGTGTCATGAAAAGGGCCTTTTTCATACCCGGTTCCTGGACTATCTACCGAGTCTCTTGATAAGAAAAATATCCAAATCTAAAGTAATAAAAAGCTTAGACTCGGACCATTTCCCAGTAATTATTAAACTGAACGAAACATGCGAACTAATCGAAAATCGCAGAATATTAAATTACAAATTCGCCAATTGGCATATGTTCAAAAAAAAATTAGACGCAGAGCTAGTCATAAACTCCAAAATAAAAACGCGCGATGATATTGATACATTATTGTGAGCTGTCTTTTTGCTCCAAGAGCTTGAATAGATTGCTGTGTCATCTGCGAATGATGCTACCTCTGTTTTATTTGTGGTGGGGATATCGTTAACCAGCAGACGTCAGAGCTGTCAATGTACTTGTCCCAAGACTCTACCGGGTCTCTTGATCCCTTTTTATAAAGGTTGTGACGCGTGAATTAGCTATTCATTGTCGTCGCTTTTCCGCGATTCTGATTGGGTCGCTACGACGTTACACGTAACTCACGTCTCATGCTAGAGTTTTAAGTCATATTATGACTGAAGTTATTCTTTCTGCTCTCAAATGTCACAATGACAGCTGGTCCTTCAAAATATCTACGACAAATCAAATTTGTTTTTGACAAGTTACGAATAGGAAAGAGCAATAGCGAACGAAAATTATTCTTAACACATCTCGAAAAAAAGAAGATTTTATTAAAATTTAAGTAAGTAAATAAAAAATAATAATCTATAATTTAATGTATGCTGGTATAGATGCATGTTTATTACATGACGATTAGTTGTGGTATTGTATGTTTTAATTTATACGGTAGTGCATCTTTTCGTAGAATGCCTAGATCACATAGTGAAGGTACATTTTTTACTTGTTCCGTATACAATTTTTTTGAGAACTTATAGATATCTTCTTTTAATTCAGGTAGATTTGTTTGCTTTCTTATTTCTGTGTTTGGCAATCTCCATTCTGCTTTCGTAATCATTCTTAGTGTTTTATTTTGTAATATTTCTAGTTTTTTGATATTGGAATTGCAGGTGTTAACCCAAACTGAGGACGCATATAACATTATTGGCTTAATTAAAAATTTATATAGTATTAATTTGTTTTTGATGCTTAGAGAGCTTTTTCTACATAGTAAATAATAAAGTATGCCTTTCATTTTTTGAGCTTTGCAACGTGCTTCATGGACGTGCTTCGTAAATGCTAACTTATTGTCTAGTATCACACCGAGGTATTTGGCACTTGTTTTTGGTGCAATTTGTACTTGGCCCATGTGAAATGGCGCGACTAGTTCATTTTTTCTCTTATGTGTGAAATGTACTAGTTCAGTCTTGTTTGCGTTTAATTTAATTCTCCAGTCATGGAAATGGTTAGTTATAAGGTTGACATGTGTTTGCACGTCGTATTGAGCTTTTTTCTTTCTCCACGAGCTTGCATAAATAGCTGTATCGTCAGCAAAGAATGCGATGTCAGTCTCGTTAGTTTTTGGAATGTCGTTTATATAGTACAAAAATAGTAATGGCCCTAGTATGGATCCCTGTGGTACCCCCGCTATGATTGTTTGTTTTTGAGAAGATTCTCCGTTTGTTACTACTGTGAATGTTCTTTTATGTAAATAATGTTGTATGATTTTGACCAGATACAGAGGAATGTTTAATCTTTGCAGTTTGTAAATGAAGCTTTGTGCCATACGGTGTCAAAAGCTTTTTCAATGTAGAGAAGTACCATGACTGTTGTTTTATTAATGTTAAAGTTTTTGCTAATATGACCAGTAAGTCTCGCCAATTGTTGGACGGTATTTAGTCCTTGCCTGAACCCGAATTGTTCAAGTATTAGCTGCTGTCTTTCTTTTTCGTGTATTTTGAGCCTGTTAAGGATGATTTTTTCAAAAATTTTACTGAGGGTTGGTAGCAAGCTGATTGGTATATAATTTTGTGGAAATAACTTGTCTTTTCCGGGTTTCTGAAACGCGAGAACGTTAGCGTGTTTCCACTGGACTGGAAAGTACGATAGTTTCATACAGGAGTTAAATATGTTCATTAGTTGGAACATAGCAACTCGAGATATGTTTTTCAGTATTATATTTTGGATGCCATCAGGACCAGGAGCTTTTATTGGCCTTGTGTTTTGTATGGCCTTTTTAGCAGCCATATTAGTTTTAAAGTTTCTTTATTTTCTCTTTGCGATACAATGTTTTTCAATCACATTTTGTTGCGTAAGGACTATGCCTGCCTGCCTTGAGGCTTATTAGTCTGTTTATATTTGTTTTTTCATTTTTGTTTCGTCTAAATGTTTTAACAAGTTTGGTTTGTTGTTTTATTTGAGTAAAAAATTGAAAAAAACCTCATTAGTATAGTTATTTTGCTTAAATCTAACTTAAGACTATTATTTATACTATATACACTATTTACAATGATGCATGTTTAATGCATGCTGGTATAGATGCATGTTTATTACATGACGATTAGTTGTGGTATTTTATGTTTTAATTTATACGGTAGTGCATCTTTTCGTAGTATGCCTAGATCACATAGTGAAGGTACATTTTTTATTTGTTCCGTATAGAATTTTTTTGAGAACTTATAGATATCTTCTTTTAATTCAGGTAAATTTGTTTGTTTTCTTATTTCTGTGTTTGGCAGTCTCCATTCTGCTTTCTTAATCATTCTTAGTGTTTTATTTTGTAATATTTCTAGTTTTTTGATATTGGAATCGCAGGTGTTACCCCAAACTGGGGACGCATATAACATTATTGGCTTAATTATAGATTTATATAGTATTAATTTGTTTTTGATGCTTAGAGAGCTTTTTCTACATAGTAAAAAATAGAGTATGCCTTTGATTTTTTGAGCTTTGCAACGTGCTTCATGGACGTGCTTCGTAAATGTTAACTTATTGTCTAGTATCACACCTAGGTATTTGGCACTTGTTTTTGGTGCAATTTGTACTTGGCCCATGTAAAATGGCGCGACTAGTTCATTTTTCTTTTTATGTGTGAAATGTACTAGTTCAGTCTTGTTTGTGTTTAATTTAATTTTCCAGTCATGGAAATGGTTAGTTATAAGGTTGACATGTTTTTGCACGTTGTATTGAGCTTTTTTCTTTCTCCACGAGCTTGCATAAATAGCTGTATCGTCAGCAAAAAGTGCGATGTCAGTTTCGTTAGTTTTTGGAATGTCGTTTATATAATACAAAAATAGTAATGGCCCTAGTATGGATCCCTGTGGTACCCCCGCTATGATTGTTTGTTTTTGAGAAGATTCTCCGTTTGCTACTACTGCGAATGTTCTTTTATGTAAATAATGTTGTATGATTTTGACCAGGTACAGAGGAATGTCTAGTCTTTGCAGTTTGTAAATGAGGCCTTTGTGCCATACGGTGTCAAAAGCTTTTTCAATGTCGAGAAGTACCATGGCTGTTGTTTTATTAATGTTAAAGTTTTTGCTAATGTGACCAGTAACTCTCGCCAATTGTTGAACGGTATTTAATCCTTGCCTGAACCCGAATTGTTCAGGTATTAGCTGCTGTCTTTCTTTTTCATGTATTTTGAGTCTGTTAAGGATGATTTTTTCGAAGATTTTACTGAGGGTTGGTAGCAAGCTGATTGGTCTATAATTTTGCGGAAATAATTTGTCCTTTCCGGGTTTCTGAAACGCGAGAACGTTAGCGTGTTTCCACTGGGCTGGAAAGTACGATAGTTTCATACAGGAGTTAAATATGTTCATTAGTTGGTGCATAGCAACTCGAGGTAGGTTTTTCAGTATTATATTTTGGATGCCATCAGGGCCAGGGGCTTTTTTTGGCCTTGTGTTTTGTATGGCCTTTTCAATTTCAAAGACTGTCGTGTGTTTTATGCTGTCTGGTTGGATAGGGCTATTATAGATTTCTCTGTACTTGGCGTTTACTATTTTTTCTAGCCCATCATTACCCATATTTTCTGTGAGATGATGGACTCTCTCGAAATTTTCAGCCAGAACTTCTGCTTTTTGTTTATCGCTGATTGCGAGGCCGCGCGGTCCTTGCAAGGTTGGGAGGGTGGAATTTATTGGTTTGGTAAATACTTTGGCCATTTTCCATAAGGAGTTGTCTTTAATTTGTAGACTATTCAGTTTATTATTCCATTTTTCGTTGTTGAGTTTTTGGATTTGAATTTTTATTTGTTTTGAGAGCTTATTTTGTATTGTTTTATATGCTGGTTGTCCGGTGTTTTGATATGTTCTCCGTATTCTATTGCGTAACCGAATTATTGCTCTAATGTTTTCTGGCAGTGTTAATGTTTTAGTTTTGAGTTTGATTGTGGGGATAGCTTGTTCTACTGCTTGTGTTATAATTTGCGTGAGGTTTGATATGTTCGTTTCTATGTCTGTTTCTGTTTCCATTTCTGTTCCAATTACGATGTTTTCATTTATGTATGTCTTAAAGTTTGCCCAATTTGCTTTTTTGTAGTTTAGAAAGGTTCTCTTTTGTTCTTCTATTTTGGTATTTGTAAAGGTAATTATGATTGGGTGGTGGTCTGAGTTTAGATCGTTTATTGATTCTATCTGTATGTCGTTGTTTATGTTTTTGACGACGGCAATGTCCACAATGCTTGGCCGTGCGTCATTATAGGGGTACAGTGTATAATTGTCGGGTGCAATGACAGCCAATCCCTTATTGTTGGTGTATTTGAAAAGTATTTTCCCATTTGTATTGTTATTCGCGCAATTCCAGCTTGTGTGTTTAGCATTATAATCTCCTACCATTAATACTGAATTAGCTGAATTTATGATTTTATCTAGCTCAGAAGGATCTATTGCGGTTTGGGGTTTAACATAGACTGAAGCTATTACGAGATTGTTATTTAGTTTGATTCCTAGTGCTTCGATTTCGGTGGTTTCAAAGTCTATTTCTGAGCAGGTTACGTCGTTCCTGCAGAATATCGCTACTCCTCCGGCTGCTCTGTTATTTGGCCGATCTTTTCTGTAGATTTTATACCCTGGCATCTTGCATTTGACTCTATTTGTGAGTTTAGTCTCATTTACTAACAGGATGTCTATGCTGTTTAATTCAATAAAGTCCATTACCTCGTTGAGTTTAGGTTTGATACTATTTGCATTCCAATGTGCAATTTTGATATTTTTATTTATTGCCCTACTTGCACTATGCATAGCTGAGAGTTACTGAATAGAAAGCTTCGCATCGTGAGATATGATCTTTACATGTGGCTAGTTTTTCGTTTAGCTCTTTGAGCATAGCGTACATTTTCTTTAAGTCGCACAGAGCGTGCAGCGTTTTTACTTCGTTGAGTATGTTACAGAAGGTAGCAAAGTCTTCGTTTGTATCGTTTTTTGTTTTGCCGCATTGGCTCGCGCTGTTTGTTACCTGGGCATATGTTATACTTTCGTCGACCGTTGATCTCGTGTTAGTTGCTGTTCTGTTGTCGTTGTTGTTGTTTCCGTCTATCTCAGGTTGGCTGTTGTTTCCTGCAGGGAGGGTTCTTGATTTGAGCTGCGGGAAGGTCTTGTCATTGCTTACTGGCGCCGCCAGTGGCTGTGCTTGAAACTGCGGTGCCGTCCTTCTTTTTCTGTTGCGATCGATGATTTCTAATTGCTGTTTATAAACTTCGCATTCGGGTGAGTTAGCTGTGTGGTTTTTTCCACAGTTGGTACATTGTGGTGGAGCTTCATCTGGTTTGTCGCATTCTGACGTGAGATGTTGTTTGGTGCACTTCACGCACCTCGGCGCATTGTAACAGAAGGATGTGCCATGGCCAAAGGCCTGACACCTATAGCACTGGGTTGTGCGTCGTCGATTGCGGTATCTCTCCCATCTTACTCGTACCGAGCAGACATATTTTATATTTTTTAGATGTCCAACGTCTTCTGTGCCCTTGAACGAGATGAAGTATAGTGGATGCCCCGTTGATTTGTTTGGTCCCAGCTTCATTGGTGCGACCCTTGTTGGTTCAATTCCTTGTGATGTGATGTCGCCTGCTATGTCAGATATGTCTAGCTGGGGGAGTCCTTTCAGCACATATTTTTTCTCTTTCTGTTCCGGTGTTGCATATGTGTGGAAATTGGTGTGGTGCTGGATTAATGCTTCTTTTAATTCATCGTGTATTTTTTGGGTCGCTGGTTTTATTGTTATTGCGTTTGTGGTGTATTGTAGCGTTGTTCCCTGATGCTTATTCCGGATTTCTTTGAGTAAGTTATCCTTAAATTCTTTGGTAAGTCCTTCGTTTTTTATTATTAGTGGTGAGATTTTTGTTTTTGTTTTAGTTGTTGTTTTCTCAGTATGTTGTTCAGATTCCATATCGTCTTCTTCTTCCGAGTCCGAGGATAGTACTTCAAATCGGTTTTTTGTTTTTATCGTGTCGTCCTGCTTGGATTTCTTGCTTCCTTGGATCTCGTCCTCGGTTCTCTTCTTCTTATTTTTTTTAGCCATTTTTATTTCGGTGTTTACACGTTTTTTATTTTCCACGCCGGTCAATTGACCATTGTGTGTTTGCGCTGTATAGTGGTCCGTCCTTACTTCCGGTTTGTACCTTCTGCGTAGGGCTTATGCTCGTCCAAATTCGATTTTCACAGTGCTTCTTGTCCGCGATGTTGCTTCGTCCGAGGTCCGGTCACAACTCAGCAGCCATATTACCTTGTCTAGTTTAGAAATAAGGTCTCTGTAGTTACGACTAGCGCACCAATCCGATGCTGGCTAGTCTGTGATTGGCCAGCCCGTTCACCCTCATAATGTATAAATAAGCATGCTCAAATGTACACGCATCATTTGTGCCCCGATCACGACTCAGTTTGCGACTGTCGTTACTTTTACTCACTGAATCAGAATGTCTGGACGCGGCAAAGGTGGAAAGGTAAAGGGAAAGTCAAAGACTCGTTCGAACAGAGCTGGACTTCAGTTCCCTGTGGGAAGAATTCACCGTCTTCTTCGCAAAGGAAACTATGCAGAGCGCGTTGGTGCAGGTGCTCCAGTATACCTTGCAGCAGTAATGGAATACTTGGCGGCTGAAGTGCTTGAGTTAGCCGGTAATGCTGCTCGTGATAACAAAAAAACTAGGATCATTCCCCGTCATCTTCAGTTGGCAATCCGTAACGATGAAGAGCTGAACAAACTTCTTTCTGGAGTTACGATCGCTCAGGGTGGCGTTCTACCAAACATTCAAGCAGTACTTTTGCCTAAGAAGACTGAGAAAAAGGCGTAAACTTTTTAGTCCAATCAACAAAACAACGGCCCTTTTTAGGGCCAAAAACTATTTTTACAAAGGAAAACTCATCGCACTCAAGTTATAACGAGTACACGTATACTTCATTCAATTTACTTAGATTGAATGTACTACTCAAAACTGGTACATTCGGACAACACATTACCTAATATTCTGTCGGATATCCATTTAAATCCCATATATTGACTGAACATTTTTTAATACTATATCTTGTTTATGAACACAACATTTCCAAATTATCCGGAGTTTCTCAAGAAATATTGTCAGGTTGGATCAGAGAGGTTAGAAGTCACAGGGCATATCTAAAACACCGTCGCGGACATCGATCTTCCATCATTTCGGGGTTATGATTTTTTTAAGGACCGCACACAATGCTGCTGAACTTCAGTGACCGACCAGAACCGGTCCGTTCAGCGTGGTATGGTCGTTGGCTGGAAATTAAGGAGGTTGGATCGCGACGATACAATGTTGCCATGCTAAACCATGTTAAAAACATTAAAAATTTCAAAATAATAAGAATTTAATAAAATTTAGTAAATGTATTCTTTAAAAATATATATGACAATACAAATGTTTTTAGATTTTTCTACCACATAGTTCTCGAGTAATTGAACACTAAAGTTCACGTGTATAAACATAGAGTTTACATATATATAGTTATACATCTCATGCATAAGGACTTCAATTCAACGTTCAATTATTTGATAACCATGTGGTAAAAAATTTTGAAAAAAATTGTGTTTGTATACTTGAAGCCAAAGAATGTTATCACCAAATTTTATGAAATCCTGATTATTTTGATTTCGTGATCCAACCTCCTTAAAGATAGAGGCTTTAAATTTATCGGAATAACCCAACGCAATAGTTTAACTTTTCATTATTGTATAAATGTATCGAAAATTTAAAACAGGTTTGATTTGTTACGGTGATAAAAAAATCCTATTCATCTCCCGTGTTTCTTGATTCTAAATTTTATTTCGGAGCAACTATTAGAGAAAATTAGTTGGCTATTTTGTCGAGGTGTGTGCGCCGGGAATACGAACTATTGGCTGAAAAAAAAAACATAACAAGATCGAGGTCTTGGATTTTTACTTACAGTCAAAAAGATTAAAAACCATCCCATTTGTAGGCAAAAATGAGAACCAACGGCACGCGGTGTTCCCAAGCGATTACCCATCCATGTACTGATCGCGCCCAATACTGCTCAACTTCCGTGATCGGACGAGAACTGGTGCTTTCAGCGTGGTATGATCGTTGGCTGGGAATTTCGATGGACGCTTTCAATTTGTCTGAATAATTCAACTCGATGGTTGAACCCGCATTATTGCATAAATGTTTCGAAAATTTGGAAAAGATTCGATTTGTTACGGCGAAACAAAATCCTATCCGGCTCCCATGTTTCTTGACTCCAATTTATATTTCGGAGTAACATCGTGGGCTCTTGGCTGGCTATTTTGACGAGGGGCGCGCGCCGGCAATGCGAACTGGTAAATGTAAAAAAATACACAAGACGATCGAGGTCTTCAATTTCACTTCCATTCATAACGATTTCAAACCGTCCCATTTGTGGGCAAAAATGAAAGCCAACGCACGCGGTGTTCCCAAGCGGTCACCCATCCAAGTACTGACCGCGCCCAATGCTGCTTACGAGAACTGGTGCTTTCAGCGTGGTATGGTCGTTGGCTGGGAATTACGATGGATGCTTTCAATTTATCTGAATAATCCAACTCGATAGTTGAACCCGCATTATTGCATAAATGTTTCGAAAATTTGAAAAAGATTTGATTTGTTACGGCGAGAGAAAATTCGTATCCGTCACACGTGTTTTTTGACTGCAATTTATATATCGGAGTAACATCGCGGGACCTTGGTTGGCTATTTTTTCGAGGGGTGCGCGCCGGGAATGTGAACTGTTAAATGTAAAAAAATACACAACGAGACGATCGAGGTCTTCAATTTCACTTCCATTCATAACGATTTAAAACCGTCCCATTTGTGGGCAAAATGAAAGCCAACGGCACGCGGTGTTCCCAAGCGGTCACCCATCCAAGTACTGACCGCGCCCAATGCTGCTTAACTTCAGTGATCGGACGAGAACTGGTGCTTTCAGCGTGGTATGGTCGTTGGCTGGGGGTTATGATGGACGCTTTGAATTTATCGGAATAATCCAACTCGATAGTTGAACCCGCATTATTGCATAAATGTTTTGAAAATTTGAAAAAGATTTGATTTTTTATGGCAAGAGAAAATTCCTATCCGTCACCCGTGTTTTTTGACTGCAATTTATATTTCGGAGCAACATCGCGGGACCTTGGTTGGCTATTTTTTCGAGAGGTGCGCACCGGGAATGCGAACTGTTAAATGTAAAAAAATACACAAGACGATCGAGGTCTTCAATTTCACTTCCATTTATAATGATTTAAAACCGTCCCATTTGTGGGCAAAATGAGAGCCAATGGCACGCGGTGTTCCCAAGCGGTCACCCATCCAAGTACTGACCGCGCCCAATGCTGCTTAACATCAGTGATCGGACGAGAACTGGTGCTTTCAGCGTGGTATGGTCGTTGGCTGGGAATTATGATGGACGCTTCCAATTTATCTGAATAATCCAACTCGATAGTTGAACACGCATAATTGCATAAATGTTTCGAAAATTTGGAAAAGATTCGTTTTATTACGGCGGAAAAAAAATCCTGTCCATCTCCCGTGTTTTTTTACTTCAATTTGTATTTCGGAGCAATATCGTGGGACCTTGGCTGGCTATTTTGACGAGGTGAGCGCGCCGGAATTACGAACTGTTAAATGAAAAAAAACTTGCATTCAAAATGATTTAAAACCATCCCCCTTGTAGGCAAAAAAGAGAGCCAACGGCACGCGGTGTTCTCAAGCGATCGCTCATCCAAGTACTGACCGCGCTCAATGCTGTTTAACTTCACCGTTTTCATCCATGATCGAACGAGAATTACTTGAACTTTTACTTTTTCGACGTGAGCGCTTCGAGGATACAAACTAATCATTGAAAAAAAAACAGGAGAAAATTGATGGCCAAGCTATATATCACAATGGATGGATAAAAAATTGAAAATCTTGGTAGTTGATTGCAAAAATTAGAGCCATTGGTACGCGGTGTTCCTGTCACCGTTTTAGATTTGGGTTTGTTGTATGCCAAAAATGTTTGATAAGATTAACTCGATTTTCGGGACGCCAAAATGCTTCGAAATGACGACAATTATTCTAATCGCACTATAATGCAGGCATATGATCAAACTGTAATTTTTGTATGCTCCCATCGTAGTTATTTCAGATTATAAACATAAATTTTCAATCCTAAAACCATTGGCACGCCGATGTACCTGTATAAAATAAAAGTTTTAAGAAATCTGCACTTCTTTTGAATGTTTTTTTAAGGAGAATGAAAAAATCGAACCGTTATATCAATACTCCCAATTACGTTTCTGTTGCGTTGATATTGGTATTTACTTTTTAAAATCCTGTCCGATGTGTCGTCACATTATTGAGCGAATCAAGACAAAAAAAACGCGTAATTGGTTTCGCTCGTTTGGACCCTATGTTCCTTGCACATTTCGGTTGTGCAACGTGAGTTATCGTGTACATCTAGGAATACCGAACTGTTTGATTTGTTGGAGCGTTTTCGAAAATGGATTTGTTTAGTCTCAACTCTAGTATCCTATATGAAAATATCTGAAGCGTATCGAGATCGAGATCTAGTTAGGTTGGGTTAATCTGTCAGTCAAAGAAGAGAGAACAACGAGATAAGGACATCTTCTCTATGCGTTGAAGTATAAGGAATGAAGTATATGATAGAGTATTAATAGAGCAAATCGTGTTCAATCAATGAAGCTTCAAAATACCGTATTTCTAATATAAACAATTTTTTTTTATAAAATGCTATAATTATTAATCAAATTATAGTAACATCATATGACTAATTTAAAGAATTAGGCCATTAGTATATAAACGAATGATAGAAACGTCGAAAGGTGTTAGCGAAATTGTTGCTACAAATGTAGTTAAGGCCTTACATACGTCCAGAATTTTCAAAAAATCGATTTTTTTTTACAGATTATTATTCTCTATAGTTTTAGGCGTATTTCTGTGTAAGTCGATTGTACAAATTTCCCATAGATCGAAAGTTATTATAGAAAACGTGACTGCCCAACGAGAGTCTGATGCGCGCAGGTAGATGTCTCGAGCGAAACGCACTTGAAACTTTAAATGCATATTTCTCAAAACTACTTTTTCTGGCACGGTTTGCATGATAACTCATACAGTTTTTAATATTTTTTGATCCTTTTTTTTTTATATATTCGAAATTGTTTTCTCTATAGTCTGTCGAGTCGGATTTTTGATGTTGTGATTAAAAAATTTTATAAACATAATTAAAGTGTGACATTTATGACACAAAATGCACACTTTTTTTAAACTACCGTAAATTGCCAAAATTTTTCGAATTTCAAAAATCCGGCTCGACAGACTATAACTACAACTTTATTTTACAAGAATTTTTTTACGTTTTGCAGATCCATCAGCATTTCAAGAAGAAATTATGCAGACCGTGGAGCAACTTTTTTTTCATAGTGCTTCGGGAAACGTGATTTTTTGTTGTAATTAAAAAAAAAAAATGAAATAAATTTTTTTATAAAGTTTAAATACTAATAAACAATGTGTAAAAATTATTTTTATTAATTTCTATTGCTATCTCTTCTAAAAAGTTTTTCTTTTAGCGCGTTTTATGCGCTGCTGGACGTACGTAAGGCGTTAAACTCTTATTGTAATTCTGTTCGAAGAAAAAACGAACAGATTGACGTGCGATTGGACAGTGCCTCGTTATTTTTTGGTGGCCCTGAAAAGGGCCGTTGTAATACTGAAAATGAACTTAAGCACGTTCACCTCGAATACGGCGAGCAAGTTGAATGTCCTTAGGCATAATTGTAACTCTCTTAGCATGAATAGCGCACAAGTTGGTATCTTCGAAAAGACCAACTAAGTAAGCTTCGCTTGCTTCTTGGAGAGCCATTACAGCGGAACTTTGGAAACGAAGATCAGTTTTGAAATCCTGAGCAATCTCACGAACAAGTCGCTGGAAAGGCAACTTGCGGATGAGAAGTTCAGTGCTCTTCTGGTAGCGACGGATTTCTCGGAGAGCAACAGTTCCAGGCCTGTAACGGTGAGGTTTCTTGACTCCACCAGTTGCTGGTGCACTCTTGCGAGCAGCTTTAGTTGCTAACTGCTTTCGAGGAGCCTTCCCACCGGTGGATTTACGAGCGGTTTGCTTAGTACGTGCCATTTTAAAATTCGTGAACCTACAAGAGCTGAAACAGTTATGAATATTCTCAGCGTGATGAGGTCCTTTTGTAGCTGCACCGGGTATGAAGAAGAGTCTCATTGGCTGAAAAACACAAGGAGGGGATAGAAAAGGTGAGCCTATAAAAGCGTCCACTGCTGAAGCAAAAATTCAGTGAGATCGTGTCTTCTGATCTGAAGGTAGTAGATTTGTTATTATTTCATTATGAGTGGTCGAGGAAAGGGAGGAAAGGGATTGGGAAAAGGAGGAGCAAAGCGTCATCGTAAAGTTCTTCGTGATAACATCCAGGGAATCACTAAACCAGCTATCCGTCGTCTGGCTCGTCGTGGTGGAGTCAAACGTATTTCTGGTTTGATTTACGAAGAAACTCGTGGTGTTCTCAAAGTTTTTCTCGAAAACGTCATCCGTGACGCAGTCACTTACACCGAACATGCCAAACGAAAAACTGTTACAGCGATGGATGTTGTCTACGCCTTGAAACGTCAAGGTCGTACTCTCTACGGCTTTGGTGGTTAGATGCTTGACTAAAATTGTTCTCACAAACAAACGGCCCTTTTTAGGGCCAATAATATTTTCAAACGTAGGCATTATGCTTGCATAATTGTATATTCTCCGTCCTTACATAGACAATATAAGAAATGATGCAATTATCAGAAGTGCAGACATGAACAGTCACAAACTTGTCCAAATCACTACATATTGCTTTTGTTGTAAAATGGGTGATGTAAATGAATATTATGCTAGAATATCCCCACGCATATTACAGCCTTGGTCAAAAGTATTAGGCACCCTGTAATTGTTCTAACCGGACAAAAAGACGAATATCTCGGTCAAAAAATATCGTAAACCAATTTAGCAAACGGACAAATTCAAATCTGTTTTACTGTTTTTGTTTAATTTTTACGATTTTTTGGCACCCTATACATAATTTTGAATATGAAGACTTTCCGCGATTTTCTCACTTTTTAAAATCGGGTGCTGAACTTTTAAAAATTGATTGATTGATTGACTGTTTAAATGAATTGATTGATACTGACTGTTTCGTCAGAATACCTTGAAAAAAGCATCTTCAGCTTTAATTTGGTTTTTTGAAAAAAAATTTGCAATTTCTTTTTCGCGGAGTTATTCAGTTATTTCCGGAAAAAGCCAGGTTTTCGAAAATGCGGCGTAATTCTAAAACTACGGTTTGAAAATAATTTGTGTAAGAAGTGAAAAGTTTTAATTTATCAATTTGGATTCACCTAAATTTTTTTAGATTTTTTTTCGAAATTTTTTTTATTTCACGGTTTCCTGTTGACAATCGACGATTTGGTTCATTATTTTTTAGCGTAACTTAAAAACTAAAGGCTTTTAGCTACGATATTAAAAGCAGAAAAAGTTTATTATTGAATTTTTAACATATTACAATTTTTTTAACAAATTAGATTTTTATTAAATGTTAATAATATTTTGTTGGACCACCTTCGGCCTTAATTACGACTTTTGGACATAAAGCGCACTAAGTCTGGATCTTCCGTTATTCAAACTTTGTTTTAGATGTTGAGTCAAAGATCCTTTACGAATTCAACATGTAGGTTTTTTTCTAAACTTGTTAATATGAAAATTACAGCAATTGATTTATGAATTTTTTTTTAGCCAATTAAACTTTTTTTTTAAATTAAAATTTAAATTAAAATTTTTTTTTAGCCAAATAAACAATTGGCTGCAACAGTAAAACGATGAAACTCAGGAAAAATCTATACGGTAAATTCGTAGAGGATCTCTTGAGGAACAAATAAGACGTGGTGCATTAAAATCGGTTGAAAAATACAGATTATTCTTTAAAAAATCTTGATGAAAATATGACATCGCAGAACTTCGCATTTATCAGTTGAAAGTTTTGCAAATCTGTTGTTATTAATATTTTTTCAGGTTAATAAAACATCCTGTAATACAAAACAACTGTCATTTCGATTAATTAGTGTATTAAATTTTGCATTAATGTATTTTGAAAATTTTGTTCTCATTTACTAGTCTGCATCAGCTATTTTACTTTAAGCTCGCATTTTTTCGGAATGTTTTCACACTCTTAAATGTAATTTTTGCGTTTAAGCATACAGTTAGTATTTTACGTGTGAACCAATGATATACCTTTTTCTGCTTTTCATATTTTGATTGAAACTCCTCAGTTTTCAAGTTGCTCCAATAAAATAATAAGACAATTCGTTAATTGTCAACCAGAAATAACGATACAAACGTCAAGAAAAAAACTAAAAAATTGTTGGTGAATCCAAATTTAAAAAATAAAATTTCACTCCTTAGACAAATTATTTTAAACCCCATCATCTTCGAGTTACACCGTATTTTCGAAAACCTGCCCTTTTTCGGAAAAAACTGAATAACTCCGCGAAAAAGAAATCGCGTTTTTTTTTTTAAACCCAAATTAAAGCTGAAGATGCATTTTTCAAGGTATTCTGACTAAACAGTGAGAAAAATATTTTTTAGAAGTCCCGCACCTGATTCTAAAAAATGAAAAAATCACGAAAACCGCTATTTTCAAAATTACGTATTGGGTAAAAAAAATCGTAAAAAGTAAACAAAAAAAGCGAAATAGAGCTGAATTCGTCCGCTATAAAACTCCATTTGCTAAATTGGTTTACGATTTTTTCTGACCGTGATATTTGTTTTTTTTTTGTACGGATAGAACAATTAAACGGTGTCTAATACCTTTGGCCTAGGCCGTATATCCATTGACGAACTATAACCGTTCACCTTATCATACACATGGGACAACAAAATAATCTGCATTAAATTCGTATATATAGGGTGTTACGTCCAGAAGGGAGTTTAGAAATAAGTTGGGTTCGAAATGATTTTAATTTAGTAAATAATAAATATCGCTGCCACCAGTTTGTGTTTAGACATAAACGATAAGCAAAATTATAATAAAATAAAACAAATAAAATAGAATAAAATAAAATAACAAATACAATGAAATTTATTTGAATTGAATTATTAAATAAGGAGGCCTGTACGTCCCGTACGGGCCCGATACTCTCGTGAGAAGATGGAGAAATCGGTCAGGGTAATTTAGAATAATTAAGATCGAGACAGTATTTGGTTTAAAAATAATAGAATTTTGTATTTATTGTTGTTTTGCCGAAATCAAGTACATTTTAGAAGGGAAACTGATAGATCGAAATAGAAACAAAAGACTTACATTCGTTAATTTAGTATCCAAGAAAACAGTGCGTTCATTCGCATCACGGTCTTGTATACAGGTCTTGCAACTCGGTAGAATTTCAATAGAAGGCAGTGACTCCACTGTTGAAGCCGAATCCAGGTGGCGCAGCGATAGAGGGATATATCAACATAACCTATATTTGTTAAATCCTCTCACATGTGACGTGTGGCAATTTGTGAGTGCAGTATTATTATTTCCGTGCATGAATTAAAGTGGTGATTTTTTTTTTCGAATTATGACGAAGCCTTGTGTGGTGCCGCGCTGTAAAACGGGTTACAACAATCTGAAAATTAAACGATCGGTTTTTAAAGTGCCATCGAATAGTGAGCGACTCAAAAAGTGGCAAATCAACTAACTTAAAATATATTGGCTATGGATTTGTTAGTTGATACACATCCTTCTTTCTTTAAACAAACTAAATTCATAGAAATTATAATGTATAAACAAAAATGTTGGCTTCAAGTTCAATGCTCGCGTGAGTCGCATGCGCGACTGTTGTCATCTTTGTCGCACCGAATATCCCTCGAGCGCAGCGACGCCAGCGGCTTAACGCGTTAAGAGGACCACGTCAAAATCTACAGTTGCAAGACCTGTATACAAGATCGTGGTAAAAACGATCGAAGCTCACTCGCCCCTTCCGCCAGACCGCGAGTCAATACCAAGCGGTCAACTATTCAAGTAGTGGTGAAGCTTCACCATGCGTTCCCTATTTCTAGCGCACCCATTACATTCACTTGTATCGTTTTTACGATTAAAGGAAGTTCACGAGAATCTAATGATAATTCGAAAATTTCAACTTTGAGGGTTCAAATTTGGAAATATTATAGAAAAATATACCGTACATCTATCACCGGAATTATTTTTGGATCCACCGTCTAGTTGCCAAGAAAACAATTTATGGAAATCACATAAGAGCCTATGTATAAGGATTCAAAAAATGTGATTTTCGTAAATTGTTTCCTTGACAACTAGACGGTGGATCCAAAAATAATTCCGGTGATGGGTGTACGGTATATTTTTCTATATTTCCAAATTTCAACCCTCAAAGTTGAAATTTTCGATTATCACTAGATTTGCCCGAACTTCCTTAACAATAGATATTCACATTCGCAAGTAAAGAAAAAAAAGGTAACGGCATTTCATTTTTCCTACAAAATTCATATTGTTATGGAGCAATTTTTTGAAAATTTCACATGGCATGGACAATTTTTTTCATTATCACTATAGCAACGTGAAAACCCATTGATAAAATGAATGTTGTTTTTGAATTCGTATTAGTTCGGTGTTGGAATGAGAAAAAAAAATCCATATGGTGGGAACTCAAGACCTCCGCGGCGAGAACTTGAAACTCTAGTCTAGCGCTAAAACGCCTTAATGTACTATGTTACTATGTTAAATGTACTGCAGATTTTTTTCGAACGGGTCTTTTGTATTAATTATTATATTCTTAGTAATTAGGTTCTTTTATTTGAAAATAAGGCTGTTTCATTTTTTTTATATAATAACAAGATATAAACAAGTGAAGCAAATTTTCAACGCTTGATCCATTACTAAGAGGACGTGCGATAAGATGAGGTCAATACTTGGATGAATAATTACTAATAAAATTAATATTTTTATAATACGTATGGATATTTATTTATCATGCTTTAGTTTACGTACAGCTATCAAATTCAGGTGTACGTATTCGTAGAGTCGAGATCTTACAGACGGCTCAAACCCAAATTTTCTGATTGGTGCGCTGGTTGGTACAAACTGATCGGCACACTAATCACCGTGAAACGGTGGTTGTTGGAGGGGTGTGGTCTGATATTAATTCGACTATTGCGATAGTTCTTCAGGATAGATAGACTGATATTGATTCGAGATTATTCTGATTCAGTTTTTTTTTTCGAAAATTTTGTCAGAGATATTGATTTGAGACGAGATTGATAAGAGTGGTTAGAGAGGATTGAGATTCGATTCGATTATTATTTGTATCGGACAGCGATTAGAGCAGGACGAGACAGGAGCGATCCAAGCGCAAATACAATCATCAAACAGCGAACGCAGCAAAGTGGCTAAATGCAAATCGGTGACAGAGGGTGATGGCAAACCACCGTTAAAATAAAAATGAAAACTAAAAAGAAAAACGATTTACGGAAAAGAACAGTGAACAACAACGTGATGGAACTTAAAAACAAGTTTTCCCCACTATCTTCCAGCGAAGATGAAGAAGATTCTAACCTAGAAAACAACGACATGGAATAAGAAGACAACGATACCAACTTCATGCCTCAACAAAATGCTACGACAATAGTAGTCAAAACTCACGGGCTAAACGATGCCCAAACCAAAAAAATAATTTCCGACGTAAAACAAGTGGCGCCAAAGACCACACTCAAATATAACCTACGCAACCTGACACTATATCCAAAAAACAAAACAGATCAGAAAGCACTCATCCTCATGCTTCAGGACACCAATAGACCACATCACACCTACGTACCACGAGACGAAAAAGACAAAAAATACGTCATTAAAGGACTGCCAAATCTAGAACCTACGGAAATACAAGACGACCTAAAGAATATGGGATTCCACACCAAGATTATAACAAAAATGAAACAGCGAGAAAACGCATCGAACAATCACCCAACATTCTTTATGTCATTCAGCCCAGACGCGGACACAAGCGAACTCCTACGAGTACGATACATATGCTCCATAAAAGTTCAAATCCAGCAATACAAAAACAACAAAGGAACGACACAATGCTACAGGTGCCAAGCATTCGGGCACGGATCAAGTGGATGACACAACATACCAAGGTGCGTTAAATGCCCGGGAAACCATGCTACACAGGACTGCAAAATAGACGGAGCAACCACAAAACCCCACTGCGTTAACTGCGGGGGCGAACATCCGGCAAATTATTCCAAATGCCCTTCCTACATCAGATATCTGGAGAAAAGAGAAATGCGCCGCCAGCGCCAACCACAAGCGAGACAGCAAGCTGCCCACCCGAAGCCGAGACTACCAGAACCAGCGCCACCATACAAAGAGCGGAACTTTCCACAACTACCAAGAGTAACGAGCGTAATCCCCACCATAGCCCCGCCGTACGCCACAGCAGCAGCAGACAATCTCACGTCAAGGGATCCCAGAATTAATAGAAACAGGTTTTGTACAGCGCCGCCATACGTAAACAATAACAACACATACCAATACACAAACACAAACACAAAAGAAGATATTCAGAACCTTAGCGATCTAGTCAAAGAACTCAATACTAACACACTGTGATATTATAGAAATATTAGATCTCATTAGAAATCTAAATAATCAACTTAGAACATGCAAAGACGAAACCTCGCGAATGCAAGCATTCATGTCATATTTTATCTCAATGAATGACTAACCATATAGCAGCACACCAACACAACAACATATACAACAACCTCAAAATAGCACACTGGAACGCCAACGGTTTAACCTATAAATGGAATGAACTTAATGATTTTATCACAACTCATGAAATTGACATAATGCTCGTTAACGAGACCAGAACACCCACACATCGGAACTACAAACTTCAAGGATACAACAGCTTACGCAAAGACAGGGACGGCAACACCCAAGGGGGAGCGGCTTGCTAATACTAGTCAGCAAAAGCATCAGATATTCAGAATTTAATCCTATTCAAAATTTCAATACAATAGAAGCACTCGGAATACAACTATCCAACAAACTAACTATATACTCAGTATCCGTAAACCCCACACACAACACAATAAGCAAGACAGAACTAAATAGATTAATGAATAGTGCCAACACAGTATTAGCCATAGGAGATTACAACGCCAAACATTCGAACTGGCACTGTCGAACAGGCAACACTAACGGGAAAATAATCCACAACTACACAAACTCAAACAACTGCGCAGTCCTAGCCCCTGACAGATACACTCTATACCCAACAAAAAACGGACAGCCTAGTATAGTAGACTTTGCAATAATAAAAAATATGCAGACAACATGCATAGCAGAAACTCTTAACGAACTAGACTCAGATCATCTCCCAATTACAATAAGAATACAATCAAATGATAACATCAGACACGCCAAACAACACACATACAACTACAAAAAAGCAAACTGGCCAAAATTCAATGAACATATAAATACCAACCTAGTAACTAAATCCAGACTTAACGACAAACAAGACATAGACAACGCGGTACGAGACTTAACTAGCGCAATAACTCAGGCGATGTACGAAACCATCCCCAGAATAGAAACAAAAGTCATAACCAAACCATTACCCAATGACAAAAAACCTGATAAGAGAAAGAAATAAATAAATACAGACGAAAATACCAACGACTGAGAAACGACAGAGACAGAATCAGAAAAAACTTGCTCGCTAACCAAATAAAAAAAAAAATACAGGAACACAATAACGAGGAATGGGACGCAAAGTTAAAAAACTTAAAAATCAAAGACAATTCTATTTGGAAAGTCGCTACAGCATTCACCAAGTCAAACACAAACATCATACCCGCACTACATGGACCGCCAGGGCTAGCGTACACAAACGAAGATAAGGTAAATGCACTTGCTGAGAACTTCGAAAGAGTGCACCACCTGACCAAAGACTTCGAAGATGAAAACACTGAGAATTGCATACACGCAACATATAACCAAATAAAAACAGAAGGTATTGAAATAAACACAATAAAACTTTGCTCACCCGATGAAATCTATCAAATAATTAGAAAACTTAAACCGACCAAAGCTCCAGGCCCGGATAAAATAGAAAACTTAGTACTAAAACATCTACCAAAAAAAGCTATCGTACTTATATATTCAACCAGTCACTCAGAATCTCGTACTTTCCAAACAGCTGGAAAAAAGCAAACGTCCTGGCTTTCCAAAAACCGGGTAAAGACAAAACATTCCCACAGAATTATCGCCCTATCAGCCGCCTGCCCACGATGAGCAAAATATTTGAAAATATTATTCTGAAAGACTAAAACAACACGAAAAGACAGCACAAACAATTATGGATGAACAATTCAGGTTTAGACAAAAAAGAAGCACCGTACAACAGCTGGCGCGAATCACTAATTACATATCAAACAACCTCAACAAAAATAAATCCACTATCATGCTACTGCTAGACATTGAAAAGGCTTTCGACACAGTCTGGCACGAAGGCATAATATATAAACTCAATAACGAACACATACCCAAATACATCATTAAAATCATAATAAGCTACCTATCAGAAAGAAAATTTAGAGTCATTGTCAACAACACACCCTCGAGAGAACAATTAATAGTAGCAGGAGTCCCGCAAGGATCCATTCTAGATCCGGTACTCTTCACATATTATATCAACGACTTCCCTAAAGACAACAAAACAAACACAGCTCTATTCGCAGACGACACAGCTCTCTACACAGCGTCATGGAACAAAAAAACAGCAATAACACACATACAAAATAGAATAAACACACTCACACGATATTATGAAACGTGGAAAATTAAAATCAATGCTGTCAAGACAGAATTAATCATATTCAGCAAGAAAAGAAAACTGAAAAAAAAACAGAAAAAAACCTAGAAATCAAAACTAGCAACGTAACAATAGTACCGAAAAATGAAGTTAAATACCTAGGGGTCATTCTGGAGAAAGATTTCAATTACACTACATAAATCACAAAAACATGCAGCAAAGCTTACCAAATAAAAAACATTTTATACCCCCTGATCAACAAAAGAAGTAAACTTTCAACTAAAAACAAAACACTTCTCTACAAATCAATGGTTAAACCCATTCTATTATACGCAGCTCCAATCTGGAGCAACACCGCCAAAACTAACATTAAAAAAATACAAACAGTACAAAACAAAACTCTACGAATGATTAGCAACGCACGATGGCGAGAAAGTAACATAGATATAAGAAAGAAACTTGAAATAGAGATATCTATGAGGATATATTCAATCACACCAAAATTTTCTATGAAATAAGAATCAAAACGCATGACATCTTGAATGATGTAGGAATTTATAATCACGAAAACGCACCATTCAAGATAAAACACAAAATGCCACATCATATACTAATTTAAACCACAGCATCATACACCACATCATACACTAATCTAAGAAACTGTAAATATTGTAAATACTGTAAATAACTCTAATTTTAAGTCCTAATGTCAAGTTCTAGAATAAGACAAAGCAACGAAAAGAAAAATTAATGGATCTTTTTTCAAATTTTTTTTCCAAAACACACATTAATAACAAAAAACAAAACATGCAAACAGCGAAACAAAAATCATACAACATAACAGAAAAATTCACTTGGTTAGTCCCAAGGGACGGGAACAATACTATTATAATGTAACAACCTCAACATGCAACATAAAATGACAAATAAAGAACATTCATTCATTCATTCATGTTGGAGGGGTTTTGTTTGTAAACGAAAATTTTGACTCAGGCACCGAAATTAAAGGCTTTACCTTTTTTTTGTAAAAAGTGCAGTAGTTTTGGGGCCGCAGAGGGGAACTTAATTCTTACATTAGTTATCTGATATATTATTCAGAAAAATAGGCTGTAATTTAAATACATGCTCTCTTGCGTAACTTTCAACTAGGAAGATTTGCCGCCTTGATCGTTGATAAAGTTTTTAATTGCCATTCTGAAGGTTTCACTTTCGAGTTCCAATTCAATGAATTAATTATTCCAACAATTCAACCCAAAATTTTTATGAATGAAAATATAAATTGAAATTATCTAACGATTCTTCGCAGCACAAAATTAGAGCAGAAAGAAATCTTTTTTTTAATGAAAATATTTTACTGTAGCATCGGTTAACTCTAATCAAAATATATTTTGTTGTGTTAAAAAAACGATAAAATCAATTGCGATGGATTTAGACATTCAGTAAAACGGCCTCCTGCTAAGCAGTGATCCAGTGCATAGCTAAGCAGTTGCCCATCCAAGTACCGTTCCTCACCGGACTTTCCGTATTTCTGAATTGAAAGAAAAAAAATTACGAAAATCGACCTCGAGACTTTCAACGTTGGACATAAAATCTTTAGCTTAAGAGTATGGATCAGTCACCTAACCTTACCTCAAATTTTCGAAATAGAAATTCTTCGACACGGTTTGACCGAATACAAGAAAGCTCTATCAGCGGACGCGGGACGATGGCAAAAATCCGCTGACAGGGCCTTTTTGTAATCGGTCAAACCGTGTCGAAGAATTTCACTTTCGAAATTTGCAGCTATCTCTCTCGCACTCACGATCACGAGATACCGACTGACCCATACCCTTAAGGGTGTTTTTATAAATCCTAAATAAAAAAAAAATATTTTTATAAATAGTAAATAAAAAAATAATAACAATAAAAAAGGGTGTTTTTATAAAAAAATAAATTAAAAAAAAATAAAGTGCGAGAGAGATAGTTGCAAATTTCGAAAGTGAAATTCTTGGACACGGTTTGACCGATTACAAAAAGGCCCTGTCAACCCATTTTTACCATCATCCTGCGTGGGCTGACAGAGCTTTTTTGTAATCGGTCAAACTGTATCGAAGAATTTCAACTTCGAAAATTCGAGGTGAGGTTAGTGACTGATCTATCCTCTTTACCTACCGTGACAATTCGCGAGGTTTTTGTTTACAAAATGTGATAAGTGTAGTGTAAGTGTTCGCGATTATTACAAGGATTACGGACTATAAAAGAAAAAGGTAAGAATACAAATTATTAATAAATTTGCATGCTAAAATAAGTGCATGCCGCATGTGTTTTTGGGGGGGGAAAATATTAATAAATTGATAATATGATCTCACCGACGGGTGAGGTTATATTTCTGTTTTGTTGATATTTATCGTGTCAGCTGGTATTATTGAATGAACTTGATAAATTAGATTAGGATTACGTAGTGTTAAGATAATTGCATATTTTCGTCGCTTAGATTAATATATTTTGCGTTATTTTTTCAGGTTTTTGAGTTTCTCCCGGAGCACTCATCGTACCGGAAGCATAAAAGATGAGTAGTAAATTTAATTGATTTCATGGATTAAATTCATGGGTTTTATAATTCATAATTAAATTATAGTTATTGATATTCATTAATGAATTATTTTTTCTTTTTACAGGTATTTAGAAAAAAGAGGAAAAAAGAGTATTTATAAAAAAGAAAAAAAGTGTGCGTTGCTGAAAGTGGCGTACAACAAGTAGAACACCTCGGCAAAGCGGAACACCCCCCCCCCCCCCCCGTCCTCGAAAAAGTGAGATTTCTTTTTTCAGTGGAGAACTGAAAAATTCGATCATTTGACTCAGGACATGCGTTGAAAAAGTAGTATTCGTTGAAACGACTGATATTTTTAACATAAAAATTAAAATATATTAAATTTAAAAAAAATGAATATTCAACGAAAATTTGTATGGGCAAAAATATCTTTTGCTCCAAAATGGAGATGTGAATATCTGACTAGCATAAGAACACTACTAACAATGCTGTAAGTATCTTTGAAAATTATTAATTGTTCATTTAACTGGTGCAAAATGTTTTTTTCTTTTATTTTCTTGCTCCTACTCGTATTGGATATTAATGAAAAAAATCTCTGCTAAAAAATGAGCTTAAATGCTCAATATTTAGAGGCGACTCTTTCGACTTTTATTGATGTTTTAATTGTTTAGAAATGTTTTCTATGTCAAAACATCATTTTTTTAACTTCCTTGCTTCTTTTCATGTTTTCTTGAGACATTGATGACATTGATTGACAAATCTTGTTGAAAAATGATTATAAATCATTTTCGTGCAACCTAATCGGTTTTCTTCCAGTATTGTTAAAATAAAAATTCCGTTAACAAATGAGCTTAATTGTTAAGATTTTGGAGATACCTATTTTGACATTTTTTTAAATTAATTTATTTATTTACTCATAATAATTTCATTTGAGGATACCCTCCCATCAAATTTTTCGAAATAATCGGTTTTTTTCTTCGATATTCTCACTGTCATTAGTCTCGCTATAGCGTTATGCCAAATAATTAATTTTTGCTCATCAATTTTTTTCACAAACAAACAAACGTAAAAAGTCCGGGTTTTTTGTAACTCTATTTTTAAACCATTGTTAAAAATCGTAGAATTTTTTTTTGTATTTGCTTTTTTTGCGATGTCCATCCTCAAATAGTTCAGTTTTTTCAGATAATTTTACTTCAAATCCGTCAAGTCCTCGTTCCTTGAGTGACGTGTTGTTTTTGACGTTGCAAAAATGACGAACTTTTTGTGAAAATAATGATGAAATTTATGAAAATATAATATTTTTTTATGAAAAAAATTCTTTAAAATCTTGTATTTCTGAACAGATTTTGTAGAAGGATGCCAATAAAACAGTCTCAAAAATAGCATCAAATAATCATATCATAGTCGATACAGACATCTGTGAAAATTGACGAATTAAGGTCATTTTTGGCCAGAACTTGTACACGATCAATCTCTAAAGGAAAACCTAGTAGGTGCCCGAAAATAAAAATTTTAAAAATCGTGTGATTGAAAAAATAAAAATGAAACTTGGATGAGACACCTCTGAAAATAGAGCTATTGAGCTTACTTTGTAACCGAACTTGTTTTATCATCAATATCTAAAAAAACCATGCACGAAATGGAGCTAGGAAGTTAAAAACGAGATTTAAAAAAACAGTTAAAAAAATTAAAATATCAATAAAAGTCAAGAGAGTCACCTCTAAATACTGAGCAATATTGAGCTCAGTTTTAAACAGATTTTTTCTCATTAATATCCAAAGAAAACACGAGTAGGAGTAAAAAAAATAATAATTAAAGATTTTGCATCAGTCTAATGAACAATTAATAATTTTTAAACATACTTCCAGCACTGTTAGTAGTGTTTTTATGCTAGTCAGATATTCACATCTCCGTTTTGCAGCAAAATAAATTTTTGTTCTTACAAATTTTCGTTGAATATTCATTTTTTTATTAATAAATATTTTTTAATTTTCACGTTAGAAATATCAGTCGTTTCAATGAATACTACTTTTTCAACATGTCTTAAGTCAAATGATCGAATATTTCAGTTTTCCACTGAAAAAAGAAATTTCACTTTTATCGGGGGGGTGTTCAGCTTTGCCCGGGTGTTCCACTTTGCCTGGCCCTCCCCTACATGTGTCCATAAAAGATTGTCCATTCCTGAAACAAAAAACTTTCAGCGGAGAAATTTCTTCCTCAATAGTGCAGTCAATCCGTCGTAAAAAAAGGTCAAACGCGATTTTATTAACCTAATGTGTTTTTTACCGTTCCACTGGTATCGTTTTTTTTTTAATCCCCATGAATGTCAGATCTAGTAAATTATAGTCAGTATACTTCATATATATATTAGAGTGATTAAAAAAAAATCGATATTTTTTTTCTTGGAGCTCCAACGAAAAATGTTAGTACACTGAAAAAAAGTAATTTTTCGAAAAATTGGGTCTTTTAAAAAAAAATGTAGACAGTGCTCAAGCGACTTTTCGGTATTTCTTATATTTTTCGTTGAAAATCACAACATTAAAACTTTTTTTTTGCTTAAAGCACAAAGTGTTAGGGTTCCATAAAATCATGACTCTTTCAAAATTTCGTCAGTCTGAAAAAATTTTGAAAGCCGAAAAGTAGTTAATTTGCTTTTTTTTGTCTTTTCGGCTATAAATCATGAGATTAACAAATGTTTAGCTACAAATGTTAAGTTTTTTCTTCCTCTCAAAGCAAAGGGTATAAGTATTTTACAAAAACATTATTTTTTTCAAATTTGTATGCTACAAGAACATTTTTTAATTTAGCTCAAGCGATTGGTTTCCATTTTCCTGTATTTTTTATGCCGACATATTTTTATACACAAAAACTTAATTCGGCATTCCACTAAATGGCTTTACTTTTGAAGCCGTTCTGTAGAATACGGTTTTAAAAGCGCACAATTCCAGAAATCCTCTATAATCTTCTCTTGGATGAAGTTCCTGGTAAATGAAGCAAAAAAAAACACGAAAATTATAAATATTTCCATAAACTACAAAGCATGAATTTTGCCGAAATCTAGAGTCGCGGGAGCGACTCGAGACAAGTATATTTATAAAAGAGAGTTCGCTCTAAGACTCTTTACAGCGAGGACCGCGTCTAGAGTCGTGGGAGCGACTCGAGACAAGTACATTTATAAAAGAGAGTTCGCTCTAAGACTCTTTACAGCGAGGACCGCGTTTCTAACTGTTTTCGAAAACTTTCAAAAATTGTTTCCGTAATATTTAAATAATTACGATATTTTGGAGGATGTTACGAGTTCACGTATTTTTTATTTTTTTTTCTTTCGATCGTGACTATTTGGAACTCTGTAGCTTAACGCGTATTGAGGATATTAATATTTTATTTTTTCGTTGCATCAAAAAATTGTGTATTTTTTCGCACACATTTTTGATGTTTATTTGTTTTTTTTCGCAGTCGCTGTCTAGTGACACTAGTAATACTGGTATCCTAGCCAAAAACAGCATAAATGCTGTGAAAAAAGCTGAGACAAGTACATTTATACCCCCCAAATAATCATTCCAGTTAATCCCCCCTACCACCCAGCGCCAAAATACCGATCCCCACCAAAATTTACAAAAACCCGTCTAAGTCGTTCATGCAAAGATCTCCGCACAAAAATCCTTTCTAAAAACCAACTCATCATACAAAGTTTTATGAGTAACCGCTCTCATTATCTTATCAAATTAAGTCAAATTGTACAGAGGTGATAATTTCATTCTCGTAAATGTTGTGAGTTTACAAAAAGTTGATAAATAAATAAAGATCTACTAAAGTATATATGATCAAGTACATGGGATTTAATTATGTTTATAAAATCTTCAATTATGTTCATATGCCATTTCTCTAATTAATGCTTTATTACAATGAATTATTATCCTATGACTTGGAACTACAACGGCTTTAAAAAAAAATACAGAATTGCATTAGCCTGCGTGAGCTTGAACACTGCCACACTCTCATTTGTAATATTTGTAGTATAGTTTTATTGGTAACCAATTGATAAAAGTTTACTATCGTACGTAGAGCGGATACGCACAGAGTACTTGTCCGGCCCGAAAATTTTTCGACTAGTCAGCGAAAAATATGCTTTTTTGTTCACGGTAAATTTTTCAACCACTCCGAACATTCGGATCTCCTGACGCAGATTTGAATCTTACCCGCCTTGGAATGCAATCAATTGATGACCGCTCTTACATGGCAGGCTTATTCCGTTTTGTAAAACCTGTTGTAGTAAAAACCGCTGTAAAAGTGCGTGTAAATTGTACCGGATTACTTATTTCGGGTGTACAGCACCGTTTAGACGCTCTGTAACTTCAGTTTTCCCCCGGATGTTACAAAACCGGAATAAACGTGCCGTGTATTAACGTGAGATATGCTCCACACGAGCATCAATTCATCGATAACAATTGGTTAAAGGAAAGAAGGATAATTTGGGATACAAAACAATCCGCATATTGTGATTCCAAATTAGCTGTGTTTACTTTACTAGTTAATGCCAAAATGTATGGTAGATTAATGTTGACTTATGTGACAAATTTTATGAAAAATTTTCGGGCCGGACAAGTACTCTGTGCGTATCCGCTCTACGTACGATAGTAAACATTTATCAATTGGTTACCAATAAAACTATACTACAAATATTACAAATGAGAGTGTGGCAGCGTTCAAGCTCACGCATGCTAATGCAATTTTGTATTTTTTTTTAAAGCCGTTGTAGTTCCAAGTCATAGGATAATAATTCATTGTAATAAAGCATTAATTAGAGAAATGGCATATGAACATAATTGAAGATTTTATAAACATAATTAAATCCCATGTACTTGATCATATATACTTTAGTAGATCTTTATTTATTTATCAACTTTTTGTAAACTCACAACATTTACGAGAATGAAATTATCACCTCTGTACAATTTGACTTAATTTGATAAGATAATGAAAGCGGTTACTCATAAAACTTTGTATGATGAGTTGGTTTTTAGAAAGGATTTTTGTGCGGAGATCTTTGCATGAACGACTTAGACGGGTTTTTGTAAATTTTGGTGGGGATCGGTATTTTGGCGCTGGGTGGTAGGGGGGATTAACTGGAATGATTATTTGGGGGGTATAAATGTACTTGTCTCAGCTTTTTTCACAGCATTTATGCTGTTTTTGGCTAGGATTTGTCGACTTTTTGTATGGAATTCATAGCTTGTTAATTAAACATGTCAATATTGTGTACGTACTCGGGTATGAAATTCATAGCCTGCCAATTAAACATGTCTATATTATGTATGTATCTGAGTGATGCAAAAGAATTGACATTTTTTTCGGCATTGCAGCAAAATATGGTAACATATTATCAAAAAGTGATTCTCTCAAGAACTGAATCCTGAATCAAAATTTTAGAGGTCGCTCAATCGATTTTTTAATGATATCGGCTAAAAATGGATACATGATCGAATTTCGAGCTGGTGTATATTCGGACTAAAAATGCAATGTGAAATATTGATCTAAGAAGTGTTTAAGTGAATTCAATCTTCGTAATTAACCGTCAATACTTATAAAATTATTAGATTACTTAACGGGGTCATCCCATGTGACAGCTATTTTTTTTCGCTTTTTTGGGATTTTTTTTTGATGAACCATTAAAACACAATATTTTTGAATTTTTACCACAGATTTATTAAAATTTTTACAGTTCCTCAGAATTTTATCAAACAAAAATAACGAGTTGAATCGACTTTACACCGTTCGGAAGACACTCATGTGTTGGTTGACGGCTGCCATGATTCCGGAAGTTTTGCTCATCTGAAATCAAAAAATCAAACGGCATTTTAATTTATAGATCTGAGATTATCGCTAGAACTAGAGTAAAGTAAAAATATCGAAAATTGAATTTTTGGCATGGTTTTAAAAGTCGAAAAAAAACGACGAAACTCGGAACTTAACATTTAAAAATGTGCAAAAAATTCAATTTTCGATATTTTTACTTTATTCTAGTTCCAGCGATAGCCTCAGGTCCACAAATTAAAATGCTGTTTGATTGTTTGATTTTAGATGAGCAAAACCTTCGGAATCATGGCAGCCGTCAACCAACACATGAGTGTCTTCTAAACGGTGTAAAGTTGATTCAGCTTGTTATTTTTGTTTGATCAAATTATGAGGACTGTAAAAATGTTAATAAATGTGTGGTAAAAATTCAAAGATAGCGTGTTTTAATGGTTCGTCAAAAAAAATTCCCAAAAAAGCGAAAAAAATAGCTGTCACATGGGATGACCCCGTTAAAACGTATACAGTAGTTCTGAGAAGATACGACGTATAAAAGAACAACGAACAAGTAAAAACTTGACTTTTTTTTAATTTGGTAAAAAAAAATTTCAAAAAATATTGCACCGAACCATGCGTGCCAACAGATCAACGGATCGGAAAATATTCCATAAAAAATGATGCCGAAGAAATACTCCAATAGCATCAGAATGCACCGAAAGTTTTTAAATATAAGTAATCATAACGAAACGAGATTTTGAAACAAAAAAATATACGTACAAAATTTCGAGAGCTAAACTTTGATTGGAAAAAATAATTTTGGCCGAAGTACTACGCGAGTTTTTTTTAATAATATTTATTGATTACGAATTATATCTCATGAGCAATAGATAAAAAAAAATTGGTGAAGTACTTATGACATTTTTTTTTTCAAATCAAATATCTTTTCGCTCAAAATTATTTGGCATCGCCTGATTCCGTTTTGTGTTGCAAGTGCAAAGTGCACTCTAGGGTGGTTTCAAACCACATATAATTCAAACCTAGGGTGATATCATACACCATTCTCTCAGTTATATAAAAAATGAAGAGAATGGTTTCCTAATAAACTTTATTGTTGCATGCAAGAGACATTTTATGGTAAAAGAGAAGGGCACTGTTTTCGACTCCGTTCTAGAATTTACGTTCGGAAAAATGAATTGTTGGGGCTAAAGTTAATAAAAAAAATTATTTATAAAGGTACTGTTCAAAAGTTTATTTATTAAATTACACTTTATTTTTGCACTAGCACTCTTCTATCTATATATATAAAAGTTACTTTAACCAAAACTGAAACTGACCGCGATCTTTATAACCTCACAACTGTTCAAAGATATCAAATATTCACCGAATACGAGTTTATCATACACCATTCTCTTAGTTATAAAAAAAAAAACAAAGAGAATAGTTTCTAAATAAACTTTATTATTGCATTCGTGGAACATTTTATGGTAAAAGAGAAGAGGCACCGTTTTCGACTCCGTTCTAGAGTTTACGTTCGGAAAAATGGATTGTTGGGGCTAGGGTCAATAACAAAAATTATTTATTTAGACACTGTTCAAAAGTTTATTTATTGATTTAAACTTTATTTTTACACTATCACTCTTGTACCGATAATATAATAAAAGTAACTTTAATGAAAAGTTGAAACTGACCGCGATCTTTATAACCTTACAACAAAGATATTAAATGTTCACCGAATAGGCGTTTAAAGTCCTGATCTCGAATATGTCTAACCAAAAATAAAATTATCTGCTTTCACACCCGCGATTTTTATAATCTTACTTTTCAACCCCACAACTATCACTAGTATAACCGCGATCTTTTTTCGAAACTCACAGCTGTCACTATTACTTATGCATCCTGAAGAAAAGTCTTCGACGGTCACATCAACAAACACAGTCTCGCATATCACCAGAAAATTTCTAGTTATAACTAGTGTCACTAGACAGCAACGGCTAAACGTCAAAAAATGTGTGCGAAAAATGCCACCTTTTTTTGATGATTTGGAAGGATGAAATATTAATATTTCCAATATGCGTTAGGCTACAGGGTTCTAAATAGTCACGATCGAAAGAAAAAAAAAAGAAAAAAATACGTGAACTAGCAACATCTTTTAAAGTGTTGTAATTAATTAAATATCGCTGAAACAATTTTCGAAAACCGTTCGAAACCGCTCTGCTTGCTGTAATGTAAAGACTCTAGTAGCGACTCGTCTTCGCCATCTTATAATATACGTAAATGTACTTGTCTCGAGTCGCTACCGCGACTCAAGATGTACTCAAAAAATAAACACTGTAATCATCCATGTTTTTTTTTCTTTATAGTTTTCTGCTCGATTTTCGTCACACACAACTGAATTTTTGGCTTTTGTCACTATAATTTTTTCTCATAACCGTCACTATAATTTTTTTTCAACCTCATAACCATCACTATTAACCTTAACCCTGATGACTCTAAACGTCAACTTTCACACCCGCGATCTTTATAAAATCATTTAATCTTATGACTACCCGCGATCTTTATAACCTCATTTTTCTCACGACTATCACCATTAATACGCGGCCGCGATCTTTATAACCTTTTTCATTTCAACAGCTGTCACTTTTATTATTAAAAAAGATATGAAACGGTCGGCGGTCACATCGACGAACGCACTGTTACATATCACCAGAATATTTCTAGTTACAACTAGTGTCACTAGACAGCGACCGCGAAACGTCAGAAAATGTGTGCGAAAAACGCTACCCATTTTTCATGGCACGGAAACATAAAATATTAATATTTACAATATGCGATGGGCTACAGAGTTCTAAATAGTCACGATCGAAAGAAAAAAAAAATAAAAAATACGTGAACCAGCAACATCTTTCAAAACGCTATAATTAATCAATTATCGCCGAAACAATTTTCGGAGATTTTAAAAAACCATTCGATCCAACTCTGCTTGCTGTAAAGAGTCTAGTAGCGAAACACGTCTTTGTTTTTATAGTATTTTAAATGTATTTGTCTCGAGTCGCTACCGCGACTCTAGATAGAAATCTGGTGATTCGTGAATAATACACTGACTATATACTTATATATTTCTGATTGACTTTCCGTTTATTATGGTTTTATGAAGTGACAGTAGTGATGAGGTTATAAAGATCGCGGATGTGGCAGCTGAACAATATTTTTTTCGTCAGTCTAGATTTTTTGGTTTGCGTGACTGTTCTTATTTTTGGTCAGTCTTTCTTAAAATAAAACAATCGTGAGGTATAAAGATCGCGATCAATCTGAACTTTTGGTTACAGTGACATTTATAGATAGATAGACGAGTAAAGAGTGACTTTTATTATTATAGATAGAAGAGTGATAGTGGCAAAATAAAGTGTAATAATAAACTATTGAAAAGTGCATAAATAAATAATTTCATTTATTGAACCTAGCTCCTACAATTTTTTTTCTGAACGTAAACTCTACAACGGAGTCGAAAACGATCCCTTCTCTCTTTTACCATAAAATGTTCCTCGAATGCAATAATAAGGTTTATTTAGATTTAGAAATCATTCTCTTAGTATTTTTTTTTATAACTAAGAGAATGGTGTATCATAAGCTCGTATTCGGTGAATATTTAATATCTTTGTCGTGAGGTCATAAAGATCGCGGTCAGTTTTAATTTTTGATTAAAGTTAATTTCATTATAGATAGAAGAGTGATAGTGTAAAAATAAAGTGTAATTCATTAAATAAACTTTTGAACAGTCTAAATGAATATTTTTTTTTATTAACCCTAGCCCGAACAATCCATTCTTTTAAACGTAAACTCTATAGAATCATATTTTATCTAGTCGCGGTAGCGATTCGAGACAAGTACACTTAATATACTCTAATGTCGAAGACGATGAGTCGCTACTAGAGTCTTTACAGTAAGCAGAGTGGTTTTGAACAGTTTTTGAAAATTGTTTCGACGATATTTAAAGAATTACAGCGTTTCGAAAAATGATGCGGGTTCACGTATTTTTTATTTTTTTTTCTTTCAATTGTGACTATTTATAACGCTGTAGCCTAACGCATATTGGAAATATTAATATTTCATTCTTCTGAATCATCAAAAAAATGGTGCGTTTTTCACACACATTTTTTGACGTTTCGCGGTCACTGTCTAGTGACACTAGATGTAACTAGAAATCTGGTGATATGTGAGACTGTGTTCGTTCATTTGACAGCCGATGACTTTTCTTCAGAATGCATAAGAAGACAGCTGTGAGTTTAGAAAAAAAAGATCGCGGTTATACTAGTGACAGTTGTGGGGGTAAAAAGTAAGGTTATAAAAATCGCGGGTGTGAAAGCAGATAATTTGATTTTTGGTTAGATATATTCGAGATCAGGACTTTAAACGCGTATTCGGTGAACATTTAATATCTTTGTTGTAAGATTATAAAGATCGCAGTCAGTTTCAACATTTGATTAAAGTGACTTTTATTATATTATCAGTAGAAGAGTGATAGTGCAAAAATAAAGTTTAAATCAATAAATAAACTTTTGAACAGTATCTAAATAAATAATTTTTTTTATTAACCCTAGCCCCAACAATCCATTTTTCCGAACGTAAACTCTAGAACGGAGTCGAAAACGGTGCCACTTCTCTTTTACCATAAAATGTTCCTTGAATACAATAATAAAGTTTATTTAGAAACCATTCTCTTTGTTTTTTTTTTTTTTATAACTAAGATAGTGGTGTGTGATAAACTCGTAATCGGTGAATATTTGATATCTTTGAACAGTCGTGAGGTTATAAAGATCACGCTCAGTTTCAGTTTTGGTTAAAGTAACTTTTATATATATATATTGTAACGCAAACAGTTACGCGCAGTCCTGGCACTCTCTTTATAAAAACTTTATCCTAATTGTCATCCTGTGCTACGTCCGATATGCGACATTTTTGCGAAAACGACGCGACAACGTCTCGCGTGCGTTTGTTGACTGTTGTTATCGGCGGCCATCTTGAACACTATGCTAACGGCCACGTTCTTGTATACAGGTCTTGCAACTCGGTAGAATTTCAATAGAAGGCAGTGACTCCACTGTTGAAGCCGAATCCAGGTGGCGCAGCGATAGAGGGATATATCAACATAACCTATATTTGTTAAATCCTCTCACATGTGACGTGTGGCAATTTGTGAGTGCAGTATTATTATTTCCGTGCATGAATTAAAGTGGTGATTTTTTTTTTCGAATTATGACGAAGCCTTGTGTTGTGCCGCGCTGTAAAACGGGTTATAACAATCTGAAAACTAAACGATCGATTTTTAAAGTGCCATCGAATAGTGAGCGACTCAAAAAGTGGCAAATCAACTAACTTAAAATATATTGGCTATGGATTTGTTAGTTGATACACATCCTTCTTTCTTTAAACAAACTAAATTCATAGAAATTATAATGTATAAACAAAAATGTTGGCTTCAAGTTCAATGCTCGCGTGAGTCGCATGCGCGACTGTTGTCATCTTTGTCGCACCGAATATCCCTCGAGCGCAGCGACGCCAGCGGCTTAACGCGTTAAGAGGACCACGTCAAAATCTACAGTTGCAAGACCTGTATACAAGACCGTGCTAACGGCGGAGCTACACTTTACGAAAGCGTCTGGCCGCCGCCTATCGTGAAAAACCGGAACTAAAAAATGCGTACGTGACGTTTTGCATGTTTCGGTAATTAATTATTAAACAGACATTATTATAATTAAAATAATGCGTAAAATATGCAGAAAAATCCGATAAATCGAAGGGAATAACTCGCGCGGTAAATTTATGCGAAAATGACCGGTAATTTAAGAGTGAAAAGAATGGATGTTTGTGCGCATGCGCGTGGGACAAGCGACAAGGGAACGCACGAATGAGAGTGTGTTTTTCATTATTTCAAAATTAATTAAAAACTCTTTAATTACTGAAAAATCTTTGCGAAATGTTTAAATAAATTTAGGAAACGATCAAATGTGATAACATTATTATAAAAATTGGTAAATTACGAAAATTATTAATTTTTGCGCAGGTGATGCGTAAAGTCGGGGTAACGTCGAACAAATCGAAGTATGAGAATGCGAGAGTGGGGGAAACGAAGAACGAATCCTAAAAATATTGTAAATGAGCGTGCGCAGAACGGGTTCGAGACTACCCGGCGAGCGAATCGGACATGGAGACTAGAGGTTAAGGAGCCTGAACGCAATGTTGGAGGAATGGTCTCTAAATGTGATGAACGATCAGATAATTGCACCGCCTGGCGGCGCTACCGCTGCGGGATCCGTCAGCGCGTCAGCGCCGTGATTTTTTGAATTGTCAATCTGCAAATCGTCGTAAATTTCTTTCTTATTAGCGCAGCTTATAATATTGAAGTCATGTTGATCCCCACTCATGCAACTGATAGATCATCTTAAGGCGGAAATACTAAAATGCCTTTTTCACCCAAGCCCACGCTGTCACCAGTCTTTGTCATCCGCAAGATTGTCGGTTTGGTTTTTTAAGTTTGAGAACAACACATCGCAAACTTTGGGTCGAAGATCTTCCTATATTTTGGTTGGGATCACCTCTGCTTGGCTCAACATCCACTCGAGCTCTGTAACGATGTTTTTGACAACGCTTTACAGAAAATCCTTCGTGATACAAGTTATTTTACCGATTTTACGTCACTGTACTACCACTGCCAAGCTGATCCTCACGGACGTATCCTATTCGTAACCAGGCGCTGGTATCGCTTGCGGATACATCTCGAACTACGAGATCTTTCATCACTTTCAGGGGCCAGTTTTCGACGATTCCGCTATATGCGTTCGGGCTCCTTTACTCTAGTCTCCATGGAATCGGAACTCGAGCGCGAGAACAAAGGATCTGCTGGCTATAAAAATTCGTGCACAGCAGCCGTGAACACGCATTTTGCTCATTCTGGAAACAGAGCTCGGAGAGACAACACGCTCCCAGCAGCAGAGATCCTTCCCAGTTCCAGCAGGATAATAACCTATCTTTTTTATCATATTTGACGCTTGGAGTATCGGAGCGGTTCGGCGACGTTCAACTCCCATAGTCGAAGGTCAATTCCTATTCCTTCAATTTTTTCCTATAATTCCTTGATGCTTGGAGTATCGGAGCGGTTCGGCGACGTTCAACTCCCATAGTCCAAGGTCATTCTTTAATTTTTTTACATTTTTCCTTTTTCCTGTGGGTGCTCGGGGTATCGGAGGTGTTCGGCGACGTTCACATCCCATAGCTCGGGGTCCGCATCCTCACTTGTGGTGTGTGGAGTATCGGCGTCGTTCGGTGACGTTCGGGGCCCATAGCTTGCATACTACGTTTCCTCTAATTATTTTTATTTTTGAATTTATGCCTGCTGGAAGTGGGAAGCCTGCTTGCGCTCTTTTAATTAAAATTTGCTAATTAAATTTATGTTTTGAATTTTTTTATTCAAAATTATTTTCAATAAAATATAATCAGTCTGCGTCACTTATTACGCTCAGCAATTCTCGTCTATCCTTAAAATCATCAATAATCCTGAATTCAATAATCCAAAAGGCCGCGGTAAGATTATCCATTATATACAATCAATTAAAAATTTAAAATTATCATTTTTATTATTATATCGAGTCTATCCACTTTTGGATTATTAAAATTTTTAATTATTTTTTTTATTCACTATAAAATACAAGTGAATTTCATAGCAAAATAAAACCCTATTAATTAATATCAAATAATTCAAATATTTGAATTATTATTATTATTTTTCTATAGACAAAGTTTCATCGAGTATTTCAATTATTATGGTTAATTAGCCTCGAAGACATCGTTTTTATTATTTGACCATTATTGTTGTTATTTTTCTCATTTAAATGATAATTCTGACGCGAAAAGGGAATTAAAATAAATATCACCGTTAGAATAGTTACCGACAAATAAACAGAATTGATATCGTTTCTTTCCGTTCTGATCCGGATTATTAATTAAATTCATGCAAATAAATAACCCGAATGCGAAATAAAACAAATATTCATTTATTGTAACAAAAATCGGAAAATTTACATTGTTTAATTGAATAAATTAATTTTGTTATTATTTTTGAACATAAAATCCGCGTTTCTCACGTTTCTTTCATACCTGCTCCAAAATTATTTTAAATTATTTAGGAAGCTCGGACCTGGGCGTAGCGACGTTTAGCGTATGGCAAAAGCGTTCCGTTACAATATATAGAAGAGCGATAGTGAAAAAATAAAGTGTAATTTAATAAATAAACTTTTGAACAGTACCTTAATAAATATTTTTTTTTATTAACTCTAGCCCCAACAATTCATTTTTTCAAACTTAAACTCTAGAACGGAATCGAAAACAGTGCCTCTTCTTTTTTACCATAAAATGTCTCTTGCATGCAATAATAAAGTTTATTTGGAAACCATTCTCTTCATTTTTTATATAACAGAGAAAATGGTGTATGATACAATCCTAGGTTTGAATTATATATGGTTTTAAACTACCCTAGAGTGGTAGAGGCCCTAAATACATGTAAATTCTATTTGCACTTGCAACCCAAAACGGAATCAGGCGATGCGAAATAATTTTGAGCGCAAAGATATTTAATTTGAGAAAAAAAAATTTCATAAGTACTTCATCAATTTTTTTTTTATCTATTGCTCATGAGAAATAATTCATAATCAATAAATATTATAAAAGAAAAACTCGTGTAGTACTTTGGCCAAAATTATTTTTTCCAATTCAACTTTAGCTCTCGAAGTTTTGTACGTATATTTTTTTGTTTCAAAATCTCGTTTCGTTATGATTACTTATATTCAAAAACTTTCGGTGCATTCTGATGTTATTGGAGTATTTCTGCGGCATCATTTTTTATGGTATATTTTCCGATCCGTTCATCTGTTGGCACGGATGTTTCGGTGCAATATTTTTTGAAATTTTTTTTTACAAAATTAAAGAAACATTCAAGTTTTTACTTGTTCGTTGTTCTTTTATGCGTCGTATCTTCTCAGAACTACTGTACGTTTTAAGTGATCTAATAATTTTATAAGTATTGACGGTTAATTACGAAGATTGAATTCATTTGAACACTTCTTACATAAATATTTCACATTGCATTTTTAGTCCGAATATACACCAGTTCGAAATTCGATCATGTATCCATTTTTAGCCGAAATCATTAAAAAATCGCTTGAACGACTTCTAAAATTTTTATTCAGTATTCAGTTCTTGAGAGAATCACTTTTTGATAAAATGCTACCATATTTTGCTGCAATGCCGAAAAAAATGTCAATTCTTTTGCATCACTCAGATACATACATAATATAGACATGTTTAATTGACAAGCTATGAATTTCTTACTTGAGTACGTACGCAATATTGACATGTTTAATTAAGGCGTCTTCTCACTTTGGAAATTTAAAAAAATCGATTTTTTTTTTTTTTTAAATTTTGAAAGTACATATCTTCAAAAATGTCATCTCGAAATTTCATAAAGATCGGACGAGTCTAACTACATTTTTTGGCGACCGTTAGGTGACTACCTGAGAGTACCCGGCGATCCCTTTCACGCCGCTCGGACGGTCCCTGTATATCTGACTCTATACAATTGAATAGCCGTGTTCTTTTGTTAATGTAGTACCCCTTGCTTAGGTATATTCTGTTTTCGGGTCTATACTCATGTAATAAGACCTTAACACGTGCATTTTTCAAAAGAAAATCACTCGGCAACGATGCTAAACTGTTATTTCATCAGTCTAATTTGAAACTTCGTAACGGCAACATCTCTGCGCTCAGGATTGTTATAATGGATAAAAAGACTTCGCAACAAAGTGCCACGTGGCGACGTCCAAGTTCGAAATCTAAAAAAAGAAAATTTCGTGGAGTGCTTCCACACCAGTCTGAAGCAGATACGAGTCATGCTAGTGCGAGTGCAGCAAAATTAAAAAAATCGGACGATACAAGTTTCGATGTACACATCGATCCAACGGCTGGATATAGTATTATTCAGTTTTTTCTTGTTTTTTCTACATTACAACAATATGTGAAGTGTAAAGTTTGTAACAAAGATGTTTCAAGAAACATCATCAAGAAAAACCGTGGAAATTGCTTGCCAAACAGCGGCATGCATTTATAACGAAGGGCTACAACCTGTTTTAAAAATTTTGGAGGTGATGGGTGTCAAACTAGGCCCTATCGCCGTTCAATACGCCGAGAAACGCGACAGTGATCGCGTACGCGTAGGGAACCGCCGCAGCTCTAACGCTTCAAAAGAGACTAGGTCGAGACGAAGGGAAGCTACTTTGGACGAACACACCTTCTACGAAGAATCGGAAGGTCCATTGTATGGAGCAGGCATCGCTGATTAACCCGAGGTAAGGTTTTTTCATGATTTTTCTGCAACCAAAACTTTAAACGCAGTTATCTCAAAACAAGGTTTTTCGGTGCTTTGTTGATGAAATTTCGGAAACTATCCGGCCGATTGTCATGAAATTTGAATGACATATGCTTCATAGTTATGGCTATAGCGCATATCATCAGATTTTTTAAATTTTGATTTTAAGAATTTTTTTTTTACAAAAAACTGCAAAAAAATCGTGGTTTTTTTTTACTTTTTCGAAAAACGTGCGCCATTTTGTTATTTTCGCGAATATCAAAAATCTGATGATATGCGCTATAGCCACTGACATACTGAATCTAAAACAGTTTTATTTTTTTGTTTCAGACGACCCGTCTCGGAGATACCATCAACAAGCCACGACCATAACATTTTTACACGGGTTTTTCAATGCTACTGATGTATTATAATAATTGTTTAAAAAAATAAAATAAAAATTTTTTCATGTACTTGAAAGATGTGTTTATTACATAGGATCCGTTTTATCCCATAATTTTAAGCAAAAATCCTCGAAAAAAAATCGCAAAAACAGCCTATTTTTGAGGCGTTTAAAGTGAGAAGATGCCTTAACAGGCTATGAATTTCATACAAAAGGTCGACAAATCCTAGCCAAAAACAGCATAAATGCTGTAAAAAAAGCTGAGATAAGTACATTTATGCCCCCCAAATAGTTGTTCCAGTTAATCCGCCCCACCACCCAGCGCCAAAATACCGATCCCCACAAAAATTTACAAAAACCCGTCTAAGTCGTTCATGCAATGATCTCCGCACAAAAATCCTTTCTAAAAACCAACTCATCATACAAAGTTTTATGAATAACCGCTCTCATTATCTTATCAAATTAAGTCAAATTGTACAGAGGTGATAATTTCATTCTCGTAAATGTTGTGAGTTCACAAAAAGTTGATAAATAAATAAAGATCTACTAAAGTATATCTGGACAAGTACGTGGGATTTTATTATGTTTATAAAATCTCCAATTATGATCATATGCCATTTCTCCAATTAATGCTTTATTACAACGAATTATTATCCTATGACTTGGAACTACAAGGGCTTTAAAAAAAAAAATACAGAATTGCATTAGCCAGCGTGAGCTTGAACGCTGCCACACTCTCATTTGTAATATTTGTAGTATAGTTTTATTGGTAACCAATTGATAAAAGTTTACTATCGTACGTAGAGCGGATACGCACAGAGTACTTGTCCGACCCGAAAATTTTTCGACTAGTCAGCGAAAAATATGCTTTTTTGTTTACGGTAAATTTTTCAACCACTCCGAACATTCGGACCTCCTGACGCAGATTTGAATCTTACCCGCCTTGGAATGCAATCAATTGATGACCGCTCTTACCTGGCAGGCTTATTCCGTTTTGTAAAACCTGTTGTAGTAAAAACCGGTGTAAAAGTGCGTGTAAATTGTACCGGATTACTTATTTCGGGTGTACAGCACCGTTTAGACGCTCTGTAACTTCAGTTTTCCCCCGGATGTTACAAAACCGGAATAAACGTGCCGTGTATTAACGTGAGATATGCTCCACACGAGCATCAATTCATCGATAACAATTGGTTAAAGGAAAGGAGGATAATTTGGGATACAAAACAATCCGCATATTGTGATTCCAAATTAGCTGTGTTTACTTTACTAGTTAATGCCAAAATGTATGGTAGATTAATGTTGACTTATGTGACAAATTTTATGAAAAATTTTCGGGCCGGACAAGTACTCTGTGCGTATCCGCTCTACGTACGATAGTAAACTTTTAGCAATTGGTTACCAATAAAACTATACTACAAATATTACAAATGAGAGTGTGGCAGCGTTCAAGGTCACGCAGGCTAATGCAATTCTGTATTTTTTTTTAAAGCCCTTGTAGTTCCAAGTCATAGGATAATAATTCATTGTAATAAAGCATTAATTAGAGAAATGGCATATGAACATAATTGAAGATTTTATAAACTAATTAATCCCATGTACTTGATCATATATACTTTAGTAGATCTTTATTTATTTATCAACTTTTTGTAAACTCACAACATTTACGAGAATGAAATTATCACCTCTGTACAATTTGACTTAATTTGATACGATAATGAGAGCGGTTACTCATAAAACTTTGTATGATGAGTTGGTTTTTAGAAAGGATTTTTGTGCGGAGATCTTTGTATGAACGACTTAGACGGGTTTTTGTAAATTTTGGTGGGGATCGGTATTTTGGCGCTGGGTGGTAGGGGGGATGAACTGGAATGATTATTTGGGGGGTATAAATGTACTTGTCTCAGCTTTTTTCACAGCATTTATGCTGTTTTTGGCTAGGATTTGTCGACATTTTGTATGGAATTCGTAGCTTGTTAATTAAGGGAGCTTTCCAGTGTGAAATTTTCAAAAAATCGATTTTTTTTTTGCTTTATCGAATAGTATACACTCTTCCGAATATTCCCTGAAATTTTCATGCCGAAATTCAGATTATTTCGGTTACTGTACAGCATTTCTTGGAAGAAGGCAACGGAGCGCTACAGCTGCCGCGTCGGCCGTCTGCCCGTGCGACCGTTATTTCTATTGTCTCGTTCCTACCTGCTCGTGTAGGCAGGGTGTCAAGTCGTCACGGGCCTACTGTCTACTGTGTCAACTGGATCGCGCAACTCGCCATTGTGTAACTCTCTAAGCGTAGCAAGTCTACCCTGTGTGGAAAGTCCCCAACCGTGTAAACTGGATCTAGCGCGAGCTCTAATCCGTAGTATTTTGATATTTCCCCGACGCTCGCGTATCCCCACTTTCACCGCCTTTCGGGCAAGTCCGACTTGCCCGGCGTGTACCTAAGAAAGGCGATGAAAGTGGGGATACGCGAGCGTCGGGGAAATATCAAAATACTACGGATTAGAGCTCGCGCTAGATCCAGTTTACACGGTTGGGGACTTTCCACACAGGGTAGACTTGCTACGCTTAGAGAGTTACACAATGGCGAGTTACGCGATCCAGTTGACACAGTAGACAGTAGGCCCGTGACGACTTGACACCCTGCCCTCGTGTACCTTCCAACGTGAGTCCGGTTCGTCTTTCAGTTCGGTTTCGACATTCAAAATGGATAGATCTACGAAAGAGAAATGTGCGTGGCAGGATAGAAAAGGCTCGAGAAGCGGACATCCGCGAAATGAACGAAAAAGATCCGCGGGTTTCAAGGGAACAAATCGACACGATATCGAAACGGATTTAACGTTTCGATATCGTGTGCACGATAGGACCGAGCGCCGCAGATTTCGCCGCTAAGTACAAGAATGCGCGCATCACCCAAGCAAACCGCCGGGCGTCCCTGGATAGCAAAGAGGCGAGGACAGCTCGTCGGGCTGAACAATCCATTGAGCACGATCTTTTCGAAGAAGCAGAAGGGATATTGTATGGACCTGGCATCGCTGATTGACCGTAAGTAAACGATTTACCTAAAATTTCCTCACTTGAAACTTTGAACGCGTTTTTCTCGAAACAGCATTTTTCAAAACGGTGTCCAACTTGGAGGGCAGAGTTTTAAAGCTATCGAGTTGAATTTTTTACACAATATTCTTAACGTCATTGTTTATCGTGCTATGGAAGCTTTTTTTTTTGACATCTTCCTATTTTTTTGTAAAAAAAACTGCCAAAAAAAAATGCTAAAATCGATACTTTTTGTTCAAACCGGCGCCATTTTTGCAAAAAAAAGCCTCCATAGCACGAAAGCCAATTATATACCGATCAATAATCTTTTTGTGTTTTTTGTTTCAGATCAAAATTGTGACCCCCAACGTGGACAGCACATCCAAGTGCATTTTCTGCAACAATTGTTTCATCATTTTTATAGATATTAATTAATAAATAAATCGATCTTTAAAAAATTGTTTTGTATTCTTCAATACCCAATTAATATACAAAAAAAAACCAGACCGATTAGATTATTTTTTCTTTGAAAAAAATAATCGCGAAAAACAGCGATTTTTCGGGCTGTCACACTGGAAAGCTCCCTTAAACATGTCAATGTTGTGTACGTACTCGGGTATGAAATTCATAGCCTGCCAATTAAACATGTCTATATTATGTATGTATCTGAGTGATGCAAAAGAATTTACATTTTTTTCGGCATTGCAGCAAAATATGGTAACATGTTATCAAAAAGTGATTCTCTCAAGAATTGAATCCTGAATCAAAATTTTAGAGGTAAAAATGGATCGGCTAAAAATGGATACATGATCGAATTTCGAGCTGGTGTATATTCGGACTAAAAATGCAATGTGAAATATTGATCTAAGAAATGTTCAAGTGAATTCAATCTTCGTAATTAACCGTCAATACTTATAAAATTATTAAATTACTTAACGGGGTCATCCCATGTGACAGCTATTTTTTTCGCTTTTTTGGGATTTTTTTTTATGAACCATTAAAACACAATATCTTTGAATTTTTACCACACATTTACTAACATTTTAACAATCCCTCAGAATTTTAACAAACAAAAATAACGAGTTGAATCGACTTTATACCGTTCGGAAGACACTCATGTGTTGGTTGACGGCTGCCATGATTCCGGAGGTTTTGCTCATCTGAAATAAAAAAATCGAACGGCATTTTAATTTGTAGATCTGAGACTATCGCTAGAACTAGAGTAAAGTAAAAATATCGAAAATTGAATTTTTGGCATGGTTTTAAAAGTCGAAAAAAACGACGAAACTCGGAACTAAACATTTAAAACTGTGCTAAAAATTCAATTTTCAATATTTTTACTTTATTCTAGTTCCAGCGATAGCCTCAGGTCCGCAAATTAAAATGCTGTTTGATTTTTTGATTTTAGATGAGCAAAACCTTCGGAATCATGGCAGCCGTCAACCAACATATGAGTGTCTTCTAAACGGTGTAAAGTTGATTCAGCTTGTTATTTTTGTTTAATAAAATTATGAGGGCTGTAAAAATGTTAATAAATGTGTGGTAAACATTCAAAGATAATGTGTTTTAATGGTTCGTCAAAAAAAAATTCCCAAAAAAAGCGAAAAAAATAGCTGTCACATGGGATGACCCCGTTAAAACGTACAGTAGTTCTGAGAAGATACGACGCATAAAAGAACAACGAACAAGTAAAAACTTGACTTTTTTTTAATTTTGTAAAAAAAAATTTCAAAAAATATTGCCCCGAATCATGCGTGCCAACAGATTAACGGATCGGAAAATATTCCTTAAAAAATGATGCCGAAGAAATACTCCAGCATCAGAATGCACCGAAAGTTTTTAAATATAAGTAATCATAACGAAACGAGATTTTGAAACAAAAAAATATACGTACAAAATTTCGAGAGCTAAAGTTTGATTGGAAAAAATAATTTTGGCCGAAGTACTACGCGAGTTTTTTTTAATAATTTTTATTGATTACGAATTATATCTCATGAGCAATAGATAAAAAAAAATTGGTGAAGTACTTAAGACATTTTTTTTTTCTCAAATTAAATATCTTTTCGCTCAAAATTATTTGGCATCGCCTGATTCAATTTTGTGTTGCAAGTGCAAAGTGCACTCTAGGGTGGTTTAAAACCACATATAATTCAAACCTAGGGTGATATCATACACCATTCTCTCAATTATATAAAAAATGAAGAGAATGGTTTCCTAATAAACTTTATTGTTGCATGCAAGAGACATTTTATGGTAAAAGAGAAGAGGCACTGCTTTTGACTCCGTTCTAGAATTTACGTTCGGAAAAATGAATTGTTGGGGCTAAAGTTAATAAAAAAAATTATTTATTAAGGTATTGTTCAAAAGTTTATTTATTAAATTACACTTTATTTTTGCACTATCACTCTTGTATCTATATATATAAAAGTTACTTTAACCAAAACTGAAACTGACCGCGATCTTTATAACCTCACGACTGTTCAAAGGTATCAAATATTCACCGAATACGAGTTTATCATACACCATTGGCTTAGTTATAAAAGAAAACAAAGAGAATGGTTTCTAAATAAACTTTATTATTGCATTCAAGGAACATTTTATGGTAAAAGAGAAGAGGCACCGTTTTCGACTCCGTTCTAGAGTTTACGTTCGGAAAAATGGATTGTTGGGGCTAGGGTTAATAAAAAAAATTATTTATTTAGACACTGTTCAAAAGTTTATTTATTGATTTAAACTTTATTTTTACACTATCACTCTTCTACCGATAATATAATAAAAGTAACTTTAATGAAAAGTTGAAACTGACCGCGATCTTTATAACCTTACAACAAAGATATTAAATGTTCACCGAATACGCGTTTAAAGTCCTGATCTCGAATATGTCTAACCAAAAATAAAATTATCTGCTTTCACACCCGCGATTTTTATAATCTTACTTTTTAACCCCACAACTATCACTAGTATAACCGCGATCTTTTTTCTAAACTCATAGCTGTCACTCTTACTTATGCATCCTGAAGAAAAGTCTTCGACGGTCGTCACATCAACGAACACAGTCTCGCATATCACCAGAAAATTTCTAGTTATAACTAGTGTCACTAGACAGCAACCGCTAAACGTCAAAAAATGTGTGCGAAAAATGCCACCTTTTTTTGATGATTTGGAAGGATGAAATATTAATATTTCCAATATGCGTTAAGCTACAGGGTTCTAAATAGTCACGATCGAAAGAAAAAGAAAAAAATACGTGAACTAGCAACATCTTTTAAAGTGTTGTAATTAATTAAATATCGCTGAAACAATTTTCGAAAACCGTTCGAAACCGCTCTGCTTGCTGTAAAGACTCTAGTAGCGACTCGTCTTCGCCATCTTATAATATACGTAAATGTACTTATTAAAAATTTGCCGTGAACAAAAAAGCATATTTTTAGCTGGCTAGTAGAAAAATTTTCGGGCCGGACAAGTACTCTGTGCGTATCCGCTCTACGTACGATAGTAAATTTTCATCAATTTGTTACCAATAAAACTATACTACAAATATTACAAATGAGAGTGTGGCAGCGTTCAAGTTCACGCAGGCTAATGCAATTCTGTATTTTTTTTTAAAGCCCTTGTAGTTCCAAGTCACAGGATAATAATTCGTTGTAATAAAGCATTAATTAGAGAAATGGCATATGAACATAATTGAAGATTTTATAAACATAATTAAATCCCACGTACTTGATCATATATACTTTAGTAGATCTTTATTTATTTATCAACTTTTTGTGAACTCACAACGTTTACGAGAATGAAATTATCACCTCTGTACAATTTGACTTAATTTGATAAGATAATGAGAGCGGTTATTCATAAAACTTTGTATGATGAGTTGGTTTTTAGAAAGGATTTTTGTGCGGAGATCTTTGCATGAACGATTTAGACGGGTTTTTGTAAATTTTTGTGGGGATCGGTATTTTAGTGCTGGGTGGTGGGGCGGATTAACTGGAACGACTATTTGGGGGGCATAAATGTACTTGTCTCAGCTTTTTTTGCAGCATTTATGCTGTAAAAAAAGGCTAGTATGATAAACTGTCACAAAAGTCCCTCAGAAAATCAGATCCTCACAAAAAGTAAAAAGAGTGACGCCTCAAAAAAATTATGAAACAAAATCAAATCACAGAAAACAAAAATGAGTCAACCCTCACGAAGTGCTAAGATTGGATTTCACAAAATGTAATTAAATGGATTGAGCTCTGTTAAAATAAATGTGGCCAAGTATGGGAGGCTTTATTGTGTTTTATAAAATCGTCAAATAGTGTTGAATGTTGATAGAAACAAAATTAAGGTGGAAAATACAGTTGTTCTACCAACCAGAACAATAATAAAAAATCAGTATGAAAAAAAGTCTGATTCATAAAAAGATTGTAAACGAAAAAAAAATTAGATTGAAAAAAAATTTCGGCCAAAGTACTTGGCGAGTTCGTGACCATGTGTGATACATTATGTGAATTAAGCAAAAAAACTCCCCAAGTACTTCAGCCGAAATTGGACTTCCGGTTTCCGGTCGGAGCGGAGAGGACGTGCTCGTGTGTACGACTCGTTTTTTTAACAGATAAAAGTCGGGTTATAAGGTGGCTGGAAGAGAATAAAGTGGAGGGAAAGTTAAAGTGAAGGGTGATGATAAGGTGGAAGTGTAATAAAGTCTGAGGGTAATTATTTTTGTGCGAAATAATTAGTCTTAATAGCTAGTGGAAAGAGTGGAGGTTAGGTCTGTGATGAACATGGCGTCGTCGACAGCGTTGAGCGCCAAAAAAGGCAAGAAAGGGAAGGGGAAGAATGTGGGGACGAAGTGTGAGGAGCTGAAGACAGATGGCGGTGCGTCGAGCATTGGTGTGGCCATTCGGTTTCTCCTGCGTATTGGGAAGACTGACATGCCTCTGCTGGGAAGCGGGAGAACGAGTAGTTGGAACAACGGAGCGAAAGCGTCTCTTCTCTCCCCACAGCTGAGGCCACTCACTCTGTGATCTTAGACTTAATGACTAAAAAAGACTTCTCAACGAACTCCGGCTACGCGCCAATTTTATATCATCACTCTTTCAAAGCTACTTTAATAAAAGTTATTTTAATACTTAAAATAATCGTGTCATCAATTCCCTCACATCCAAACAAATACTCAAAACACGTGCAAACATCTATAATTGGTGACCCCGACGTGATGTGAGTGGATTTTACGTGACAAACGACTTTGAACATTTCTCACGCGTCAGTGAGGTTAAGCAGTGCTATCAGTGAATAAAACCCGGCCACACTTCGTGGCGATCAAACAAACAAAAAAAAAATGCCGTTACTACATTCACCTTCTGGTTCTGATCATTCGAATCCGTCTGATCAGACGCAACAACCTGGATCCGGATCTTCGATGATCATTGATGATTCACAACCTAACCTCAATCCGCTTCGCTCAAACGCGTGGCCTGACAACGAGTATCTCGCCGCCGTTAGCAGACCACAGTTACCGGCTTTCATGAAGGAAAAGCCAGAACTTTGGTTTTATTTGATTGAATCCGAATTCACCGCCGCTAGAACTCGCAGCGACGACGTTAAATATAATGCGACTCTTCGAGCTTTGGATACTGACACGCTCAGCCAGGTCACGGACATAATCTCTTCTCCACCTGATACAGATAAGTATGGCACTCTCAAAAATACAATAATTAAACGAGTTGCTGAATCCAGAGAGAAACAGATAAATCGACTGCTGAACGACATCGTTTTGGGTGACAAGAAGCCGTCACATCTTCTTCGCGAAATGAAAACTCTGGCGGGCAACAGTGTTAACGAGGAAATGTTGCACAATCTTTGGGTAAGCCGACTACCATCCTCAATTAGGCCCATGTTAATCATATCAGACAGATTGTCCCTCGACGCACTGGCTGAGATGGCTGACCGTATCATCGATTCCGGGACCCTGAGTACCCTGAGTCTGTCTGGACCCACAAACACAGTCGCAGCGGTACTTCCTTCACGCACAAAATCGCCAACACCGTGTCCGACTCGTGACTCACTAATGTCTGATCTTCAATCCGCCATGGCTTTCTGCGTCAGAGAGATAGTTGAGATGAAAAAACAGCAGCAACAGATATTGACTGAGCTAGCTACGAATACTCGTGGTCGCTCACGTTCCAAAAGTCGTGAAAGAAGTGAAGATTCGAATCAGAGAGGATGGTGTTTCTATCACCGACAATTCGGTCAAAACGCTCGACGATGCACCACGCCGTGCACATATTCTGAACAGCCGAACCAGGGAAACTAGCTTCGCTGTCGCACATCAGCGCGGTAAACGACGACAGCGTTTCAAGCACCGCGACCTCATCAAGCGATATTCGACTTCATCTCCACGACAAACGCACAAACCTGCGATATTTAATCGACTCAGGATCTGTTGTCTCTCTTTTGCCAACAAAACTGTTCACAGAACGTCCACGAAATACCGATTTAACTCTGTTCGCAGCAAACTCGACCCCGATTCCAACCTACGGTTTATACACCGGGGGAGTTGACTTGGGGTTACGCCGAGGATTCCGTTGGTCATTCATCATCGCCAACGTCCCGGAAGCAATACTGGGGGCAGATTTTCTTATCGAAAATAATCTCTTGATTGATCTCAGAAACCGTCAGCTGATCGATGCAGTTACTGGATTAACGTCAAAAGGACAGCTGATTCGCACCAACGTACACAGCATTTCAACGGTAAACACCGATATGCCATACGCTGATTTGCTGCAAAAGTATGTACAGATAACGAAGCCAGGGCCGTTCACTCCTACTGCCAACAATGAATTCAGTCACACGATCGTCACTAATGGACCACCTGAAACTGAACGTTTTCGCAAGCTTTTCGGCGAGAAAGCAACGGCAGCTCGTGCAGAGATTCAACGACTTTTGGATAATCAGGTCATCCGACCGTCGAACAGTGCGTGGGCAAGTCCGATTCATCTCACAAAGAAAAAAGACAATTCCTATCGTCTCTGCGGGGACTACAGGAAACTAAACAGCATCACTGTTCCCGACAAATATGCACCACCACTGATTCAGAGCCTGTTTTTAACGGTTCATGGCAAGTCAATTTTTTCCACTCTAGATTTGGAACGAGCGTATAACCAAATTCCGGTTCACGCTGACAGCATCCCAAAAACTGCAGTGACTACACCCTGGGGACTCTACGAATATGTTGGAATGCCTTTCGGTCTAAAAAACGCGACACAAACTTTCCAACGATACATTGACCACGTCTTCAGAGGGCTCGATTTCGTCTTTATATACATAGACGACATTCTCGTTATGTCTGACGGATTAGAGCAACACCGAGATCATTTACAACAAGTTTTCCAGCGTCTTTCCGACCATAATCTGTCCATTAACTTAACGAAATGTGTTTTTGGTCAAGAACAAGTCTCATTTCTGGGATACGAAATTAGCAGCAAAGGATACCATCCGAATCCTGACCGGGTGAAAGCAATACTCGAATACCCGCTTCCGTCGACCGTAGTGGATCTTCGGAAATTCATCGGGATGTTCAACTACTATCGTCCATGCGTTGAGCATGCTGCACAGCTTCAACTACCTCTTACCGTCTACCTACGGAACTCCAAGAAAAATGACAAAACTCCTATTAATTGGACAGAACAGTCAAAATCCTCGTTTGAAGCCTGCAAAGACGCACTCTCGTCAGTGGCACTCGCCGCATATCCATCACCTGACGCACCTCTGAGGTTAACGACAGACGCATCGACTACCGCTATCGGGGCAACTCTTGAACAAGAGGAAGAGCAAGGATGGAGACCAATTGGTTTTTTCTCCAGGAAACTGACCGACACTGAAACACGATACAGCACATATGACAGGGAACTGCTGGGTATCTTCGCCGCTGTGAAATATTTCGCACACCTCCTGGAGGGACGAAATTTCACGATCAGAACCGATCACAAGCCGCTGATTTACGCCTTCGACAAAAAACACGAAAAAGCGTCCGAACGTCAGCTTCGTCAACTCGACTATATTTCACAATTCTCAACAGACGTTGTTTACATAAAAGGCGATGAAAACATAGCCGCAGATACGCTTTCACGAGTCAGCACGATCGACATGCCAACAGCACTGGACTTAGACACGATTCAACGACATCAAGAAGAGGACGACGAACTTCAATCGCTCCTCGAGAATGACGAATCGGCACTGAAATTGAACAGGTTAGTTATTGATAATCACACAATCCACTGTGACGTGTCCACAGGAATTGTACGTCCATACTTACCAAAAACGCTCCGTAAGATCGCTTTTGACGTCATACACGGACTCTCACATCCCAGCCGAAATGTGACGTCACGTCATGTGCGAGAAAAATACGTCTGGCCATGCGTCAAAAAAGACGTGGTTACCTGGGCTCGAGAATGTCTACCATGTCAACGATCAAAAGTTCAGAGACACACTCGTTTGCAACCAAAGCACATCGATGTACCTGACGATCGTTTCAAACACATTCATCTCGACATTATAGTTCTACCTGAGGTCAAAGGTTATAAGTACTGTCTCACCATTATCGATCGATTTTCGAGATGGCCGGTAGCCGTTCCTATGAAAGATATAACTGCCGAAACTGTGACCACGGCTCTATTCGATTACTGGATCTCCAATTTCGGTTCACCAACGACGATAACATCTGATCAAGGGTCTCAATTCGAGTCGGGTCTTTTTCAAGCATTAGCGAAGATGGTCGGAGCGGAAAAACAGCGAACATCTCCTTACCATCCCCAATCGAACGGGATCATCGAACGATGGCATCGAACACTCAAGTCTGCTCTAATGTGCTCGCCCGAGCCGTGGATAGAAGTTCTCTCAACCACGATGCTGGGTCTTCGCACCAGCTTAAAAGAAGATTTGCAAACATCGCCTGCGGAAATGGTCTACGGGATGACCTTGAGACTTCCCGGAGAGTTTTTCATCAACTCGGACTTCAACGCAGATCCCCAAATATTCATCGAGAAACATCGTGAGTTCATGAGAGGTCTTAAACCGATTCCGACAGCTCATCACGTTAAATCAAAGATTTTTGTCAGCAAGGACCTTCACACGTGTAGTCACGTCTTCATTCGGTGCGATCACGTCAAGGCTCCGCTTGAACAACCCTATCGGGGACCTTACAAGATCATCAAACGCATAAACGACGTGCTCTTCGAACTTGATGTCGACGGAACAATAAAAAGAATAAACATCGATCGCTTGAAGCCGGCTTACGTCGCCAAAACCGATGCTGACTTTCCGGACGAGCCCACAACAGCTGATCGAGTTCCCAAACATAAATGGACATCGACTGCACAGGCGCCTGTCAAAACCTACCAAAGAAACCCAAAAAAACAAGTCTCTTTCTCATCTTCGATCAAAAAGACTTGGGGGGAGTACTGTGGCCATTCGGTTTCTCCTGCGTATTGGGAAGACTGACATGCCTCTGCTGGGAAGCGGGAGAACGAGTAGTTGGAACAACGGAGCGAAAGCGTCTCTTCTCTCCCCACAGCTGAGGCCACTCACTCTGTGATCTTAGACTTAATGACTAAAAAAGACTTCTCAACGAACTCCGGCTACGCGCCAATTTTATATCATCACTCTTTCAAAGCTACTTTAATAAAAGTTATTTTAATACTTAAAATAATCGTGTCATCAATTCCCTCACATCCAAACAAATACTCAAAACACGTGCAAACATCTATATTGGCAAGCGGGCAGCGAACAAACAGGCGTCGGCCAGACTGACGACGAAAGGGCCCACGGGAAAGGAAGGAGGGGGGCCGATGGAAGGATATCTGGTACGCGATGGAAAAAATGTGGAAACGAAGTCAACAGCAGAGGCGCAGAAAGAGAAGAGAACGGCGAGGGGTCTACATGAGATGAGTGTTCCATTAGATTCGGAGGACGAGGATGGAAACCTGGAAAACTGCGATGAGACAGAGACAATTACGAAGAAAGGGGGGAGATACTCGATTGAGAATTTGGACATAGTGGGAAAGAGTGAGGGGGGAAGGAGAAAGAAAGGAGACGAAAGGGAGTTGGGGAGTGAGGGGAACAAAAGTGAAGCGGGAGGTCAACAAGAGAGTATGGACAGGGGGGGAAGTGTGGAATCGCAAGGAAAAGCAGGGGAAGGTAACGGAACGTTTGAAATGGTAAAATATATAGAAGAAATAATAAAGGCAGCGGAGAAAAGAACGAGGGGGTTAATCGAAGGCGAGGCCGAAAAAACCAGGAAGGAAATTGCACCGTTACCTTGTCGCTGCGAAAGTATGAACCGAATAATAGGAGAACTACTGGCCGAGACGGAACAATGGAAGTTACGTATGTATAGGGACAAAGCAGTCTGGGCGGAGGAAAAAGAGCAGCTCGAAGGGCAAGTGGGGGAGTTGGAGGAAATAATAGAAGGATTGAAGAGTGAACTGGCGTTACAGACAGGCGAGAACAGGAATCACAAAAAGAGAGGGGAAAAGGAACCCGATACATACGTGGCGGACAATTCTTGGGACTCGGACAACAATAACAATTACAATGCTAATAACATCAACAAAAACAACGAAGGAAGAGATATAGATGAAGGGTCGAGAGGGGTAGAAGGCGTACACTCAGTATGGGGGCAACAAAGGGAAGTGGAAAACGAGGAAGTGTTCGACGAATGGAGAGGGGGGGTTGGAAATATGCGAAGAGAACCCGAGGAAGAGCAAAGAGGGGTGAGGTCGGAGAGAGAGGACGGGAAAAGATTCAGGCAAATAAAGAAGCCAGAGGCGCTGTCGGAAGGAGAGTGGCTGCAGGAACGGCAGGAAAGAAGTAGAAGAAAGAGAAACATAAAAATCAGAGGGGTAAGCTGCAGGGGTTCGGAGGCTACGGTGGCAAGAGAGATAACACAGCTGATAAAAATGAAGACGGGACTCGACCCAAAAATAATGAAGGTACAGCGACTTGGGGGAGGACCAGTAGCGACACTACAGTACGCGGAGACGAAGAAGGAAATCATGAGGAGAAGAGCGGAATTCAGAGGTTCGGGAATCTGGCTGGAGGATGACTTGACAGCGAGAGAGATGGAGGTTCAAGGTTGGATCCAAGAAAGAGCGGAAGAAGAAGAAAGAAGAGGGAAAATTGTGAGAGTGGGCTACCGCAAATTCTGCGTTAATGGGGTATGGTGGCAGTGGGTAGAATTGGAGGGAAAGTTGGAGAAAATGTACTTTCGTAGAGAAAAAAGGGGGGAGTATTAAAGCTATGTCTTGGAATATTGCGGGAGGGGGGAAATTAAAAAGAGTGGCTAACTTTGTAAGAGGATTCGACATAGTGATGATACAAGAAACATGGTTGGGAAAAGGAAAGGAAGAAAGGTCGCTAATGAATTTAAAAAAAGAATTTTATTGGTGGGCAAAACCGGCGGAGAAGAAAGGGGAAAGGGGAAGGGCAAGTGGAGGACATTTGATTGGTATCAAAAAGTATTTAAGCCAAAGGTGTGAAGTATGTGAGTGGATGTATGGAATGATAATTAAAATAAACAGAGAACCGTATAATAACAAAATTTGGATCATAGAAATTTATAATAACGTGGGATTTAAGTCAGTCGAGGGAGAACTGAGGAAATGGATTGACAGAGGAATGGCGGAAGGGGTGGGAATAGTAATTGCAGGGGACTTGAATGCAAGGATAGGCGAAGAAATGGGAATGTTGGATACGGAAGACGAGGGGGGTCTCAAGAAAGAAAGAAAATCGGAAGATAAAAGCATCAATGCAGAAGGTAGGAAACTGCTAAATTTCTGCGAGAGAATGGCGCTGGCAGTGTTGAATGGGCGCACGAAAGGGGACGAAGACGGGAAATTAACATTCGTGGGAGGTGGGGCAGGCAGTTCGGTAATAGACTATGTGATCAGGATGGAAGATGAGGAAATAGATACGGTGACAAAAATGAAAGTGGGGGCAAGAACAGAATCTGACCACTTACCGGTGATGTTTGACATTAAAGCGGGAATTGGTCGAGCAATAGGGGCGAGAGAGGCCTACACGGAAGGGGAAGCAAATAAAAAACTCGTATGGAAAAAAGAGGGAGCGGAAGATTACGAAAACTGCTTAGATGGGATAACAGAGGAAGGGGAACAACATCTCACATGGGAAAATCTGAAAGGTAATATATGGAAGGCGGCTGGAAAAACGAAAATGATTAGAAGATTTAAAAAAGGAGGGTTAGTCAATGCGCAATGGTGGGATCAGGAATGTAAAGCGCAAAAGAAAATAATTTGGAGAAGCCTGAAGAGATATTTGAAAACGAAACTGATAAGGGATAAGCTGGTGCTAACCGGGGAAAGAAGGAAATTGAAAGAAATATGCGACAGGAAAAAGAAGGATTGGTTCGAGGTAAAATGGAACAAGGTGAGGGGGAGTAGTGACATGGCGCAATGGTGGGAAGCAGTGGGGTACTTCAGACCTAAAAAGAAAAGAGCAGGGGGTAGTATAAGCAAAGACCAGTGGACGCAGTATTTTGCGGAGCTACTGGGAGGGAAAAGAGAGGACCAACCGGGGGGGGTAAGGGTTAGGGAGGGGCAGATGGAAGGCTCCAAAGATGAGAAGTTGGATAGAGAGATAGGAGAAGAGGAACTAAACAAAGTGATTAGAAAACTGAAAAAGAAGAAAGCGGCAGGAGAAGATGGAATTACGGCGGAATTTGTTAAGGGAATGAGTCTAAGAAGAAGGGAAGATCTGAGGGCAGTACTGAATAAATGCTGGGAGGAGGGGAAACTACCGGAGGGATGGGAAAAAGCAAGGATTTTCCCAATTCACAAGGGTGGAGACGAGGAGGTAACTGCCAACTACCGAGGGGTATCACTGCTGGACATTGGTTACAAAATTCTAACGAGCATAATGGCAAATAGACTGAGGGAATGGGCAGAGAGGGAAGGGGTAGTCAGTGAGAGTCAAGCGGGTTTCAGACCGGGAAGAGGAACCAGGGAGCACATTTTTGTCCTTAATTCATTAATCAATAACCGATTGAGGGTCAAGAAAGGGAAACTCTACGTGGCGTTTGTCGACTTTAAAGCTGCGTTCGACAGAGTGGACAGGGACATTCTGATGCGGAAACTATGGGAGAATGGAATAAGGGGGAAGATGCTGGGAATGATAAAGGGAATTTATAAGCGAACCAGTAATGAGGTGATAACGGAAGAAGGAACAAGTGAGGGGTTTGAAACGTTGGCGGGAGTGAGACAGGGTTGTCCATTGAGTCCGATATTGTTCAACTTAATGCTGGAGGACATAGATGATATTTGGGAAAGGAAGAATCAGGGGGGAACGGTCATGGGGGGGAAAAAATTTTTTGTAATGAAATATGCAGACGATATTGCTATACTGGCGGAGGAGGCTAAAGAGTTGGGAGAAATGATCAAATCGCTGGAAATTTATGTGGAAAAAAACAAACTGGAGGTAAATGAGAAAAAAACAAAGATAATGGTCTTTAGGAGGGGAGGGAGAAGGAAGAAAAACGAATCGTGGACTTACAGAGGGACAAAATTGGAGGAAGTGAAAGAATTCAGATACTTGGGTTTTTGGTTCACAACGAAAAATACATTTGGGAAACACCTGAGGATTATAGAGGGGAAAGCAAGGAGAGCAATTAATTCGGTATGGGGAATTATGCGAAGAGCAAGGATAGATACGTTAAAAGCGAGGATGCAACTGATGGAATCACTGGTAAAAGCAGGAGCCTTATACGGGGTTGAAATCTGGGGATGGAAGAGAAGAGAAATCGTGGAAAAACTGCAGGGAAACTTTGTCAAAATGGTGATGGGAGTAGCAAGAAATACACCGGATTAGGTTTGGAAGATGGAGTCGGGGAAACAAAGTGTGGAGATTGAGGCGAGAAGAAGAGCCGGGAAGTATTTAGTAATAATTGGGAAAATGAAGGAAGACAGATGGCCTAAGATCTGTCTAAGGGAAGAAGTAAGAGGTTTAATAAATGGGAATCAGACGCAATGGGGGAAGGAGATGAGAGAAGCGATGGAGAAGGTAGGGGATGGAAGGGTGATAGAGTGGATGTGGAAAGAAAGGAATATTAAAGAAATTGAAAAAGTGTTAAAAGAGGGGGAGGAAAGGCTGAAGGAGCAAGATACACAAGGGGACTGGCTAAAAATAGATAAATCTACATATAACGAGGTATACAAAGAAATCAAAACGAAGGTGGGCAGAGAAAAATATTGGGATGAGGACAAAGTGGGAGGGGACTTGAAAGAACAGTGGGCCAGGTTGAGATGCGGAAATGTTGGTAAAGAAGGTAAAAAAGGATTTGATAACTGGTTATGCGAGTTGTGCGGAAAGGAAGAAGACGACATTGCTCATGTATGGGTGTGCGGAAAAATTAGAGAAAAAATCGCAATAGAGCACGTAAAAAAAATAGATGAATGGAGAGAAGGAAGGACAGGAATGGATTTACGAAGGTGGACAGTGGAAACTTTAAAAGGGGAATTAAGGACGGACATCTGCCAATACCTAAAGGCGGTAGGGCGTTTGAAAAAGGAAAGGAGAGGAAAGCGAGAGGATCGGGAGGGAGCGTAGGTATGGACGGATGGATGTATGAGTGTATAGAAATGTTGTTACGGAAAAGGAAAATGTAAATGATAATCTACAAGATGTAAAGCGATGTAAAAACGATGTAAAAGAAGGGGAGTGTTAAAAGCGCTAGGCGCTGTTCAATGGAATAAAATACAATACAATACAATATACTTCAGCCGAAATTTTTTTTTTTCAATTTAATTTTTTTTCGTTTGTTATCTTCAAGAATCGAACTTTTTTCATACCGATTTTTTATTATGGTTCTGGTTGGTAGAACAACTGTATTTTCGAACTTAATTTTTTTTCTATCAACATACAACAGTATTTGGCGATTTTATAAAACACAATCAAGCCTCCCGTACTTGGCCATATTTATTTTAATAGAGCTCAATTCATTCAATAACTTTTTGTGAAATCCAATCTTAGCTTTTCGTGAGGATTGACTCATTTTTGTTTTCTGTGATTTGACTTTGATAATTTTTTTGAGGGGACACTCTTTTTACTTTTTGTGAGGATCTGATTTTCTGAAGGATTTTTGTGACAGGTTATCATATTTGGGCAAAATTCATGCTTTGTAGCTTATGGAAATATTTATAATTTTGGTGTTTTTTTTTGCTTCATTCTACCAGGAACTTCATCCAAGAGAAGATTATAGAGGATTTCTGGAATTGTACGTTTTTTTAAATTAAGTTTTTGTGTATAAAAAATGTATCTGCATAAAAAATATAGGAAAATGGAAACGAATCGCTGAGCTAAATTAAAAATTTTTCCTGTAGTATACAAATTTGAAAAAAGTTATGTTTTTATAAAATACTTATACCCTTGTTTTGAGAGAAAGAAAAAACTTGACATTTGTAGCTAAACATTTGTTAATCTCATTATTTATAGCTGAAAACACAAGAAAATAGCAAATGAACTACTTGGGACAGCTTTCCAAATTTTTCCACAGCGACGAAATTTTGAAAGAGTCATGATTTTATGGAACTCTGACACTTTTTGCTTTGAGAGCAAAAAAATGTTTAATGTTGTGATTTTCAACGAAAAATATAAAAAAATACTGAACAGTCGCTTGAGCACTATCTAAAATTTTTTTGAAAAGACCAAAATTTTGGGAAAAATACTTTTTTTCAGTGTACTAACATTTTTCGATGAAGCTTAAAGAAAAAAAATATCGATTTTTTTTAATCGCCCTGATGTGTGTGTGTGTGTGTGTGTGTGTGTGTGTGTGTGTGTCTGTGTGTGTGTTAAAAAATCGGTTTTATACTCGCAACCATAATGGAAATGTATTGCGATTTATTACAATCTCAATTAAGTAACGTTCATGTTTGGGAATGGGCGCTCAAAGAAAAAAGAGAAATGGACTGAATAAGAGACATAATAGGACACTGAGATGGTAATTTACTCTAATTTAGAAAATGTTACAACTAAAGTCAACTGAGTTCACTTCTTCTTTTTTTAGGGTCATGAAAGTTGTCTCCTCTCGACATTCAATGGCAATGGAAGTAGCATAAAATATTTACACAGCTAATACTTGAGACTGCATCAATTTTGCACGTCACCTTTGTATTTAACATGACCAATATTTCATAAAACATTGAATCTGTATTTGTGAAAAAATAGTCATCTATCTATAGAATCGTTTTGGATTACAAGAAATAAACTGTTAAAAAATATATGAAATTTACAACATTTTTACAATACAACGGTAAATGAAATTTACAAACCGGGTGTATGAAATGAAAATTATTGCACTCGTATGCCAAAATTGAAATATGAACATAAATTTTGGTTACTGATGTGGAATTTAAGATGCATAACATTGAATATTCATATGAAATCTGAAAATTTTGTGGACATGCATTGAAATAAATAATATGTTTGATTGATAATTAATACAAATGTATATGAATTCATCTACTATCAACAATGTATTACAAGTACAGTATGATCTTCACTTTTCTTGACAGTTGACTGAAAAATAAGATACACATGAATGTTAATAATACGATACATGTTATTTCCCATCATAACTCTATCTCTTAAAAATACGGTACAAAAATGGGAATGAAAATTAATATACCCTGCAGTATAAAAAAAAATCCGTGTATTAAAATTCATTTTCCTATGTATTAATTATAAGAATCTCAATATTAAAATTAATACACAAGTGTAGGAAATTCGTAACGCTCTGTGGGCACCGTGCTTCGCGCTCTGGCCACCGTGTGGCGCAGAGCATCGACTTTCTCATAGGAGGCAGGTGCTTCGGACGAGGATATATACAAGTCGCTCGAATCTAAGAAAATTGTGATTAGAGTTGTGACCGGACCTCGGACGAAACAACATCGCGGACAAGAAGCACTGTGAAAATCGAATTTGGACGAGCATAAGCCCTATGCAGAAGGTACAAACCGAAAGCAAGGACGGACCACTATACAGCGCAAACACACAATGGTCAATTGACCGGCGTGGAAAATAAAAAACGTGTAAACACCGAAATAAAAATGGCTAAAAAAAATAAGAAGCAGAGAACCGAGGACGAGATCCAAGGAAGCAAGAAATCCAAGCAGGACGACACGATAAAAACAAAAAACCGATTTGAAGTACTATCCTCGGACTCGGAAGAAGAAGACGATATGGAACCTGAACAACATACTGAGAAAACAACAACTAAAACAAAAACAAAAATCTCACCACTAATAATAAAAAACGAAGGACTTTCCAAAGAATTCAAGGATAACTTACTCAAAGAAATCCGGAATAAGCATCAGGGAACAACGCTACAATACACTACAAACGCAATAACAATAAAACCAGCGACCAAAAAAACACACGATGAATTAAAAGAAGCATTAATCCAGCACCACACGAATTTCCACACATATGCAACACCGGAACAGAAAGAGAAAAAATATGTGCTGAAAGGACTCCCCCAGCTAGACATATCTGACATAGCGGGCGACATCACATCACAAGGAATCGAACCAACAAGGGTCGCACCAGTGAAGCTGGGACCAAACAAATCAACGGGGCATCCACTATACTTCATCTCGTTCAAGGGCACAGAAGACGTTGGACATCTAAAAAATATAAAATATGTCTGCTCGGTACGAGTAAGATGGGAGAGATACCGCAATCGACGACGCACAACCCAGTGCTACAGGTGTCAGGCCTTTGGCCATGGCACATCCTTCTGTTACAACGCGCCGAGGTGCGTGAAGTGCACCAAACAACATCTCACGTCAGAATGCGACAAACCAGATGAAGCTCCACCACAATGTACCAACTGTGGAAAAAACCACACAGCTAACTCACCCGAATGCGAAGTTTATAAACAGCAATTAGAAATCATCGATCGCAACAGAAAAAGAAGGACGGCACCGCAGTTTCAAGCACAGCCACTGGCGGCGCCAGTAAGCAATGACAAGACCTTCCCGCAGCTCAAATCAAGAACCCTCCCTGCAGGAAACAACAGCCAACCTGAGATAGACGGAAACAACAACAACGACAACAGAACAGCAACTAACACAAGATCAACGATCGGCGAAAGTAGAACATATGCCCAGGTAACAAACAGCGCGCGCCAATGCGGCAAAACAAAAAACGATACAAACGAAGACTTTGCTACCTTCTGTAACATACTCAACGAAGTAAAAACGCTGCACGCTCTGTGCAACTTAAAGAAAATGTACGCTATGCTCAAAGAGCTAAATGAAAAACTAGCCACATGTAAAGATCATATCTCACGATGCGAAGCTTTCTATTCCGTAACTCTCAGCTATGCATAGTGCAAGTAGGGCAATAAATAAAAATATCAAAATTGCACATTGGAATGCAAATAGTATCAAACCTAAACTCAACGAGGTAATGGACTTTATTGAATTAAACAGCATAGACATCCTGTTAGTAAATCAGACTAAACTCACAAATAGAGTCAAATGCAAAATGCCAGGGTATAAAATCTACAGAAAAGATCGGCCAAATAACAGAGCAGCCGGAGGAGTAGCGATATTCTGCAGGAATGACGTAACCTGCTCAGAAATAGACTTTGAAACCACCGAAATCGAAGCACTAGGAATCAAACTAAATAACAATCTCGTAATAGCTTCAGTCTATGTTAAACCCCAAACCACAATAGATCCTTCTGAGCTAGATAAAATCATAAATTCAGCTAATTCAGTATTAATGGTAGGAGATTATAATGCTAAACACACAAGCTGGAATTGCGCGAATAACAATACAAATGGGAAAATACTTTTCAAATACACCAACAACAAGGGATTGGCTATCATTGCACCCGACAATTATACACTGTACCCCTATAATGACGCACGGCCAAGTATTGTGGACATTGCCGTCGTCAAAAATATAAACAACAACATACAGATAGAATAAATAAACGATCTAAACTCAGACCACCACCCAATCATAATTACCTTTACAAATACCAAAATAGAAGAACAAAAGAGAACCTTTCGAAACTACAAAAAAGCAAATTGGGCAAACTTTAAGACATACATAAATGAAAACATCGTAATTGGAATAGAAATGGAAACAGAAACGGACATAGAAACGAACATATCAAACCTCACGCAAATTATAACACAAGCAGTAGAACAAGCTATCCCCACAATCAAACTCAAAACTAAAACATTAACACTGCCAGAAAACATTAGAGCAATAATTCGGTTACGAAATAGAGTACGGAGAACATATCAAAACACCGGACAACCAGCATATAAAACAATACAAAGTAAGCTCTCAAAACAAATAAAAATTCAAATCCAAAAACTCAACAACGAAAAATGGAATAATAAACTGAATAGTCTACAAATTAAAGACAACTCCTTATGGAGAATGGCCAAAGTATTTACCAAACCAATAAATTCCACCCTCCCAACCTTGCAAGGACCACGCGGCCTCGCAATCAGCGATAAACAAAAAGCAGAAGTTCTGGCTGAAAATTTCGAGAGAGTCCATCATCTCACAGAAAACATGGGTAATGACGGGCTAGAAAAAATAGTAAACGCCAAGTACAGAGAAATCTATAATAGCCCTATCCAACCAGACAGCATAAAACACACGACAGTCTTTGAAATTGAAAAGGCCATACAAAACACAAGGCCAAAAAAAGCCCCTGGCCCTGATGGCATCCAAAATATAATACTGAAAAACCTACCTCGAGTTGCTATGCACCAACTAATGAACATATTTAACTCCTGTATGAAACTATCGTACTTTCCAGCCCAGTGGAAACACGCTAACGTTCTCGCGTTTCAGAAACCCGGAAAAGACAAATTATTTCCGCAAAATTATAGACCAATCAGCTTGCTACCAACCCTCAATAAAATCTTCGAAAAAATCATCCTTAACAGGCTCAAAATACACGAAAAAGAAAGACAGCAGCTAATACCTGAACAATTCGGGTTCAGACAAGGATTAAATACCGTTCCTTAGTAGTAGTAGAGTGACTTATCACCATCAAGTGGTGATAAGTCACTCTAATTAATTTCTTGACATGTCTGCATGATTTCTACCTTCAACTTTAAAAATTCGAACACAATAGTACATGGATTAATGTATTCCCCGTAAAAACTCATAATAGCTGAATTTATTTAATATTCATTCGTATATTAATATTCAAAAAGGATCACCAAATTTTATGATACATTTCTAGAAATGTAGACATATGTAATGCGAAAACGTTATACGTTGCCTGAAATTTAGTAATCTTGAATCTGAAAATTACTATGCTGGTAACATGAACTTTAATATACCTGTATAGTAATATTAGTTGATGTTTCGTGTTTTTAATATGCACAAAGTCAACATTTCTTACATGTATATGATTTTTCAAATACACAAGTATATTAATTTTACTAAACAGTGCTCGTTTCACTAAAATACCGCGTCTCTCAATTTTCCTCAGCGTATCTGAATTTTCATGTACGGTATCCGCGTAAAAACTTCCTATACATGTGTATTAATTTTCATACGGAAATTTTTTACAGTGTAGATATATTTGAAAAATAAAATATCGAACACCTTTCATGTCCACAAATTCTTGAAGCGGCTTTGGTGATGAATATGAGATTAAGGCCTTACATGCGTCCAAAATTTTCAAAAAATCGATTTTTTTTTACAGATTATTATTCTCTATAGTTTTAGGCGTATTTTTGTGTAAGTCGATTGTACAAATTCCCCATAGACCGAAAGTTATTATAGAAAACGTGACTGCCCAACGAGAGTCTGATGCGCGCAGGTAGATGTCCCTTGTTTGAGGCAGCTGGCCTTTACCCTCGGAGCCTTTTAGCGTATCGGTTCTTTTGTTATCCTATGGTATGTATAAGAATGTTTATAAAGCATTATGAGAATATATTTAGATTTCTGAAATTGAAGGTTAGTTCTCTTTGATCGTTCGAAGCGAGCAGTTGTTTGTCGTATTTGTGATTTTCGAAAATGTTAAAACGGCGCAGTCTAGATCGTAAAAGCAGTAAAAGTGAACGATGTTCACGTCCTAAAAAGAAGAAGCCTCCTCAGAGGCCAGATAAAATGGAGAGTGAAACAAAATACACTAGTTCTGCTGCAAAAAAATTATCAGGACAATTACATGTGATTTCATTCGACTCAACCTTCTCATACTGTATTTTACAGTTTACTGCGGTTTTTGTAGCTATTTCGGAGTGTGTGGTCTGTCGTACATGTGGTGGCGATATTAAATTTTTAAAAGCAAGTCCCTGTGGACTTGGTTTCAAATTGAATGTTTTTTGTACAAAGTGTGACGATAATATCCAGAGTGTTTTTTCATCGCCTTTGATAAACACTGCATACGAGATAAATCGACACTTCACATTCGCTTTCCGACTGTTAGGAAAAGGATTGAGGACAATGCAGCTTTTTTGTGGTGTCATGGATTTAGCATCATGCATCGCACAAACAAGCTTCGATTCAATTATGAAAAATGTTGAAGAAGCTTCAACAGTCGTCGCTAAAGCGTCTATGAAAGCTGCTGCTGAAGAAGAAGTTCAAGAATGCGCCAATCAAGATAAACTACAATTATCTCAGAATGGAATTATTGTATCCGGCGATGGCACTTGGATGAAGAGAGGCTTTTCTTCGCTTTTCGGAGTTACAACATTAATTGGTTATTTCACGGGAAAAGTTATCGACTTCGTGGTAAAAAGTAGATATTGCAAAGAGTGCGAAATTCACGAAAAGCGGAAAGGTACGGCTGAGTATGAATCGTGGTTAGAAAACCATCAAGAACATTGTGCAGAAAATCACACAGGAAGCTCTGGGAAAATGGAGCCAGATAGTGCTGTGGAAATGTTTCAAAGATCATTAGAAAACTATGGGATTAAATATGAATATTACATAGGTGATGGTGATACAAAAACTTTTTCAAGCATCACGAATGCTCAGCCGTATGAAGACCTCGAGGTAAAAAAGAAAGAATGCGTGGGTCATGTCCAAAAACGTATGGGTAAGCGTTTCCGCCAAGTCGTCAGTGATAGCAGAAAATCGACGTCAATTATCAATGAAGAGGAATCAACGACAAAAAAAAATGCAAAAAGTACATCGAATCAAAGCAAACGAGTTAGTTTGGGAGGACGTGGAAAACTTACTGCTAAACTAATAGACGAGCTAACTATTTATTACGGTTTAGCAATAAGAAATAATATTGACTCTCTAGAAAATATGAAAAATGCCATATGGGCGATATTGTACCATAAATCATCAACGGACGAAGAACCTCAGCATACTTATTGTCCACCTGGAGAAGAAAGTTGGTGTGATTGGCAGAGAGCAAAAGCCAAAGGTACATTAGATACATACAAGAACAAAGCCGCTTTACCTGAAATTGTACTGCAGTCAATAAAACCCATCTATGAATCATTAAGTAACGATCAATTACTGGAAAAATGCTTGGGTGGATTTACACAAAATGTCAATGAGAGTCTCAATTCAAAAATTTTGAATATTGCACCCAAATGTAGTCCAGGTAGTAAGAGAATAGTTGATATAGCTACCAATGTTGCTGTATGTACTTTTAATGACGGGGCAGGGGCTTTATTAAGAATAGAAAGATTACTTGGAATAACAATTGGATACGAGGGGTACCACTATTGTCTTGGAGAAAATGCGAACCGGCTAAAACACGCACGAATCAATGCTACTAAAGCAACAAAAGAGGCCAGAACAACTCGTCGATTGGAAAAAAATAAACAACAACAATTGTTTACTGACGAAGAAGGCATACAATATGAAGCTGGAATGGGAGATTAAACGTAAGTTAAAAAAATAAATTAAAAAATTCATAAAGTTCTTGCTTTAGCTGCGCGCGACCTCGAGAGAAATGCACTTGTAACTTTAAATGCATTTTTCTCAAAACTACTTTTTCTGGCACGGTCTGGATGATAACTCATACAGTTTTAAATATTTTTTTATACTTTTTTTTTTAAATATTCGAAATTGTTTTCTCTATAGTCTGTCGAGTCGGATTTTTGATGTTGTGATTAAAAAATTTTATAAACATAATTAAAGTGTGACATTTATGACACAAAATGCACACTTTTTTTAAACTGCCGTAAATTGCCAAAATTTTTCGAATTTCAAAAATCCGGCTCGACAGACTATAACTACAACTTTATTTTACCAGAATTTTTTTACGTTTTGCAGATTTTTTATGTTGTAATTTTTGAAAAAAAAATGAAATAAATTTTTTTTATAAAGTTTAAATACTAATAAACAATGTGTAAAAATTATTTTTATTAATTTCTACTGCTATCTCTTCTAAAAACAGTTTTTCTTTTAGCGCGTTTTAGGCGCTGCTGAACGTATGTAAGGCCTTAAATAGAATAATTACAAAAATAGACCTTCATACTGGAATATTTGTTGGCCCTGAAAAGGGCCGATAAAACGTAGCAACACCGAATTACTTTGAACTCGTATACTTGGTGACGGCTTTGGTGCTCTCACTGACAGCGTGCTTGGCAAGTTCACTAGGCAACAAGAGTCTTACAGCTGTTTGGATTTCCCGAGAAATGATGGTAGATCGCTTGTTGTAATGAGCAAGTCGGAATGCTTCAGCGGCAATACCTTCGAAAATATCATTCACGAAACTGTTCATGATGCTCATCGCCTTGTTTCAGCACTTTGTAGATGTAGGTTGCGTAGCTTTCCTTCCTCTTACGCTTCTTCTTTTTGTCAGTCTTGGTAATATTTTTTTGGGCTTTTCCAGCCTTCTCAACAGCTTTACCACTAGATTTGGGCGGCATGATGATGTTTCTGCTATACACCAAGTCGAATTCAAGTAGCGGAAAGGATGATAGTCGCTGTGTGAGGGGTCTTTTATTGGTGTATGACTTAATTTTTACAGATTTTTCAGCAAATTTATTTCATATAAAAAAATAGACAACAACGAACTTAATCTTGGAAACATTGTCTATTGTTTTCTATGACCTTGCGCCATCTCTCAGGTAACATATGAATGCCGTCGCGAAAGAAACTTGCAGGCTTCGAGGCGATAAAGTCATCGACGAATTTACGCACATCGTCCAGCGTTTGGAACTTTTTATCCACTAAGGCGTGCTGCATTGACCGGAACAAATGGTAGTCGGATGGGGTCAAGTCTGGTGAATATGCCGCGTGTGGGAGAACTTCCCATCCCACGTTCAAGAGGGTCTTCTGAGTCGCGCGAGCAACGTGAAGTTGAGCGTTGTCATGCAGCAGTATGACTTGCCTACTTCCTTGCCCAGGAAATGGCCTTTTCTGATCAAGTTCTTCGCTCAGTTTGTTCAATTGTCGGCCGTAGCGTTTCACAGTCACCGTCTGACCAGTTTCCAGGAGTTCGTAATAAAGCACACCCTTCATGTCCCACCAGATACACAAGAGAACCTTCTTTTAGTGGATGTCTTGTTTTGGCGTCGATGTACTGGGTTGCCCGGGATCTACCCACGACTTTCTACGTTTGGGATTCTCGTAAAAAATATACTTTTCATTACCCGTCACAATTTTCCACAAGAAGTACTTTTTTGTTGCCGGACAAGCAGTGAAAGGGAAAGCAGTTCATACGTTGACCTAGGTTGTGTTCGGTCAACACATGTGGGACCCACCCTTCAAGTTTTTGAATTTTTCCCATTTGGGGCAAACGCTTGGAAATAGCTGTTTGAGTGACTCCTAGCTGAGCTGCAAGTTCTTGCTACGTTTGCGTTGAGTCTTCATCCAGTACAGCTTGCAATTCGGCATCTTCAAACTTTCGAGGCTCTCCAGAGCGCGGCTGACCACTAAGATTGAAATCACCACTTCTAAAACGTTTGTACCAATAATTACACGTTTCATAAGACACAACGTCGGTACCAAGAACACTAGAAATTGATTTCCGTGCTTTAGAAGCATTTTTTCTTTGTTGGAATTCGTATAGAATGCAATGCCCAATGTGATGTTTATCAGTTGTCATCGTAAACTCTGCTATTCTGAGAGGTTATGTAACTCAAGTACACTAGTCGTTCGGTGTTCTGAAACTTTGCGTCCGATCCTTTCAAAACCACAAAAGACCGCAAAAATATTTCTATTTTAAATATCATTTTAGGCTCGAAGAAAAAATCTGTAAAAATGAAGTCATACACCTAATATTTCATCCTGTAGCAGCAAAACAACATTTAACGGCACCAAAACATTTTTTAGTTCCCCGATTGTTTATGATATCGGTATGTGAACTGTTTTTCGTTGTTTTTTTTATTAAAATGTTGACTTTTAGACAAAAAAGGATCGGACACAATTTTTCCAACCCGTATCGTGTAGAGGGGTAAATTTGCTACGAACAAGCCCTCTAGAAATTTTTTGTCACACGTTGTATACCAATGGTTATTGTTGTGTAAATGTGGGGGAGGACATAAATTCGCGAATCATTCGAACCCACGAGAGTTTTCACAATACCTGTCAGGGAAATCGAAAAATGTACGACAAAAGAAACAATAATAAGAAAATAAATAGAACTAATTTTTTTATTGTTTACTTATTGTGTCCAAGCTGTAAAAAAATTGTGGTATTTGAAAATATAGAAGTATCAATACTTTCCTATATCGATATAGTGTGTGCGCGCGCGCGTGCGTGTTTTAAAAAATCTATCGCATACTGGCAATTACGGGGGAAATTTATCGTGATTTATTACACTCTCAAAAGTAACGTTCATGTTAGGGAATGTGCGAGCTTAGAAAAGAGAAAAATGAACTAAATAGGAGACATAATAGGACACTGAGATGGTAATTTACTCCCATTTAGAAAATATTGCTAAAACTAATGTCAACTGTGTTCACTTCTCTCTTTTTTAGCGTCATGAGTTATCTCATCTAGCCATTCAATGGCAAGGAAATAGCATAAAATACTGACACAACTAATACTTGAGACTGCATTAATTTTTGCACGTCACCTTTGTATTTAACGTGTCTGTATTATTTCATTAAAAAAATGAATCTGTATTTGTGAAAAAAATAGAGTATATCATACATGGAGGGGGTCGCTAAGCTCGGACAGTAGGCATACATATATATATTGTGGAAGAAAATTTTCCGAAATATTTTCGCGAAACAATTCGGTTAGTATTACAAGTTCGAGTACTTTCGAGTTCGCAGATAAAAAATTATATCATTGAAAGCACATTGAACACATTAGCTTGGGAAAGTTTCATTTTTTCAAAAAGTCGAACAGTCTTCGCGTCACGTCGACTTAAACGTTGAAAGTAAGAGAAATACGCCCAATCTCGAGTATAGACACGCGATGCGACTTGTCGCTGTTTAAAAACTATCTTTTTAATAATTGGCATCAAGACGCTGTCTAGATATCTATAGAAGCGTTGTGGACGGCAAGAAATATATTTTTGAGAAATAATAATAAATTCATGTCCACGACCAATTATTCTAGCAGCTCTGACGATAAACATGAGGTTAAATAGAGCAATTGCAAAAATTGACCTTCGTTTTGGAATATTTGTTGGCCCTGAAAAGGGCCGATAAAATGCAGTAATACCGAATTACTTTGAACTCGTACATTTGGTGACGGCTTTGGTACCCTCACTGACAGCGTGCTTGGCAAGTTCACCAGGCAATAAGAGTCTCACAGCAGTCTGGATTTCCCGAGACGTGATGGTGGAACGTTTGTTGTAGTGGGCAAGTCGAGAGGCTTCAGCAGCGATTCGCTCGAAAATATCATTTACGAAACTGTTCATGATGCTCATCGCTTTGCTGGAGACACCAGTGTCAGGATGAACTTGTTTCAGCACTTTGTAGATATAGATTGCGTAGCTTTCCTTCCTCTTACGCTTCTTCTTTTTGTGAGGCTTGGTAATGTTTTTTTGGGCTTTACCAGCCTTCTTAACAGCTTTACCACTAGTTTTGGGCGGCATGATGATGTTTCTGCTATACACCAATTCGAATTCAAGTAGCGGGAAGAATGATGGTCGCTTTTTGACTTTGACTTTAAAATCTTCGTTTATTTATATTTTGGTACATGTATTTGTGATATAAAAATTTATGCATATTATATAGCTATTCCTATACCTAAGTACTTAACTAGCTTATTTATATATTGTTCGGGGTTTCATTATTTTATTTTGGATTTTGTGTTTGTTGGAAGTTGCAAGTTTTTATTTCCAGGTTAAAATTTGAAAAAATTCCTGTATGTATTACGAAAAGAATAATGACTTATAGCTATCTTAAATCTAAGGCCTTAATTATATATACAGTATTTACATTATTTATTTACAGGTTTAGCACTTGATCTGTGGTGTTGTGTTTGTGTGTTTGTTTTTGTGCTGATTTGTTTGTTATCGCATGAGGATGTGATGCGGGAGTTTGTGTTTTAATATGTATGGGGCGTTCTCGCGTGTGATTTTGCCTATTTCGGATAAAAGTGGAATGTTTTTTATTTGCGTGTTGAAGAAGGTATCGGTGCGCTTGTGTATTTCTTCTTTTAATTTTTCAATACCTGTGGATCTGTGTATCTCATCGTTTGTTACATACCATTCCACTCTAGTTATTGATCTTAGGATTTTATTTTGTACGGTTTGTAATTTTTTAATGTTCGATGTGTATGTATTACTCCAGATTGGGGCTGCGATAGCATTATTGGTTTGATCATCGTCCTGTATAGTAGGAGCTTGTTTTTGTTGCTTAAGACGTTTTTGTATCCTATTAAGAAGTGCAATAGATCCTTAATTGCTTGTGCTTTGGCTTTCTATGTGCTTGCTGAAAGAGAGTTTATCATCTAAAACAACTCCCAGGTATCTGGCTGCTCTTTTAGGTTCTATTATTGTTTTTGAAACTTGAAAAGGGGGAATATTTTCTTTTTTTCTTTTTTTACTGAAAAAAACCAACTCAGTCTTTGTCTTGTTGATTTTGATTTTCCATTTGTTAAAATGCTCTCTTATTAAATTAATGTGTGTTTGTACATGGGATTGAGCTAGCTTTTTACTCCAGGAACTTGCGAAAATTGCCGTATCATCCGCGAATAGGGCTATTTCTGTCTTGTTTTTTTGTGGAATATCGGTTATGTAGTAAAGGAAGAGTATGGGACCCAGAATGGATCCTTGCGGTACTCCAGCTGCTATTTTTTGTATATTTGAGGATTCTCCAATTGCGATAACTGTGAACGTTCTGTTACTGAGATATTTTGCTATAGTTTTTATCAGGTATAATGGGATGTTGTAGCTGTTAAGTTTAAAAATGAGGCCTTTGTACCAAACGGTGTCAAATGCTTTTTCCATGTCCAGGAGAGCTAGCGCTGTTGATTTGTTGATATTGAAATTGCTACTTATGTGGTTTGTCAGTCTTACTAATTGTTGTACTGTGTTGTGTCCTTCTCGGAAGCCGAATTGTTCTTGAATTAATTGTTGCTGTCTTAGTTCGTGTGATTTGATTCTGTTTAGGATGATTTTTTCAAATATTTTACTGATAGTTGGTAGGAGGCTGATAGGCTGGTAATTTTGGGGGAATAGTTTATCCTTGCCGGGTTTCTGGAACGCTAGCACATTTGCATGTTTCCAATCACTCGGGAAGTGGCTGCACTTAAAACATGCGTTGAAGATATACGTCATTTGCACTATGGCTTTTCTGGGGAGGTGTTTAAGGACGATGTTTTGAATGGAGTCCGGTCCTGGGGCTTTCTTAGGTCTCGTGCGCTTGATTGCCTGTGTTATTTCACGAGGTGTAGCATACTGTGTTATTTACGTTAACTTCGTCGTTCATTATTTGTCTGTATTTTTGATTGACTGTTAAGGTCTGTCTCTGCGAGCCCAAATCCTCTGTAAGATGATGTACTGTTTCAAAATTTTCGGCTAAAGCATTGGCTTTTTCCTTGTTGCATAATGCCAGTTCTTGGGTGCTATGAAGGGTGGGGATGATTTGAGTTGTTTGTCTTGTAAATATTTTCGCCATTTTCCAGATGGAGTTATCCTGAATTTTTAGGCTTTTCAGTTTATTTTCCCAAGTATTATTTGTATGTTCCTTAATTCTGCGTTTGATAATATGCGAGAGTATGTTGCGCGCTATTCTGTAATTTGGGTTCTGTGTGGTTTGGTATTTTCTACGCGCTTTGTTACGATATTTAATGAGGTTGAGTATTTCTTCCGGAAGGGTAACTAAAACGTCTTTGCTGTTCGTGATGGGAATGGATTTATGTATTGCTTCTTTGATTTGCTTAGTTAGTTCTGTCGTGCATCGGTCTATTTCCGTCTTATTCTGTAGGTTTGGGTTAATTATTATGTTTTCACTCAAGTGGGTTGCGAATTTTTGCCAATCAGCTTTTTTATAATTTAGGAAATGCTTGTTTGTTTTTTGGATTGGTGTGTTATTTAAGAAAATCTGGACTGGTAGGTGGTCTGAGTCGAGGTCGTTTATGGTGTCTATATTGATATTTGGAATGTGTTTGGTGAGTGCAAAATCTACTATGCTTGGGAGTGCGTGATTGTAAGGGTAGAGCGTGTAGTTGTCTGGGGTTATGGCTGCTATGCTTGAGAGGCTGGTGTAATTGAAAATAGCTCTTCCGTTTGAGTTGTTGTAATGGCAATATTAATTTGTGTGTTTCGCTTTATAGTCTCCTATTGCAATGACTGAGTTTGCTGTGTTAAAAATTGTGTTGAGGTCGGCGGTGTTTATTTTGGTTTGTGGTCTTGCATATACGGATGCAATTATCAGGTTATTGCTAAGCTTAATCCCATGTGCTTCTATGGTTTGTGTATTGAAATTCATTTCTGTGCAGGTAATGTTATTTTTTGCAAAGATGGCTATTCCCCCTCCTCCTGTATTTTCTGGTCTGTCCTTTCTATAGCATTAATATCCTGGGATCTTGCATTTTTGTTTATCTTTGAGTTTCGTTTCATTTATAAGCAATAAATCTGCTTTGCGTTTGTCGAGCAAGTTCATCAGTTCTCTAATGTTATTTTTAATGCCGTTCGCATTCCAGTGAATGATTTGAATGCTATTTGTTATTGAATGAGTGGAACTATACATATTTAAGTACGACTGAGTAGAAGATTTGGCATTTCGATATGTGATCATTGCACGTTTCTAACTTGGAATTTAGCTCTCTGAACATATTCAGCATTTTGTCAAAGTTGCACAGTGTTTTGAGTCTTTGCATCTTCTTAACTATGTCTACAAAATCGGTACTATCATTATTGAGTTGCGATTCTTCGACTATATTGTTATTATAATTACGCTGGTGTGGTTGTTGTGACTCGTGTTGCATGGGTTCGAGCGCGTTTTCGGTTTTTCTATGATTTAATCTTGGGTCTCTATTTCCCGCAACTCTATTACCGTTGGCTAACATTGTGTGCGGTTTTGCGAGCGTTACGTTTACCTTACTACTGTACGAGTCTTGTTGATTATTTCTCCACTGCGACGCTGCTTGCGGAACCTGCGTTGGATCTGGCGTCGCTCCTGGCAGGGGGGGGGGGGATGCTCTAGTTGACATTGTCTCGATCTGCGTCATCCTATGAACCGCTCTCGCTCGAGGGGCTCGTCTCTGCTGGTTGGAGGTGGTGCCCCGTGCATTTGACGCAACGCGGCTCCTTGTGGCAGTATGCCGTCCCATGACTGAATCCCTGGCATCTGTGGCATTGGGAGATAATCTTTGGGTTTTTATATCTGTCCCAGGTGATTTTTACTGAGCAGATGTATCGAATGGCTCTCAGCTGTCTGACGTTGGTGTCGGGATGAAATGAAGCAAAGTACAGCACTCTGTTCGGATTCCCTTGCTTTCCTTGTTTCATCTTGGTTACTTTGATCGGCTTGAATCCTGCCTCCACTAGTTCTTCGACGATTAGCGCTTCGTCGATAGTAGGAAGTCCTTTGATTACATATTTCTTGAGTTTCTGACCAGGGGTTGCGTACGTGTGCAAGTTTAGCTTTGCTATTTCGTACTCAGTTTTTAGTTTGTCAAAGTCCTCCTTCTTTTTGGGCTGGACTATAATTGCTCCTTTTCCGAATTTCAGCGTTGTTCCCTTGTAGTTTTTGAGGATGTTAAGATGTATTTTGGCCTTGTCCTCCGGCAGTATTGATTCGCTATTTATGACTAACGCGGACACTTTTTCGTTAATTGTTGGCTTTATTTTGCTGTGGTGTGAGGTTGTCGACGTATCGCGGTCGTAACGGTTTTTTGTCGCGATCCCATCCTTGGATCGGAGAGTTTTGCTGTTGGAGGCCGCGCCGAGATTTTCCGACGCTCTTCTTCTCTTCTTTGTGTGTTTCTTCATGGTAAAAGGTTGCTGTACGTTGTTGTTGTTGGTGGATACTTCATTGGCCTGAGCCAAGAATGAAGTAGAACTGATGCTATGAATGGTTTGGATAATTTTGGGTTTGGATAAATTTTAAGGTTAGACGAATTTCGTTGTTGCGAACTGAACTCTTTTCTCCTCACTTTCAATCAGTCATAGAACTCTCTAGAACTCATCTGCCACTCCGGTCTGAATCTCCTAATCAATGATGGTCGCTGCGTAAAAGGTCTTTTATATATCAGCATACACTCCGACCGGCGCACATAATCAACTACGAGGGTGGGGATGAAAATACGAACCAGCGCACCAATGAAGCAGATGGACGATTGATTGATCGGATCGATTGCATGATGAGATAAGGATTGAGATTCGAGACCGTTTGCATGAGACGTTTGGATCGTGTTTAGAGACTCAAATATATCCGTGTATCAATTAAAAATTAGCTAACACAAGCATTTTATACCATTATTATCATTTTATAAATTGTGACAAGTGAAACATCGTTTTGCAAAATAAATGTTCCCCCCAAGATGGTATCCCCATCAAAAACGTCGTTGGGCCAAACTGGCCCTAATAATCCATTAAGACAAAAAAGAAAAAGAAATGAGGAACCTGAAAGGCATAGTACGCCAAATAAAAAACATGAAACAAAAAAATACCCAAACGATAGTGAAAATGAAGATAATGAAAGTGACCTCTCCGCTAAATCAGACTCTACATCAAGTGAAAGCAATAATACTGTGCTACGCCAAAGCAAAAATGTGAAAGTACCACCTATCATCGTAAATCAAAACATTGTGGACTTTAAACCATTTGTGAAAAAAGTAAAAGCCGAGTGCTGTGGGCAAGTACTTTTTAAATACAACAGACAAAATACGAGCGTGCTTACCGAAAGCAGTGATGACTTTACAAAAGTCAAATCGCTGTTTCTCCTGCTTTCGATACCACATCACACCTATTCGTCCAAGAAAGATACACCTAAACATCTAGTCATCAAAGGCCTCCCAAATATGTGTCCCAACGAAATAATCCAAGAACTCGAAACCCATCATGGCATCACAATAAAAAGATGCATATTGATGAAACAAAAAAAAGACCCACCGCACGAATATCCGCTATACATGACTACCTTTTCAAACATCACGGAAGCAAAGGAGGCAACCGCCAAGGTCAAGTGCATAAATTACATCAAGATTCAATGGGACAACTAGAAAAATTCAAGACAAGTTACACAATGTTATAACTGCCAAGCTTTTGGTCATGGTTACACACAATGTTCAAATTCACCTCGATGTGTTAAATGCACGCAGTCGCACAACACTCGAGACTGCATTAAAAGCAGGGACACGCCTCCACAATACGTAAATTGCCAGGGTTGTCACCCGGCAAACTATCGAGATTGCCCAAAATATATTGAGCATCTAAATAAGATCATCATGCAAAGAACCAAAACCAAAAACCACAGCAAAATAAAACCAAAACCATGATCCAGCAAAAAATTCCACACGAACTTCAACGCCTGGAATCGAAACTACAAGTGAACACCAAGAACATCAACTACCAGACCCAAAGCTACGCATCGATAGCAGCCGCTAGCCAGTCCCAAACATCATCAACTACTCAACTTTCTCCAATACTACAACAACAACAACAACACTAAAAACAACAACAACATTACCAACAGCAGGTGCTTCAGTTTCATGAACTAGTAGTAGAAATCGAACAACTAAATAAAGTTTATGATATCAAAAAACTAGTCAAAATAGCCAAATCAATCAATGTTAAAATGCGAGAATGTAAAGATGACGTATCCAAAATATTAGTTATAATTGAACATTTAAATAATAATGGCACAGAATAAATGATTAAAAATAATCAATATCATCCAATGGAATGCGAATGGAATCTCAAATAAATTACACGAACTAACCCATTTTACAAATGAACATAAAGTCGACATATTGTTAATTGGCGAAACAAAATTAAAAAATGCGAATCCTTGTTTCTTGAGAGGTTTTAAAACATATAGAAAAGATCGAATAGACCAAAAAGGTGGAGGAGGCGTGCCGATACTCATTCGCACCGATATTACTCATTACGAAGTACCTGTAAACACTGTCTCACTGGAAGCAATTGCAATCATGTTGCCGCAACTAAACATTTTAATAGTTTCTTGCTACCTACCACCTCACGCAAACTTGCAAGTAATTGAGCTGCAAAATATCCTCAAATTAAGCAATAAAGTATTAATCGCAGGTGATCTTAACTGCAAGCATAGATTATGGCACTGTAAAGCCGCAAATGTAAATGGAAATAAACTCTATAAAATGATACAAATGCTTCCAATAAACCTGGAATACCCAGACGACCACACGCTTATCCCCACCAACGGTGGCTTATCCTCCACGGTAGATTTAGTCGTGAATAAAAATGTAAGAAAAATATCCAAACCTAAAGTAATAAAAAGCTTAGACTCGGACCATTTCCCAGTAATTATCAAACTGAACGAAACATGTGAACTAATCGAAAATCGCACAATATTAAATTACAAATTCGCCAATTAGCATATGTTCAAAAAAACATTAGACGCAGAGCTGGTCATAAACTCCAAAATAAAAACGCGCGATGATATTGATCATAAAATAACAACCCTCACAAATAACATCAAACAAGCCATAAACAAAGCCATACCAAATGTAAATAATAAATGTATATCTGAAAAACTACCTTATAATGTCATTAAAACATTTAAATTGCGTAACTACCACAGAAGAAAATACCAACAAACTATACCATTTAGATACAAAGCGGCCTATAGACAACTTATAGAAGACACAAGAGATACTATTAATAAATATCACAACGACAAAGCAACACAGAGGCTAAAAACACTAAATGTCAAAAACAACACACTCTGGAATACAATTCAAATGCGAAAGAACACAAAAAATCATATACCAACGCTACATTCTCGCACAGGTGTAGTTTTTAGTGATATCGATAAAGCCAACGCCATTGCCGACGTATTCGAATCTACCCACACTCTCACGAAAAACCTAAGCAACAAAAAAACCGAACATGTAATAAATCAATCGTACATCGTATCAACAAATCAAATATAAAACCTTAAACATAAACCAAATTCAATTCACATCACCTAACGAAATTGCAAAACCCATAAATAGTGCAAAATCAAAAAAAGCTCCAAGCCAAGATGGTATACAAAATATAGTATTAAAAAAACCTGACAAAAAAAGCCTTAGTACAGTTAACATACAATTTTAATGCCTGCCTTAAATCAATATATTTCCCGAACAATTGGAAGAAAGCAAAGTTACTACCATTCCATAAATCAGGCAAGGACAAACTCTTTCCGCAAAACTACCGACCAATAAGCTTATTACGGACACTAGGTAAAATACTAGAAATAATTATCAACAATAGGCTTAAAGCCCATTTAAACGAACATGGCATATTGATGCGGGAGCAATTTGGCTTCAGACAATACCACAGCACAGCCCAACAACTTGCCCGCATGACCGATTTTATCAGCAAGAACTTCAATATCAACAAAAGCGTCGGCCTTCTCTTGTTAGATATTGAAAAGGCCTTTGATACTGTTTGGCACGAAGCGCTTATTCACAAGTTGTGCTCGCACAATATACCATTGTACATAACAAAATTTGTTGACAGTTATTTAAGTAACCGCACATTCCAAGTAGTAATAAGTAATGAATTGAGTTCAAATCGCCGTATCAAAGCTAGTGTACCACAAGGTTCCATATTAGATCCAATTCTATTCCTGCTATACATAAACGATTTACCTAAACATGCACATACACAAATAGCATTGTTTGCCGATGACACCGGAATTCTCTCAGCATCATGGAATAAAGATGTTATTCTAAGAACACTCCAAGAACATATACACAAACTAGAAATTTATTATCACAAATGGAAAATCAAAATTAATGTAAATAAAACCGAAATCCTAATCTTCTTACACAAAAATAAACCACCAAAAAATACTATTCAAATATACAATCAAACCTTAAATTTAACAAACAATGCCAAATATCTCAGCTTAACCCTAGATACCAAATTATCATTCTCCAAACACATAACATCTATTACTAAAAAAGCCCACACTGCAATATCAATATTATATCCACTCATATATAAAAATAGCAAACTGAGTACAAAAAATAAACTCATCATATACACAACTTGTATATGACCAATACTATTATATGCCTGCCCAGTTTGGATCAACACGTGTAAAAGTAATTATAAAAAACTCGAAATAATTCAAAATAAATGTCTGCGAATGGCAAACCTTTCCACACGTGATAATAAAGCACAACAAGAAAACAAAATCGAAAACCTAAAAAATGTTATCGAAACACAAACAATAAACTTCTACGAAAATAAACTACAACATATAAATATATTAAAAAAAGTTTGCGAAATCAGAACCAAACATCCATGGCTCAAATACAAAGTTCCTCAACAATTAATTATAGACAAATTGTGATAATATTGTAAATAATCAATTGCGCTTCCAATGTTTTAGTATATAAGCTTAACATAAAATTTTATTAGGTTTTTTGAATATTTTTCCTAATATTTACACAAATCATTACATTTAACATCATCAAAATAGTAATAACTTAAGTCTGATTTGAGTTAGCATCAAATGCAAGGAATCAAAAAGAAATCACATATCTTATTTACCCAAACCTAATGTACAAACCTTGATGAATCAATAAATATTATTTTTGACTTAACTTGACTCGAATGAAGCAGATGCAAAGGTGGGGGTAAGACTACACCATGGAAAAGTTCTGTCGAAGGGCTAGCCCAGGCCGCAATAGAAGGGTTACAACCATAACGACAGATGATCGTGCAGTTATGACTAGCGCACCAATCCGGTGTTAGCTAGTCTGTGATTGGCTAGCCAGTTGACCCTCATAATGCATAAATAAGCGTGCTCAAATGGTACAGATTGCAGATATCATTCGTGATCCGATCAAGACTCATTTTACGACTGTCGTTACTTTCACTCACTGAATCACAATGTCTGGCCGCGGCAAAGGTGGAAAGGTAAAGGGAAAGTCAAAGACTCGTTCGAACAGAGCTGGACTTCAATTCCCTGTGGGAAGAATTCACCGTCTTCTTCGCAAAGGAAACTATGCAGAGCGAGTTGGTGCAGGTGCTCCAGTCTACCTTGCAGCAGTAATGGAATACTTAGCAGCTGAAGTACTTGAGTTGGCCGGCAATGCAGCTCGTGATAACAAAAAGACCAGGATTATTCCCCGTCATCTTCAGTTGGCAATCCGGAACGATGAAGAGCTGAACAAACTTCTTTCTGGAGTTACGATCGCTCAGGGTGGCGTTCTGCCAAACATCCAAGCAGTACTTTTGCCTAAGAAGACTGAGAAAAAAGCTTAAACTTCTTACTCCAATGAACAAAACAACGGCCCTTTTTAGGGCCAAAAATTACTTTTACGAAGGAAAACTTCACGCACATAAGTTATCGAGAGACGCGGAAGCGGCTTGACGCAAAGATTAATCCTCAGAGTGCACACTATATTCACGTATCTCGTATCACTGATTTAGGTATATAAGTTTTCCAATTGACGAGGAAACGTGATATTTGACACATTTCCTCCTTACGCTGTGTTATTTGACAAAGTCAAAATAACACTAAATTAAATTTTTAAATCAAAATTAATCAAAATTTAAATCAAATTTTTTTTTTATACATTGTTATGAATAAAAAATGATGTACCATGTAATATTAAGGGGAGTAGGGATCTTCAAATGTGAAAAAATTAATAAGAAACGTTCATTCCAGGACTTAAAAAAGTGTGTAAGTAGTATAAAATTTAGGTGGGAATAGTGGAATTTGATGGTTTGGGCAGCGGGGCGCCTCGCGCCCTTTTGCCGTTTTTCAGGTCATAACCACCTTAGGTTTGAACTATCATAGGTTTCAATTGTATATGGTTTTACAATAATAACCACAACACCAGTGTCTTGCGATTACAATATTTTGTATGTCATTTTGTCGCGTGTTATTCTTGTTTTGTGTTATTTTTGCATGTTATTTTGTTTCGAGTTATTTTGATTTAACGTTATTTTGACGTGTTACCGAGGATTCGTTAATACGAAAAAAAGTTCAGTATTCGCAATGGAATTCTGAACTTTTTTTACCCCGCATCTAGAGTCCTAAATTTAATACCATCAAGAAATGCCACTTTATTTTCCGACCGTTGGGATCTTTTGAGATAGTATGCACTTTGGGGGTTAAAAAGAAAAAAAAATTAAGGAAATTTTCTTCGACTGCTGCCGCACTCTGTTATACAAAAATATGAGGTTTTTCCGATTATTTGAAATACTAGTATACGCATGCTTCATTCAATTTACTTATTGTTAGTTTGAATTCATTACTCAAAACTGGTATATTCGGACAGTGCATTACTGTAATATTGTCAGATATCCATCTAAATCTCATACATTTATTAAACATTTTTGAATACTATATCTTGTTTATGAATACTTAACATTCTCCAATTATCCGGAGTATCCCGAGAAATATTGTCAGGCAGGTTGTTAAAGGTCAGAGCCTATCTAAAATACCCTCATGGAAGCCGGTGTTCCATCATTTCCGGGTTATAATTTTTTTGCTGAAATCCCAGTATGTCGAGAACTTTTATATTGACATGAATAACTGACAAACGCTTCAAATGTTTCTTTCATATGAGCTGACCGGCCAATCCGGCGCGAGAACACTTTCGAAGGCATAGCATCGGAAAAGGCTGATGAGTAATGTAATTCGAAAAAATCGATTTTCCCATAAGGTTTAATGATTAAAAAAAAAATTCACCAATGTTTTTTCTTATCTTTTTCAAGAACTTCCTAATTTGATCTACTACTTACAATGTGCCATGAAGATTTCATCACACTAATCCTTACGGCTTCACCCTAACTATATGATTAAGGGGGAACAACCATTTAGAACCTTCAAAAAATCGATTTTTTTTTGCTTTAAAAGTTACTTTAATATTGGTAGAATACGAAAAACTTCATGACTTAAGCCAATAGCAGATTAGTTCATTATAATTAAGAGTCGCGGTAGCGACTCGAGACAAGTACATTTACGAAGCGAGTCGCACAAGATTAAGAGTCGCGGTAGCGACTCGAGACAAGTACATTTACGAAGCGAGTCGCACAAGACACTTTTACCAGAAGGACCGTGATTCTACTTGTTCTCGAAAATTGTTTCTTTAATATAGACTAAATTACAGCATTTTAAAGGTTCATGTAAGTTCACGTATTTTTTATTTTTTTTTCTCTTTCGATCGCCACAAATTAGAACCTCGTAGCTTAAATAGTATTAAAAATATTAATGTTTTTTTTTTCGTTGTGCCGAAAAATTGAGCATTTTTTCGCACACATTTTGATGCGCAACTGTCTTTTTCGCAGTCGCTGTCTAGTGACACTAGTGATATTGGTAAAACTCTGGTAATATTCAAACGATCGCTGGATATGACAGCTAACCGACAACCATACTATATTTTTGAACAGTCATGAGGTTATAAAATCGCGGTTAGTTTCGATCGACTTTTGGTTACAGTGACTTTTATTATAATAAGAAAGTGATAGTGCGAAAATAATAAAGTGTAATTCATTTCAATCATCTTTCGAACAGTGCTTAAACAAATATGAATTTTTTATTATTTTTTAGCCTGTATAATTTTTATTTTCCACATCTCACTCTACAACGGAGTCGAAAACGATACCTTTTCTCTTTTACCATAAAATGTTCCTCGAATGCAATAAAAAGGTTTATTTAAAAACCATTTTCCGTTTTTATTTTTTATAACTAAGAGAATGGTGTATGATAAACTCGTATTCCATGATTATTTAATATCTTTGTCGTGAGGTTAAAAAGATCGGGGTCAGTTTCAACTTTTGGTTAAAGTGACTTTTATATATATAAATAAAAGAGTGATAATGCAAAAATAAAGTGTAATTAAATAAATAAACTTTTGCATGGTGCCTAAATAAATAATTTTTTTTATTAACCCTAGCCCCAACAATGCATTTTTCTGAACGTAAACTCTAGAACCGAGTCGAAAACGGTGCCTCTTCCCTCTTCTCTTTTACCATAAAATGTCCCTTACATGCAATAATAACGTTTATTTGGAAACTACTCTCTTCGTTTTTATATAATTGAGAGAATGGTGTATGGTACCACTCTAGGTTTGAATTATATATGGTTTTGAATCACCCTAGAGTGGTAGAGACCTTAAATATATGAAAATACTATTTGCATTTGCAACCCAAAACGGAATCAAGTGATGCGAAATAGTTTTGAGCGAAAAGACATTTGATTCCAGAAAAAAAAAAATTCATAAGTACTTCACCAATTTGTTTTACCTATTGCTCATAAAATATAATTCGTGATCAATAAATGTTATAAAAGAAAAACTCGCGTAGTAGTTCGGTCAAAATTCTTGTTTGAAATCAAACGTCTGCTCTCAAAATTTCGTGCGCATACTTTTTTGTTTCAAAATCTCGTTTCGTTATGAGTACTTTTATTTAAAAACTGTCGGTGCATTCTGATGCTATTGGAGTACTTGTTCGGTATCATTTTTTATGAAATATTTTCCGATCCGTTGATTCGTTGGCACGCATGTTTCGGTGTAATATCTTTTGAAATTTTTTTTTAACAAAATTTAAAAAATTCAAGTTTTTACTTGTTCGTCGTTCGTTTATGCGTCGTATCTTCTCAGAACTACTGTACGTATTAAGTAATCTAATAATTTTATAAGTATTGACGGTTAATTACGAAGATTGAATTCATTTGAACACTTCTTAGATCAATATTTCACATTGCATTTTTAGTCCGAATATAGTCGCGATACACCAGCTCGAAATTTGATCATGTATCCATTTTTATCAGAAACAATTAAAAAATCGCTTGAGCGACCTTTAAAATTTTTATTCAGGATCCAATTCTTGAGAGAATCACTTTTTGATAAAATGTTACCATATTTTGCTGCAATACCGAAAAAAATGTTAATTCTTTTATATCATTCAGATACGTACACAATATAGACATATTTAATTGATAAGGTATGAATTCCATACAAAAAGTCAACAAATCCCCGCAAAAAAACAGCATAAATGCTGTAAAATAAGTTGAGACAAGTACATTTACTCCCCCCAAATAGTTTCTCCGGTAACAAATTTCAGTTTCGACACAAAACCTTCACTAAAAATTATAAAAGAGATTTTCTCCCAAGAAAACCAACCTTGCAAAAATTCTCTGATTCATAGCAAATCTCTCAAAAAATTATAGGAGAACCCCACAAAAATTTTCTTAATAAATTTGAAACTCACAAAAAGTTATCAGAGCCTCTCAAAAATTTATCAATCAAATTTTAATTTCTCAAAATAAACTAGTTTTTTTGATCGGCGAAGAAGAAAAAAATTATCGAAAATATCGATTTTTTTATTTTATGTCCGCCATTTCTCCAATTCTTAACTTATTACTAAAAGATTAGGTTTATCAAGTGAACACAGGCATATACTGACCACATCCTTTTGCCCTTGTGTTTCAGATCATTTTTCACGACGCTACAATTGGCACCGTAAAAAAAATGCCTAATGCGTAAAAATGCTATATCTCCATCAATTTTCAATCTTTTCTAATGATTAAAAATGGAAAATACTCATTGCAATATTTATAACAAACTGTCAAAATTTCAAAGACATTCATTTATTTCTTCCCCATCAAAAAAATTCTTTAAAATCTGCTCAATTTCGGCGTTCTAAATGGTTGTCCCCCCTTAAGTGTAGTAAGTGCGAAATTTTAATTTGTGAGACAACTTTTCTTTTCGTCAGCTGTTGGTATATACGGTCGATGATTATGTGTATACACACTGCTGACTGATCTAGATCTAGATCTAGAGACGCAGCAGCGTCTTGATGCCAAGTATTAAAAAGATAGTTTAAACGGCGATGGCAAGTCGCGTCGCGTATCTGTACTCAAGATTTGGTTGTTTTTCGTTGCGCTCAGAATTCAACTCGATGCCATTTAAAATCGCGTTGATTTATCGAAATTCTAATGCGATTTTATCTATATAATGTGACCTAATACATTCCAGCGATACCCTCATTTTTTTTCTACGACGCTTAGAAGTATGTGAACTCATAATACGAAGGAAAATATTTTGTTCATACATGACCGAAAATTTTCTTCCTCGCCCATGTATCCTCTATCAACGAAAAGTTTCCGGACAAAAGTTCGAAAAAGTTTCGGGACTATTTTTGATTCCATTTCGCTAGCAGTAAACATAAACAAATTTAGTAAACGGCATTTTGAAGGGGAGAAATTCAAATTCATTTCGCTTTTTTTGAAAATTCTCAACGATTTTTTTCACGACTAGTATGTTATTTTGAAAATGATGATTTTTCACCTTTTTTCTTTTCCTTTACAGTTGGACCACATTTTAAGAAGAAATTTTTTAAATAAGTTTCTTTAACTGGATTCTTGAAGAGAGCAGCTCAAGTTTCATATTCATTTTTTCAACAGTTTTGTACGATTTTTTTTCACAAAACTATTTTGATTTTTGTGAAAAAAGAAAAAAAATGGAAAATGCCGTGTAACACGAAAACTATTAGGTTTAAAAGAAAATCTCAAGAGGATAAAAAATTGCATCGGGTTTTGTTAAGTTCACTAGAATTTTATCAGATTTTTTTTTCTGAAATTTTTTTCCAACTACTTTCGGTAGAAACTCAGATAAATTGATTATTGCAATTTGAGAAATATGGGGATAAAATGTCAAGAGGGATAAAAGTTTTATTTTTTTCATCTTGAACGTAGTGAAATTTTTTAAGATTTTTTTCAAAATTTTTCTTCGAACTATTTCTGATTAAAACTCTGATCAATTGATTCGTGTATCTGGAGAACTATGAGGTTTGTGATAAAATATCTAGAGAGAAAAAAGTCGTATTTTCCAATTCTGAACGACTTGGAATTTTTATGGATATTTTTTTCGAAATTTATTTTTGATCAATTGAAAATTATCTTGACAAACTTTTCAAAAGAATTATCACATATTCAAAGCAATACTACATACCCGTGATATTTTCGTTAGATGAAATATACAACTTTTCCTTCTAGATATTTTATCACTTACCTCATAGCTCTCCAGATACACGAATCAATTGATCAGAGCAGTGGCGGATTTACACATTGTCTAGGTATAGGCTGTTCAATTTTTGTCGCGCTTACTTCTTCAATTGTAAGTTGCTAGTTTATTAAAAATAGATATTTCATGTGATAATAAAACCTAGTTATATAAAGAGCTTTTTTCTATATTTTTGCTTAAAAATTCCACAAAAAAATCATTTTTCTACCCGCATAGACTATTGTCTAACTGACAATTTTGTATAGAGGAAATCGGTATTTTTTGGGTGTATTTCCAAGCTAAGCAAAGCTCAATAACGTAGGATTATATAACACAGGGTAATGTATACTACTTATACGATAATGTACATTTGGTAAACAAAATTAAATTATCTTTATTGCTTATAAACAGATTACAAAATAATAAATTTGATTAAGCTTTGGAAGTTTCTTACAATAGCTTTTTGCGTGATTTTTTGTTGACAAAATCATCGATGATATCGTCGTAAGTAATCCTGATCATTAATTCCGACTCTATGCACAAAAGAGCTAAAGCGTTTAATTTTTATTGACTTAAGGACGACCTTAAATAATTTTTTACCCTTTTTAGACAAGAAAAGCTTCTTTCACCCGAACAATTTGTTGCTAGGGTACATAGTGCCATACGAAGAGCTATGTCCAAATTAGGATAAACGTTTTGTAAACTGTTTTCGTAGAAACGTAGATAGACGTTCCAACGATCCAGAATCTGGATTTACCAAAGTCCTTTCTGATAAAATGGGGCTTTGAAAATGTGTGCATTCTTGAACTCAGAAGATACTCATTGGCAAGAAACGACGTTGATCAGAATAGAGTTTTTCACTTTTAGAGAAGTCACAAAACTTGTTTTGGTGGAAGCCACGTTTTGTGATAATCTCCCTCAAGGCGTCATTAATTTCGCATAAGGCTGGATCTTTGTTTAGATTGACTGGTGTTTGCACTTGATCATTATTAAACGTCTGAGGCGCATCTTCAATTTCTAAACTGTTACTAATTATTGATGGTTTCTCTTAGTCAGTAACATAATTATCAGTTTTTGATGAAGTAGATTGTTCAAAAGATGTCTTTGGTTGCCGAGTTCAAATCTGTTTCATCTTTTCCAGATTGAGTAGTCCCAGTGTACATTGTTGAATTTCCTGATCTTTCGTCACTAATTTCACTTTTAAAAAAACTGTCGATTTTTATCGTTTTACGAATAATCTGTTCTTATTTATCTTTTTTTATTTTGACCTTCTTTTTGTACTTAGCTCCTCTAAGTCTCTTTCTCCCATCACTCATTCTAACAATTTTTTATCTAAGAATTGAAATGAAAAAGATGAAATCGGGAGTTTTATTTCTCGTGCGCAATCAGTACAATCATTTGTTCAGACAATAAATAATTAACCTCTAACGGTCATTTCTTTTATACTATGTATCACGAAAAATTCAACGCTTCTTTGCATAGCTTCCAAAATCGCTATGTACAATTGAAATACTTTGGAGAAAAAAAGGATTTTTTCAGAATTTCTTTTTCCAGAAATGCAATTAATGAATACTGCCCGATGAATTTTTCATTCCAAATTAATAATATAACAGTAAGAAAAATGTATGAAGTTTTATTTCTATATTTGATTGATTAAAAAATACAGCACAAGCATGAGGAATCTGTTGAACCACTATTTACGGTTGACATAAAAATGTTCAACGTTACCGTGTTTAAAGCTTGAAATAAAAAAAAATATTCGTACAATTCGCGAAACACTTTGAAAAATAATAGCTCAGAACCAAAGTGAAGTGTCAATTTGATATGCAATTATTGCAGTAAGCTATCAACCTACTCTTTTATCGCAGTGCGGGACTTCCCCGTTTGCCTTTGTTGCAGCTCTATCTTAAAGGTGACGTTGAAGATCCTCTCTTTTGCTAATAAATAAAACTATTAAAAATATTAGCACTCAAATTACATTTTAAATATTGTAAGATAGGATACTGAGCATCTTTCTCTTATTTCCAGGATAAATACATTCACATTCACACCGAATAAATCTATACTCTTGAAAGATAACAACGATAGATTCAAATATGAAAATGATATTTCGAAACAAACTTATATAACTTGAATGTTTATTAGACAATTAAACAAAAATTTTTAAAATCAGCATCGCTTTACATTTTTGTTTTTCGATTAGTCGACGCATTTGAAATTAAAAGAATCAAACGAAACCGAACCTTTAAGTTATACTCGTAACCGTATTTTGTTTAACTTAATGTTAAATTGGTTTTCGGTAAATATTGGGAATTGCAAACCTTTTGCCAAAAATATTTTTACAATATTTATATTAATCTAACATATCTATACAACGATACTTTTGCTTCAGAAATTATAGTTCATTGTTTACTTACTCCACGCAACTTTGAGCTTTATTAGTCACACAACCCAATATTTTTTGCAAGCGTAAAATTTGTTGTTTCATGCCTTGTTCTCTTTTGTTTAGTTTTCGATTTGATTTGTCAACATACTTTGGATTCCTGATCCTTCCGGAAAAAACGAATCGGGGAATCCAAAAAATTATAAAACGGGCCACGCAATATGAAACATTGTAGCGTTAACGGGACAGACCTAGTTAGAATTTTCGAAAAATCGATTTTTTTTTTTTATTTCATTTTCAAAAAGTAGAATCTCTTACGAACATTTTCCGCCCAGGTAAATGTAAATCGGACCATTATTCGCCGAAATACAAGACTTTGTAGCACGTCGTGTCTGAGCCATGCAAACCGTACTCAAAACTTTAAATGCGTTTTTCTCGAAACCATGTTTTTGAAGTCGGTGATCACTGTAGCTCGAGAACGGCTTTACCGATCGGGTTGAAATTAAGAGTCGCGGTAGCGACTCGTGACAAGTACATTTACGAAGCGAGTCGCACAAGACACTTTTACCAGAAGGGCCGTGATTCTACTTGTTCTCGAAAATTATTTCTTTAATATAAACTAAATTACAGCATTTTGGAGGTTCATTTAAGTTCACATATTTTTTATTTTTTTTTCTCTTTCGATCGCCACTAATTAGAACCTCGTAGCTTAAATAGTATTAAAAATATTAATGTTTTTTTTTTTCGTTGTGCCGAAAAAATGAGCATTTTTTCGCACACATTTTGATGCGCAACTGTCTTTTTCGCAGTCGCTGTCTAGTGACACTAGTGATATTGGTAAAACTCTGGTAATATTCAAACGATCGCTGGATATGACAGCTAACCGACAACCATACTATATTTTTGAACAGTCATGAGGTTATAAAGATCGCGGTTAGTTTCGATCGACTTTTGGTTACAGTGACTTTTATTATAATAAGAAAGTGATAGTGCGAAAATAATAAAGTGCAATTCATTTCAATGATCTTCCGAACAATGCTTGAACAAATATGAATTTTTTATTATTTTTTAGCCTGTAATTTTTATTTTCCACATCTCACTCTACAACGGAGTCGAAAACGATACCTTTTCTCTTTTACCATAAAATGTTCCTCGAATGCAATAATAAGGTTTATTTAAAAACAATTTTCCGTTTTTATTTTTTATAACTAAGAGTGTATGATAAACTCATATTCGATGATTATTTAATATCTTTGTCGTGAGGTTATAAAGATCGGGGTCAGTTTCAATTTTTGGTTAAAGTGACTTTTATATATATAGATAGAAGAGTGGTAATGCAAAAATAAAGTGTAATTCAATAAATAAACTTTTGCGTAGTGCCTAAATAAATAATTTTTTTTATTAACCCTAGCCCCAACAATCTATTTTTCTGAACGTAAACTCTAGAATGGAGTCGAAAACGGTGCCTCATTCCTCTTCTCTTTTACCATAAAATGTCCCTTGCATGCAATAATAACGTTTATTTGGAAACTACTCTCTTTGTTTTTATAGAACTGAGGGAATGATGTATGATACCACCCTAGGTTTAAATTATATATGGTTTTGAATCACCCTAGAGTGGTAGAGACCTTAAATATATGAAAATACTATTTGCACTTGCAACCCAAAACGGAATCAAGTGATGCGAAATAATTTTGAGCGAAAATATATTTGATTCCAGAAAAAAAAAATTCATGAGTACTTCACCAATTTGTTTTACCTATTGCTCATAAGATATAATTCGTGATCAATAAACGTTATAAAAGAAAAACTCGCATAGTAGTTCGGCCAAAATTCTTGTTTCCAATCAAACGTTTGCTCTCGAAATTTCGTGCGCATACTTTTTTGTTTCAAAATCTCGTTTCGTTATGAGTACTTTTATTTAAAAACTTTCAATGCATTGTGATGCTATTGGAGTATTTGTTCGGATCATTTTTATGAAATATTTTCCTATCCGTTGATCCGTTGGCACGCATGTTTCGGTGTAATATCTTTAAAAAATTTTTTTTAACAAAATTTAAAAAATTCAAGTTTTTACTTGTTCGTCGTTCGTTTATGCGTCGTATCTTCTCAGAACTACTGTACGTATTAAATAATCTAATAATTTTATAAGTATTGACGGTTAATTACGAAGATTGAATTCATTTGAACACTTCTTAGATCAATATTTCACATTGTATTTTTAGTCCGAATATAGTCGCGATACACCAGCTCGAAATTCGATCATGTATCCATTTTTAGCAGAAACAATTAAAAAATCGCTTGAGCGACCTTTAAAATTTTTATTCAGGATCCAATTCTTGAGAGAATCAATTTTTGATAAAATGTTACCATATTTTGCTGCAATACCGAAAAAAATGTTAATTCTTTTATATCATTCAGATACGTACACAACATAGACATGTTTAATTGGCAAGCTATGAATTTCATACAAAAAAGTCAACAAATCCTCGCAAAAAAACAGCATATATGCTGTATAAAAAGTTGAGACAAGTACATTTACTTCCCCCAAATAGTTGTTCTGGTAAAAAATCTCCTTCTGAACGTAAACCCTAACAAAAGTTATAAAAGAGATTTCCTCCCAAAAAAACTAACCTTGCAAAAATTTTCTCATTCACATCAAATTTCTCAAAAAATTATAGAACCCCACAAAAATTTTCTCAATAAATTGAGAACTTACAAAAAGTTATAAGACAGTCTCACAAAAATTTACCGATCACATCATAATCTCACAAAAGATGCTAATTCAAATTCGACCAAAAATGAAGTCTAAACTTTACAAAAATAAATTAAAACTATAAAAGCATTAATAGTAAAAACATTAAAGCCTATTAACCTCTTATAAAAAATCTTCCAATTAATTAAAAATATCGATGTGCTACAGTACAGTTGTTCTGCGCAAAAAGAACAAGAATAAAAAATTGGAATGAAAAAAAATTCGGATACAACAAAAAATTTCAAAAGAAAAAAATTAGATTGAAAAAAAATTTCGGCCGAAGTACTTGGCAAGTTTGTAACCATGAATGAATTAAGCAAATTGAATTGAATTAAGAACATTGTATAAATTATAATCAAAAAAACTAAATAATAATTTTTAAATAAAAAAAATAATTTTTATTGCTAAATGTACATAATGTACTATGCATAATTGATAAACGTTGTCATAACCTCGCTATGTACTTCGGTCGAAACTTTTTTTTTCCATCCAAATTTGTTTAGTCGGTAACTTTGTCAGCATAAATTTGGTTGTTTCGCAAATTTAAAAAGAGATTAAGTATATGAAGAAATATTCTAATAGAAATAAAGTGCACCTGAATTTTTGAAATGAAAAAAACAATCAGAATGAAACCAACTCAAAACGGAAGCAAGTGATGCGAAACCATTTTGAGCTAAAAGAAAAGAATTTCATTTTTTCATTGATATAAAATTCGTAATCAATAAACGTTATAAAAAAAACTGGTGTAGTACTTCTGCCGAAATTCTTTTTTCTAATCGAACATTTGCTCTCGATATTCTGTGCACATACCTTTTTTGTTTCAAAATATCGTTTCGTTTTGATTTCTTTTATTAAAAAACTTTAAGTGCATTTTGATGCTATTGAAGTATTTTTTCGGTGTAATTATTTATGGAATATTTTTCGATACGGAATTTTTTTTCCTAACATTTTTTTTTAATTCGACGTATAATTTACATACTTTATTTTGCTCCGAGAATTTTGTTTTATTTAGATTTTTTATAAAATTCGAAAACTTAGTGCATTTTATTTCTGTTGGTATGTATATTTCGGTCTAATATTTTTTGGAGCAATTTTTTTTTACAAAATTAAAAAAAAAATGAGTTCTTAATTGTTCATGGTTCTTTTATAGGTCGTATCTTTTCAGACCTACTACAAGTTTTTAAGTAATTTAATAATTTTATAGTTCTGACGATTAATTACGAAGTTTGAATTCACTTGAACACTTCTTAGAGAACTACTTTACAATGCATTTTTAGTCCCGATATAGTAGCGATAGAGTAGCTCGAAATTCGATCATGTATCCATTTTTAGTTAGCCGAAATCAGAAAAAAATCGTTAGAGCGGCCTTTAAAATTTTTATTAAGGGTCGAATTCTTGACAGAATCACTTTTTGATAAAATATTATTATATTTTGCTGCAGCACCGAAAAAAAATGTTGATTTTTTTGTATCACCCAAGTACGTACACAATACAGACATATTTAATTGATAAGGTATGAATTCCATACAAAAAGTCAACAAATCCCCGCAAAAAACAGCATAAATGCTGTAAAAAAAGTTGAGACAAGTACATTTACTCCCCCCAAATAGTTTATCCGGTAACAAATCTCAGTTTCGACACAAAACCTTCACTAAAAATTATAAAAGAGATTTTCTCCCAAGAAAACCAACCTTGCAAAAATTCTCTGATTCATAGCAAATCTCTCAAAAAATGATAGGAGAACCCCACAAAAATTTTCTCAATAAATTAGAAACTCACACAAAGTTATAAGAGTCTCTCAAAAATTTATCAATCAAATCATAATTTCACAAAAGATGCCAATTCAAACCTGCCCAAAAATTAAGTCTAAACTGCACAAAAAGTTATTAAATAAATAAAAATGATAAAAGCATTAATAGTCAAATACATTAAAACCTATTAAAATTCAATAAAAACACTTTCAACGAATTGAAGATACAGTTGTTCTACCCAACAAGAATAAGAATAAAAAATAATTATGAGAAAAAATTTTAATACAAAAAAGATTTCAAACGCAAAAAATTAGATTGAAAAAAAAATTTCGGCCGAAGTACTTGGTGAGGTTTTTCGCTTAATCATGTAATATATCACTTATGGTTACAAACTCGCCAAGTACTTCGGCCGAAATTTTTTTTTCAATCTAATTTTTTGCGTTTGAAATCTTTTTTGTATTAAAATTTTTTCTCATAATTATTTTTTATTCTTATTCTTGTTGGGTAGAACAACTGTATCTTCAATTCGTTGAAAGTGTTTTTATTGAATTTTAATAGGTTTTAATGTATTTGACTATTAATGCTTTTATCATTTTTATTTATTTAATAACTTTTTGTACAGTTTAGACTTAATTTTTGGGCAGGTTTGAATTGGCATCTTTTGTGAAATTATGATTTGATTGATAAATTTTTGAGAGACTCTTATAACTTTGTGTGAGTTTCTAATTTATTGAGAAAATTTTTGTGGGGTTCTCCTATCATTTTTTGAGAGATTTGCTATGAATCAGAGAATTTTTGCAAGGTTGGTTTTCTTGGGAGAAAATCTCTTTTATAATTTTTAGTGAAGGTTTTGTGTCGAAACTGAGATTTGTTACCGGATAAACTATTTGGGGGGAGTAAATGTACTTGTCTCAACTTTTTTTACAGCATTTATGCTGTTTTTTGCGGGGATATTATTATTTCTGTTGCTCTTTTTGCTGAAAGTTATTACTTCGGTTTTGCTCGCATTTAGTGAGATTTTCCATTGCTCATAATATTTTTCTAAGATTCTCATATGTATTTGTATTTGCTTAGATGCTATTATTGCACTGTGCGAATGCGCGTACAGAGCAGTGTCGTCCGCAAATAGAGCAGTTTTAGTTTTTGAGAACATCGGTATATCGTTGAGATAGATATTAAATAGTTTCGGCCCAAGAACAGAGCCTTGTGGGACACCAGCTTTTATTTTTCGTTTTGTTGATGTTTCACCATTTATGGTTACTTGGAGATGTCTGTTTCTTAGGTACGATGATACGAATTTGATAAATACATTTGGGTAATTGCTTTGAATCATTTTATATATAATACCGTCTATCCATACTCTATCAAATGCTTTCTCAATATCTAGAAGCAACATCACAGTAACTTTGTTGAGGTTAAAATTTATACTAATATCATTGACTATTCTCACTAGTTGCTGGACTGTGTTGTGTTTCTGCCTGAAGCCAAATTGGTTGTCTATAATAATGCTATTTTTCTTTTCGAAGGCAGAAAGTCTTTTATGGATGACTTTTTCAAGTATCTTGCTCATGGTAGGCAGCAAACTAATTGGCCTGTAACTACTTGGATCGTTCTTGTTTTTTCCACTTTTGTAAATGGGAATTATGTTAGCAGTTTTCCAATGTTTGCTGAAATAATTGAACTTGATTGACGAATTTATTATGTAAGTAAGTTGAACGAGTGCCTTACGAGTCATCTTCTTAAATATGATATTTTGGATGTTATCTATGCCTGGAGCTTTTTTGGAAGGAAGTTTTTTAACAATATTTTGAATTTCTTCAGGCGAGCTAATGTATGCATTCCAGTTAGGCGTGCTTGGAGACTCCAGATATTGGTTCACTGTCGTTACAATTTCTTTTTGTTTATCTGAGTTGTTCTTCAAATCTAGGGCATGAACCTGTTCGAATTGTGTTGCCAGCATATTTGCTTTCTCTAGGTTTGTCACGCCTTCTATATTATTCGTTGTTAGTGTGGGAATTGTAGAGTATTCTTTTTTAAATATTTTTGTCATTCTCCATAATGATTTGTCGTGTATATTGAGCTTTTCAAGTTGTTTGTGCCATTTTTTGTTTTTATGTTTGTATATTTCTGAACTTATTGCATTTTGTTTTCTTTTTAATTGTATCTTATATAAGGGTATTCTTGTCGTTTGCCATAGTCTTCGGATTTTATTTTTGTTTTTAATCATTTCAATTATATTAGCTGGTAAGTGATCTTCTATTAGGTTCATACTTTTTACGGGAATGCTTTCTTGAGTATAGTATTGGATCTTATTCGTAAACTTTTGGATTTCTTTATCCAGTTCTTCTATCGAGCGAATCGTGTTATTGATTTTGATTTTTTGGTCTATCAGCTGTCTGAATTTGACCCAGTCTGCATTCTCGTAATAAAGTCCCTTTCTATTTTCGTTGTGTTTGAGTTGAGAGCCCAGACGAAATTTTATTGGATTGTGGTCAGAGGAGAGAGTGTTTATCGCCTCAACAATTGACATTTGAGGGACGTTCTTGTTTACTACTATATCTATTGTCGTAGCGCTTGTACCGTTATCGGGGAAGTGTGTCGGTTCGTCTGGGAAGAGAATATTACAGTTATTTTGAAGACTATAATTAAATAATATTCTGCCTCTGGTATTCGTAGGACGACTGTTCCATGCTGGATGCCTTGCGTTTAAATCCCCTGATATTATAACTTTATCTCCTATTCCTAGTAGTAGTTCCCAGTCTTTGGTCTGATACCTTTTGTTTGGGCTCATATACACCGCTATTATGTACACGTTAGATGCGAGTTTTATGCATATATTTTCTAAGGAAATATCTTTATTCATTTTAATTTCTTTATGCGGTATTGACTTTCTAACAAGCATTGCGATACCTCTTTTTTCGCCATTTTGATCTTTTCTTATGCATTTATAATTTTTTATATTTAGAGGTACTTGATCTGTAAGCCTAGTTTCGTTTATCATTATTATATCTAGGTTGAAATCGCTTATAAAATTAATCAGCTCTCCTACTTTATTTCCGAGGCCATTTGCATTCCAGCTGCAAATATTTAATTCAGCCATCTAACTTTTGACAAAATTCAAGCAACACTTGGAATTGTTCTCCAGCAGATTTACAGCTTTCTATTTGTCTTTTAAATTCTCTCACAGTTCTCAGCATTTTTTCGATATCAAATATTTTATTCAACTCTCTTACTTCGTTCGTAAGCGTTATAAAGTCTGTGGCCTTTACTTGTCTAGTATTCTGCCAGTTTGTTGTGGTTTGGGATTGTCCCGCGCTGTTCCTTGTGACGGCAGCGTAATTGTGTCTACTTGGGTGAGTATTGTTTTCGTAAACAGTGATGTGCCCGGGTCCTTGGATATAGTTGGTTTTCTCTATACTGTTTACATCTTCTGTTGATGCGAATGTTGTCGTTGTTTTCAAATTTGGATACTGTTGACGATCTTGGATATCAGTAATTCGTGTGTATGGTTTCGAATTAAATCTGTTTCTTTGCTCGCTCTTTCGGTTTTCCAACATTTGGAGTCGACGTTGGTATTCTCTACATACTGTTGCGTTTGCAGGATGAGCCTCTCCACAGTTGGCACATTTCGCTGGTTCTTCCTTAGCCTTCGTACAGTCTCTCGTTAGGTGGTCACAGGCACATTTCAGGCATAGTGGTTTGGCGTAGCAGTTCGTTGTTGCGTGGCCCCACGCTTGACATTTCCTGCACTGCGTGATTCTCTTTTTATTAAGGCATCTTCTCACTTTAAACGCCTCAAAAATAGGCTGTTTTTGCGATTTTTTTTCGAGGATTTTTGCTTAAAATTATGGGATAAAACGGATCCTATGTAATAAACACATCTTTCAAGTACATGAAAAAATTTTTATTTTATTTTTTTAAACAATTATTATAATACATCAGTAGCATTGAAAAACCCGTGTAAAAATGTTATGGTCGTGGCTTGTTGATGGTATCTCCGAGACGGGTCGTCTGAAACAAAAAAATAAAACTGTTTTAGATTCAGTATGTCAGTGGCTATAGCGCATATCATCAGATTTTTGATATTCGCGAAAATAACAAAATGGCGCACGTTTTTCGAAAAAGTAAAAAAAAACCACGATTTTTTTGCAGTTTTTTGTAAAAAAAAAATTCTTAAAATCAAAATTTAAAAAATCTGATGATATGCGCTATAGCCATAACTATGAAGCATATGTCATTCAAATTTCATGACAATCGGCCGGATAGTTTCCGAAATTTCATCAACAAAGCACCGAAAAACCTTGTTTTGAGATAACTGCGTTTAAAGTTTTGGTTGCAGAAAAATCATGAAAAAACCTTACCTCGGGTTAATCAGCGATGCCTGCTCCATACAATGGACCTTCCGATTCTTCGTAGAAGGTGTGTTCGTCCAAAGTAGCTTCCCTTCGTCTCGACCTAGTCTCTTTTGAAGCGTTAGAGCTGCGGCGGTTCCCTACGCGTACGCGATCACTGTCGCGTTTCTCGGCGTATTGAACGGCGATAGGGCCTAGTTTGACACCCATCACCTCCAAAATTTTTAAAACAGGTTGTAGCCCTTCGTTATAAATGCATGCCGCTGTTTGGCAAGCAATTTCCACGGTTTTTCTTGATGATGTTTCTTGAAACATCTTTGTTACAAACTTTACACTTCACATATTGTTGTAATGTAGAAAAAACAAGAAAAAACTGAATAATACTATATCCAGCCGTTGGATCGATGTGTACATCGAAACTTGTATCGTCCGATTTTTTTAATTTTGCTGCACTCGCACTAGCATGACTCGTATCTGCTTCAGACTGGTGTGGAAGCACTCCACGAAATTTTCTTTTTTTAGATTTCGAACTTGGACGTCGCCACGTGGCACTTTGTTGCGAAGTCTTTTTATCCATTATAACAATCCTGAGCGCAGAGATGTTGCCGTTACGAAGTTTCAAATTAGACTGATGAAATAACAGTTTAGCATCGTTGCCGAGTGATTTTCTTTTGAAAAATGCACGTGTTAAGGTCTTATTACATGAGTATAGACCCGAAAACAGAATATACCTAAGCAAGGGGTACTACATTAACAAAAGAACACGGCTATTCAATTGTATAGAGTCAGATATACAGGGACCGTCCGAGCGGCGTGAAAGGGATCGCCGGGTACTCTCAGGTAGTCACCTAACGGTCGCCAAAAAATGTAGTTAGACTCGTCCGATCTTTATGAAATTTCGAGATGACATTTTTGAAGATATGTACTTTCAAAATTTAAAAAAAAAAAAAAATCGATTTTTTTAAATTTCCAAAGTGAGAAGACGCCTTAATGTAGTATTCCCACTCAATTTTGGTGTGGTTCAAGTATTTAATTTTTTGTTGTAGCTCTCTGAGCTGCGTATTACCCATTATAACAATCATGTGCTTCGTTTGCCTGGTGTTTTTCATGAGGTTCACCGACATGACCTTGTAGTCTTGCTCTTCAATTTCGGTTTTGATGCCGTCGATATCAGTCGTTCCATGTAGCCCTTTTATTACAAAAGTTTTTCTCTTTTCGATTCTATCGGTGTATGTATGGAAGCTAATGTCTTTCTGTAACAGGATCGCTTTAAGGAGTTCATGTTGGTCTCTTGATTTGGTAAAGACTTCGGTGAATTCTCCGTGATTTTTAACGTAGAATTCTGAATGTAATAAGTCTTTAAGGCTCTTCATAAATTGTTCATGGCTCTGTATGTTGCCATGTACCACTATTGGTGGTGGTCTTTTCGTTTTGATCTTGTCTGACTTTTTTCCCGAAGCACTTTCACTTATTTCATTGTCATTATCATCATCCGTGTCACTTCTGTTCATTTGCACATCTTTATCTCTGGTTTTATCTGTCAAAATTTCAAACCTGTTTTTCAGCTGTATGTTATTATCTCCGATTGATTGTTTTTTAAACCTCATATTGGGGGAGATTTCACTTTTGCGTTTTCTGTCTATTATCACAACATCACTGAAGCTGCCATTTGCTTCCCCTGTGGACGGGGTATGGTCTTGACTTTGACGGTCTTGTTTGCTTATTTTAGCTTTATGTGAGTATTTTTTGTCTATATATTTTCTTTATTATTTGAATTTGTTTATGTTTTCTCGTCTCAATCGGTACTAAGTTTCGAATATTCCGGATTCGGTATGCAGAGCGCCTGTGGCGAGCTCGATTTCGGATACATCCGCGTTCGGCAAACGACGGACGAGAACGGGACGAGAACTGGTGCTTTCAGCGTGGTATGGTCGTTGGCTGGGAATTATGATGGACGCTTTCAATTTATACGAATAATCCAACTCAATAGTTGAACCCGCATAATTACATAAATGTTTCGAAAATTTGGAAAGGATTTGATTTGTTATGGCGAAAAAAAATCCTATCCGTCCCCCGTGTTTCGTGACTCCAATTTACTTTTCGGAGTAACATCGTGGGACCTTGGCCGGCCATTTTGACGAGGGGCACGCGCCACGATGCGAACTGTTAAATGTAAAAAAATGCACAAGACGATCGAGGTCTTCAATTTCACTTCCATTCATAATGATTTAAAACCGTCCCATTTGTGCGCAAAAATGAGAGCCAACGGCACGCGGTGTTCCCAAGCGGTCACCCATCCAAGTACTGACCGCGCCCAATGCTGCTTAACTTCAGTGATCGGATGAGAACTGGTGCTTTCAGCGTGGTATGGTCGTTGGCTGGGAATTATGATGGGCGCTTTCAATTTATCTGAATAATCCAACTCGATAGTTGAACACGCATTATTGTATAAATGTTTCGAAAATTTGAAAAAGATTCGATTTGTTACGGCGAGAGAAAATTCCTATCCGTCACCCGTGTTTTTTGACTGCAATTTATGTTTCGGAGTAACATCGCGGGACCTTGGTTGGTTATTTTTTCGAGGGGTGCTCGCCGGGAATGCGAACTGTTAAATGTAAAAAAATACACAAGACGATCGAGGTCTTCAATTTCTCTTCCATTCTTGACGATTTGAAACCATCCTATTTGTGGGCAAAAATGAGAGCCAACGGCACGCGGTGTTCCCAAGCGGTCACCCATCCAAGTACTGACCGCGCCCAATGCTGCTTAACTTCAGTGATCGGACGAGAACTGGTGCTTTCAGCGTGGTATGGTCGTTGGCTGGGAATTATGATGGACGCTTTCAATTTATCTGAATAATCCAACTCGATAGTTGAACACGCATAATTGCATAAATGTTTCGACAATTTGAAAAAGATTCGATTTGTTACGGCGAGAGAAAATTCCTATCCGTCACCCGTATATTTTACTGCAATTTATATTTCGGAGTAACATCACGGGATCTTGGTTGGCTATTTTTTCGAGGGGTGCGCGCCGCGAATGCGAACTGTTAAATGTAAAAAAATACACAAGACGATCGAGGTCTTCAATTTCTCTTCCATTCATAACGATTTGAAACCATCCTATTTGTGGGCAAAAATGAGAGCCAACGGCACGCGGTGTTCCCAAGCGGTCACCCATCCAAGTACTGACCGCGCCCAATGCTGCTTAACTTCAGTGATCGGACGAGAACTTTTTTTTTTTTTTTTGAAAAGTATTTATTGATATGAGTGTACATGGCTTTGGAATATTCGGTTAATATAAATACATAAAGACAACCGTACTATTAGATAAGTAAGTCCAGATATGGCCGTAGGAGAAAGGCGCTCGTCTGGAATAAATGTCGTAGGTATGAAATGGTGGATCGAGTCATATTAACATGAGTAGTGTCGGTGCAATACCGAGAAAAGATAACTCAGCAAATTTAATTTTTGCTATTGTAATAAGGGAAAAAAACACAGTTATATTGGTAAAAACCCTTAAGAACGATGAAATTAATAACTAACTTATACTAACTAGGCTAAATTAAACTACGGAATTACATTTATTTATTTATATACATTATTGTCTTTGTTTAAAAATTGCACATAGGTTTAATGACGTCTAGAGCGTATTCTTTGGTTTCAAATTGCACTTAGGTTTAAAGGCGTCTAAAAACGTAGTCTTGCTCTGGCGATGAGGATATTTTTACGTCTGTTTAGTTCGTTAATATGGGGACAGTTGTGGTTCAGCCAAGGGTATTTGTTGAGTCTCAATCTATGAAAGTCGAGGAAGTCTCTTTCGGGTATAGAAGTTGATTTGGAAAACAATTCTCTATTGTGGTTGAAGTCATTAGGAGTGAGCGAGATTCTTTTATTGGCCTTGTTCCTTTTCCAGTGGTAAATAATCGGGATGTTGTTTGATGTTTGAAGAAGTCCAAGTTGGTCGCAGTATATGAAAACTTGTGGGGTTAGGTAACCAGTAACGATGTTGTGGGCTGCTTGTTCGAAGATTGGGGTGGATATGGTTTGAAGTATTGGATTGTTCGTCGCTGGGATGTTGGAGAAGTAGTTTCTGCAGAGTTTGAGTATATAGTTGTCGATCCTTGGTATATTTGCCTGGCCGTATAAAATTTTATTAGATATGAAGTGTAGATAGTCTGTATGTGCGGATCTATATGTGTGGAGGCATTTCCTTAAGCACTGACGTTCGAATCTTCTAAGTTTTTCCATCGTTGTGTGGTTGAGGTTCCACCAAGTCGGGGCTGCATAGGTGAGGATTGGTCTGATTAGCAGAAGGTATAATATAATTTTAGTTCTGCTGGTTAGATGTTTGTTGTAAAAAATGCTTAGATTAGCTTGGTAGGCCTTTTTTGCTTTTTCGAGTTGCATTTCGATGTGGATGTTTCCTCGTAAGAGATTGTCAATATGGACTCCGAGATATTTGACTGAGTTTTTGTGGGGCACTGGGGTTTTAGTGTTAGTGCCTGGGATTGTCGCTTTTATTTTGAAGTCTTTATATCCTGTTCTGTTGATCCCCCACATTTGGTTTAGAGGTTTTCTGAAGAGTATTGTCTCGCATTTAGTTGGATTGAGGCGAAGATTCCAGTTTATGTACCATTTGTTAATTTTTTCGACTATTTGTTCTAGTGATGATCGTGTTTGTTCTATTTTTTTGGCTGTGGTATAAACGATTACGTCGTCAGCGAAGGCTATGGCTGAGATAATTGTTGAGGCTTCAGTGATGTTGTTGTTAATGACGTTGTTGTTTATACCAAAGGCGTTTAATATGTCTGAGGTAAAAATATTGAAGAGAATCGGAGAGTTGACTGTTCCTTGTTGTAGTCCTTCTTGTATGTTGAAAATCTCAGTTGATGTATTGTTTCCGTCCCATGTTACAAATGTCTTGTCTATAATCATGTCCCAGATGTTGTAAATCAGTGATTTTGGGAAATTTTTTTTGTGAAGTTTGTAGATCAGTCCTGCGAGCCAGACGGAGTCGAATGCTTTTTCGAGGTCGAGTAATGCTGCTCCCACGAAAAGTGATTTTTCGATATTTGTATTCAAGTCAGCTAATAATTTGTGAATTGCATGAGTTGTTGAATGTTTTTGTTTGAAGCCAAATTGTGAGTGGGGTATGATGTTATTTGCGGTGCAGAAAGACGATGTGTTCTTGTTAATGATTATTTCGAATACTTTGCTAAGGTTAGGTGTGAGGCTGATGGGTCTATAGCTGGATGGGTCGTTGGGGTTTTTATTTTTTTTGAGTAGTGGCAATACTTTTGCTCTTTTCCAAATTTTTGGAAAGTAATAATTATTTAAAGCGTTGTTGAAGATGATGGTGAGCGCGATTGTAATTTTAGGTGGGAGGTGTTTGAGCACTATTGATGGGATGTTGTCGAGTGCTGCTGACGTTTTGTTGGGGAGTTGTTTTAGAATTTTGTGAACTGATGATGAGTTGCAAAAAATGTTGAACTGATCATTGTCTGTGTGTGGATTCGTAGCTGGATTGAGGTTGTTGAAGGTGGTTATTGTGATGTTGTTTTGTTTGAGGGAGGTGAGTTCAGTAAGTAGTCTGTTGGTTGTGTTGTTAACGATTTCAAATAGGCGTGTGTTTTGATTTAGGTATCTGGGCGAGTTGATAGACTCGTAGTATGCTCCAATGGCATTGAGTTTGTCAGATTGTTTTGTGAATGTGTAGTTGTTGTTATTGGCGGTGAGGTTTGCAAGGTTTATGTGTGTGCGGTTCAGGAGGTTTTGGTTTTGTATTGGTATTTCTATATTGTCAATTTTTATTGGTTCGTTGGGCCGAAGTAGACGGTTGATTTTAGGAAAAAAAGTTTCTGGTTTGCGGTGGTCAATTTGTTTTAGTTGGTTGATCCAGTAATTTTCTGTCGATTTTCTGAATTCAATTTTGAGTTGTTTTTTTATGATCTTTAGTAGATTTTTTGTGATTAGTGTGATAGAGAGTAGTCTGTGTGGGTCAATTGTGGATAATTTGAACATGATAGAGATTAGAGTTGATTTATTTTTTTGCAGTTTTGTTATTGTTGAGTTGAGATATTTATGAGTATTGTTGGTTGGTTTTATTTTTGGGACTGTGTTGTTAATTGTTGAGGAGATGCTGTCGTTAATTTTTGTAATTGCATTATCAATTTCCTCTATAGAGAGGTTTCTTGTGGACGGTATTGCTTCAGTGTAGTTTTCCTCAAGGTGTTTGGAGAATCGGTTCCAATTGGTGGCTTTGTAAATGAATCTTGATAGGATTGTGTCTGGGTTTATTGTGTGAATTTCGTCGGTGTTAAGTGAGATGCTGAAGGATATAGCATTGTGGTCGCTGTCATATGGGAGAGTTTTAGTTTTTGTCATAGGTGAATTTAAGAGTTGTAATCTGGCGTCTATTATTGCTAGATCGAGGTAGGAGCCTGAGGGTTTGTATGTAGGGTGGTCGGAGGGCAGGATTCGCAAATTGTATTTAAAAGCATTGTTTGTGTCCCAACGTGCTAGTAGTTTTCCTCTTGTTGTGTTAGTGAGGTCACCCCAACGAGTGTGTCTTGCGTTCAAATCTCCGGCTAGTATAAAGTAGTTATTGTTTCTGTGAAGGCTGAGTTTGTAGAAAAGAATATCGAGTTCAGTTGAAAAAAGATCTCTGTAATCGTTTGTGGCATATATGCTAATAATGAAAAGGTTTTTTGCGAGCTGTGTGTTTATTTTAATTATGGTGAACTCGATGATTGAGTTCGTGTGGGATGATGGATGCGTTATTAGAGTGTATGGGATTTCTTTTTTTATGAGGATGGCTGTTCCGCCTCCGCGGGTTGCGTTGGGACGATCTGTGCGAATGAGGTTATAATTTTGGAATTCGAGTTTGTGTCTGTGATTCAGTTTTGTTTCTGTGAGCAGAATGATGTCATGAGCGTGTTTTTCAGAAAACTTGATGAGTTCGAGTCTTTTTTGGTGCGAGACTAGGGAATTTACATTTATTGCTGCTATGTAAATGTTTTTGAGAGGTGGATGGGGATTATTCATTGTTTGGATAGAGGGAAGACAGGAGGAATTCTATTTTTTGCGTGTTTAATGCTACCTGTTTAGAGATAGCTGTGAGCTGTTCTGATATAATTGTTGCAAGTTCCTTTTTGATTTCGTTTAGCCAATTCGTTTGCGGTTGCTGTGTTGCTTGTGTTGGGGGAAGGTTGTAATTGTTTGTCGATGAAATGTTGTTATTGTTATATGCGGGTTGAGAGTTTGGTGTGTCTTGGTGGTGTGTTTGTTGGAGAGTGAATGCGGGTGTGAGTGCGTAGTTTTTTGCAGCTTGTGCGTATGATATTTTTGGGTTTATTGTTTTTGGGATTTTAGTTATTTTTTCTTGTATCGAGATTATGCGATTTGAGTGTTGTTGAGTTTTGGTTTTTTTAGCAAGCTTGAGGTAGGGACAGCCCTTGTATGAAGCGGGGTGTCCGTGTTGACCGCAGTTTGCGCAGGTGAGGTCATTCGGGTTGGTGTTATTCGTAAATGAGCAGGTTCCTGGCTCGTGCGATTGTGCGCATTTGACACATCTGTAGCTGAGGTGACAGTTGCTGCTGGCGTGACCTACTCTCTGGCATTTTTTGCATTGAAATATAGTAGGTTTGCGGAGGTGTTCCCATCTGACTCGTTGATAGGCCAGGGTTCTTATTTTAAATAATTGAGATATTTTGCTATTGTTGGTAACTTGTATAAGGTGGTGGTGACGGTTCGGGTCGGATTTGTCGAATTGAAACAGAGCGACGTTAATAATTTCAAGGTCTGTAAGATTGAGTTCTTGAATTTCTTTTTTGATGTCCTCTGGAGTAAAGTCACCGCGGATTCCTTTTATTATTATGGTTTTTGGTTTTTCTTCGGACGGAGTGTATGTGAAAAATTGTATTTTGTTAGCGATAAGAGCTGATTTTATTTTGTTGAAATTTTCAAGGTTATTTGCATATATGATATGATTGTTTTGGTCCGTTTGTTTTAGTATTATGTCAGTTTTTTGAATATTTAGACTCGTAGTAAGAGTAACGATAGCAGCGAGGGATGTTTGTGCTGTGTAGATCGGTGGCGGCTTACGTGTTTTGCGTTGTGACGGCGTTGTGTTAGTTGGGGTGGGGTCTTCTGTTTCCATGTCGCTGTCGTCCGAGAGTGCCTCGTAGCGGTTCTTCTGCGATTTGGTGGGATCTTGCAGTGTCGGTAAACTTTGTCGTCTCTTGAGAGGGTTTTTCGGGGTTTCCCAATCGGTAGCGGTAGATGGCGGCACAGTTGTCGATGAAGTTGAGGGTTGCGGTGCTGGCGATGTTTTACGCTTACGTGAAGCTGATAGGTTTGGCTTTGTTGTGGAAGCGTTTGGCTTTTTGTTTTCTTTTTGTAGGTTTTTATATAAGCGATCCAGTTGCACTGAGTTTAGGATTTTCTGTCTTGACTCACGAATGATGCCCGAACTTGGATTGGGGATGTTTGTTGATTGTAATGTCAGTGGTGAGATTATTGGGCTGGATCCCACGATATTGTTTTTGTTGTTGTCTGCCATGTTTGCTGCTGGCACGAGGGCGGGGCCCGTTCGTGCCAGTGAACTGATTTTACTGAAGTTTTTATTATGATAATGCTTGATTTTTTAGATATGGTTATTTCAAAAAAAAACAGCAAAACACCGTCCAGGCGTGTTTTGGGCTTACTATAACGCACTTTGATGTACTTTAAAGAGGTAGCCACTATTAAAACTTTAGAGTTCAGATTGAAAGACTGTGCGATGCGCACTCAACGGCTGCCGGACGGCTACTCGATCGGACGAGAACTGGTGCTTTCGGCGTGGTATGGTCGTTGGCTGGGAATTATGATGGACGCTTTCAATTTATTGGAATAATCCAACTCGATAGTTGAACACGCATTATTGCATAAATGTTTCGAAAATTTGAAAAAGATTCGATTTGTTACGGCGAGAGAAAATTCCTATCCGTCACCCGTGTTTTTTGACTGCAATTTATGTTTCGGAGTAACATCACGAGACCTTGGTTGGCTATTTTTTCGAGGGGTGCACGCTGCGAATGCGAACTGTTAAATGTAAAAAAATACACAAGACGATCGAGGTCTTCAATTTCTCTTCCATTCATAACGATTTGAAACCATCCTATTTGTGGGCAAAAATGAGAGCCAACGGCACGCGGTGTTCCCAAGCGGTCACCCATCCAAGTACTGACCGCGCCCAATGCTGCTTAACTTCAGTGATCGGACGAGAACTGGTGCTTTCAGCGTGGTATGGTCGTTGGCTGGGAATTATGATGGACGCTTTCAATTTATCCGAATAATCCAACTCGATAGTTGAACCCTCATTATTACATAAATGTTTCGAAAATTTAGAAAGGATTCGATTTGTTATGGCGGAAAAAAATCCTATCCCTCCCCCGTGTTTCGTGACTCCAATTTACTTTTCGGAGTAACATCGTGGGACCTTGGCCGGTCATTTTGACGAGGGGCACGCGCCGACGATGCGAACTGTTAAATGTAAAAAAATACACAAGACGATCGAGGTCTTCAATTTCACTTCCATTCATAATGATTTAAAACCGTCCCATTTGTGCGCAAAAATGAGAGCCAACGGCACGCGGTGTTCCCAAGCGGTCACCCATCCAAGTACTGACCGCGCCCAATGCTGCTTAACTTCAGTGATCGGACGAGAACTGGTGCTTTCAGCGTGGTATGGTCGTTGGCTGGGAATTATGATGGACGCTTTCAATTTATCCGAATAATCCAACTCGATAGTTGAACACGCATAATTGCATAAATGTTTCGAAAATTTGAAAAAGATTCGATTTGTTACGGCGAGAGAAAATTCCTATCCGTCACCCGTGTTTTTTGACTGCAATTTATGTTTCGGAGTAACATCACGAGACCTTGGTTGGCTATTTTTTCGAGGGGTGCACGCTGCGAATGCGAACTGTTAAATGTAAAAAAGTACACAAGACGATCGAGGTCTTCAATTTATCTTCCATTCATAACGATTTGAAACCATCCTATTTGTGGGCAAAAATGAGAGCCAACGGCACGCGGTGTTCCCAAGCGGTCACCCATCCAAGTACTGACCGCGCCCAATGCTGCTTAACTTCAGTGATCGGACGAGAACTGGTGGTTTCAGCGTGGTATGGTCGTTGGCTGGGAATTATGATGGACGCTTTCAATTTATCCGAATAATCCAACTCGATAGTTGAACCCTCATTATTACATAAATGTTTCGAAAATTTAGAAAGGATTCGATTTGTTATGGCGAAAAAAAATCCTATCCCTCCCCCGTGTTTCGTCACTCCAATTTACTTTTCGGAGTAACATCGTGGGACCTTGGCCGGTCATTTTGACGAGGGGCACGCGCCGACGATGCGAACTGTTAAATGTAAAAAAATACACAAGACGATCGAGGTCTTCAATTTCACTTCCATTCATAATGATTTAAAACCGTCCCATTTGTGCGCAAAAATGAGAGCCAACGGCACGCGGTGTTCCCAAGCGGTCACCCATCCAAGTACTGACCGCGCCCAATGCTGCTTAACTTCAGTGATCGGACGAGAACTGGTGCTTTCAGCGTGGTATGGTCGTTGGCTGGGAATTATGATGGACGCTTTCAATTTATCCGAATAATCCAACTCGATAGTTGAACACGCATAATTGCATAAATGTTTCAAAAATTTGAAAAAGATTCGATTTGTTACGGCGAGAGAAAATTCCTATCCGTCACCCGTGTTTTTTGACTGCAATTTATGTTTCGGAGTAACATCACGAGACCTTGGTTGGCTATTTTTTCGAGGGGTGCACGCTGCGAATGCGAACTGTTAAATGTAAAAAAATACACAAGACGATCGAGGTCTTCAATTTCTCTTCCATTCATAACGATTTGAAACCATCCTATTTGTGGGCAAAAATGAGAGCCAACGGCACGCGGTGTTCCCAAGCGGTCACCCATCCAAGTACTGACCGCGCCCAATGCTGCTTAACTTCAGTGATCGGACGAGAACTGGTGGTTTCAGCGTGGTATGGTCGTTGGCTGGGAATTATGATGGACGCTTTCAATTTATACGAATAATCCAACTCAATAGTTGAACCCGCATAATTACATAAATGTTTCGAAAATTTGGAAAGGATTTGATTTGTTATGGCGACAAAAAATCCTATCCGTCCCCCGTGTTTCGTGACTCCAATTTACTTTTCGGAGTAACATCGTGGGACCTTGGCCGGCCATTTTGACGAGGGGCACGCGCCACGATGCGAACTGTTAAATGTAAAAAAATGCACAAGACGATCGAGGTCTTCAATTTCACTTCCATTCATAATGATTTAAAACCGTCCCATTTGTGCGCAAAAATGAGAGCCAACGGCACGCGGTGTTCCCAAGCGGTCACCCATCCAAGTACTGACTGCGCCCAATGCTGCTTAACTTCAGTGATCGGACGAGAACTTTTTTTTTTTTTTTTTTTGAAAAGTATTTATTGATATGAGTGTACATGGCTTTGGAATATTCGGTTAATATAAATACATAAAGACAACCGTACTATTAGATAAGTAAGTCCAGATATGGCCGTAGGAGAAAGGCGCTCGTCTGGAATAAATGTCGTAGGTATGAAATGGTGGATCGAGTCATATTAACATGAGTAGTGTCGGTGCAATACCGAGAAAAGATAACTCAGCAAATTTAATTTTTGCTATTGTAATAAGGGAAAAAAACACAGTTATATTGGTAAAAACCCTTAAGAACGATGAAATTAATAACTAACTTATACTAACTAGGCTAAATTAAACTACGGAATTACATTTATTTATTTATATACATTATTGTCTTTGTTTAAAAATTGCACATAGGTTTAATGACGTCTAGAGCGTATTCTTTGGTTTCAAATTGCACTTAGGTTTAAAGGCGTCTAAAAACGTAGTCTTGCTCTGGCGATGAGGATATTTTTACGTCTGTTTAGTTCGTTAATATGGGGACAGTTGTGGTTCAGCCAAGGGTATTTGTTGAGTCTCAATCTATGAAAGTCGAGGAAGTCTCTTTCGGGTATAGAAGTTGATTTGGAAAACAATTCTCTATTGTGGTTGAAGTCATTAGGAGTGAGCGAGATTCTTTTATTGGCCTTGTTCCTTTTCCAGTGGTAAATAATCGGGATGTTGTTTGATGTTTGAAGAAGTCCAAGTTGGTCGCAGTATATGAAAACTTGTGGGGTTAGGTAACCAGTAACGATGTTGTGGGCTGCTTGTTCGAAGATTGGGGTGGATATGGTTTGAAGTATTGGATTGTTCGTCGCTGGGATGTTGGAGAAGTAGTTTCTGCAGAGTTTGAGTATATAGTTGTCGATCCTTGGTATATTTGCCTGGCCGTATAAAATTTTATTAGATATGAAGTGTAGATAGTCTGTATGTGCGGATCTATATGTGTGGAGGCATTTCCTTAAGCACTGACGTTCGAATCTTCTAAGTTTTTCCATCGTTGTGTGGTTGAGGTTCCACCAAGTCGGGGCTGCATAGGTGAGGATTGGTCTGATTAGCAGAAGGTATAATATAATTTTAGTTCTGCTGGTTAGATGTTTGTTGTAAAAAATGCTTAGATTAGCTTGGTAGGCCTTTTTTGCTTTTTCGAGTTGCATTTCGATGTGGATGTTTCCTCGTAAGAGATTGTCAATATGGACTCCGAGATATTTGACTGAGTTTTTGTGGGGCACTTGGGTTTTAGTGTTAGTGCCTGGGATTGTCGCTTTTATTTTGAAGTCTTTATATCCTGTTCTGTTGATCCCCCACATTTGGTTTAGAGGTTTTCTGAAGAGTATTGTCTCGCATTTAGTTGGATTGAGGCGAAGATTCCAGTTTATGTACCATTTGTTAATTTTTTCGACTATTTGTTCTAGTGATGATCGTGTTTGTTCTATTTTTTTGGCTGTGGTATAAACGATTACGTCGTCAGCGAAGGCTATGGCTGAGATAATTGTTGAGGCTTCAGTGATGTTGTTGTTAATGACGTTGTTGTTTATACCAAAGGCGTTTAATATGTCTGAGGTAAAAATATTGAAGAGAATCGGAGAGTTGACTGTTCCTTGTTGTAGTCCTTCTTGTATGTTGAAAATCTCAGTTGATGTATTGTTTCCGTCCCATGTTACAAATGTCTTGTCTATAATCATGTCCCAGATGTTGTAAATCAGTGATTTTGGGAAATTTTTTTTGTGAAGTTTGTAGATCAGTCCTGCGAGCCAGACGGAGTCGAATGCTTTTTCGAGGTCGAGTAATGCTGCTCCCACGAAAAGTGATTTTTCGATATTTGTATTCAAGTCAGCTAATAATTTGTGAATTGCATGAGTTGTTGAATGTTTTTGTTTGAAGCCAAATTGTGAGTGGGGTATGATGTTATTTGCGGTGCAGAAAGACGATGTGTTCTTGTTAATGATTATTTCGAATACTTTGCTAAGGTTAGGTGTGAGGCTGATGGGTCTATAGCTGGATGGGTCGTTGGGGTTTTTATTTTTTTTGAGTAGTGGCAATACTTTTGCTCTTTTCCAAATTTTTGGAAAGTAATAATTATTTAAAGCGTTGTTGAAGATGATGGTGAGCGCGATTGTAATTTTAGGTGGGAGGTGTTTGAGCACTATTGATGGGATGTTGTCGAGTGCTGCTGACGTTTTGTTGGGGAGTTGTTTTAGAATTTTGTGAACTGATGATGAGTTGCAAAAAATGTTGAACTGATCATTGTCTGTGTGTGGATTCGTAGCTGGATTGAGGTTGTTGAAGGTGGTTATTGTGATGTTGTTTTGTTTGAGGGAGGTGAGTTCAGTAAGTAGTCTGTTGGTTGTGTTGTTAACGATTTCAAATAGGCGTGTGTTTTGATTTAGGTATCTGGGCGAGTTGATAGACTCGTAGTATGCTCCAATGGCATTGAGTTTGTCAGATTGTTTTGTGAATGTGTAGTTGTTGTTATTGGCGGTGAGGTTTGCAAGGTTTATGTGTGTGCGGTTCAGGAGGTTTTGGTTTTGTATTGGTATTTCTATATTGTCAATTTTTATTGGTTCGTTGGGACGAAGTAGACGGTTGATTTTAGGAAAAAAAGTTTCTGGTTTGCGGTGGTCAATTTGTTTTAGTTGGTTGATCCAGTAATTTTCTGTCGATTTTTTGAATTCAATTTTGAGTTGTTTTTTTATGATCTTTAGTAGATTTTTTGTGATTAGTGTGATAGAGAGTAGTCTGTGTGGGTCAATTGTGGATAGTTTGAACATGATAGAGATTAGAGTTGATTTATTTTTTTGCAGTTTTGTTATTGTTGAGTTGAGATATTTATGAGTATTGTTGGTTGGTTTTATTTTTGGGACTGTGTTGTTAATTGTTGAGGAGATGCTGTCGTTAATTTTTGTAATTGCATTATCAATTTCCTCTATAGAGAGGTTTCTTGTGGACGGTGTTGCTTCAGTGTAGTTTTCCTCAAGGTGTTTGGAGAATCGGTTCCAATTGGTGGCTTTGTAAATGAATCTTGATAGGATTGTGTCTGGGTTTATTGTGTGAATTTCGTCGGTGTTAAGTGAGATGCTGAAGGATATAGCATTGTGGTCGCTGTCATATGGGAGAGTTTTAGTTTTTGTCATAGGTGAATTTAAGAGTTGTAATCTGGCGTCTATTATTGCTAGATCGAGGTAGGAGCCTGAGGGTTTGTATGTAGGGTGGTCGGAGGGCAGGATTCGCAAATTGTATTTAAAAGCATTGTTTGTGTCCCAACGTGCTAGTAGTTTTCCTCTTGTTGTGTTAGTGAGGTCACCCCAACGAGTGTGTCTTGCGTTCAAATCTCCGGCTAGTATAAAGTAGTTATTGTTTCTGTGAAGGCTGAGTTTGTAGAAAAGAATATCGAGTTCAGTTGAAAAAAGATCTCTGTAATCGTTTGTGGCATATATGCTAATAATGAAAAGATTTTTTGCGAGCTGTGTGTTTATTTTAATTATGGTGAACTCGATGATTGAGTTCGTGTGGGATGATGGATGCGTTATTAGAGTGTATGGGATTTCTTTTTTTATGAGGATGGCTGTTCCGCCTCCGCGGGTTGCGTTGGGACGATCTGTGCGAATGAGGTTATAATTTTGGAATTCGAGTTTGTGTCTGTGATTCAGTTTTGTTTCTGTGAGCAGAATGATGTCATGAGCGTGTTTTTCAGAAAACTTGATGAGTTCGAGTCTTTTTTGGTGCGAGACTAGGGAATTTACATTTATTGCTGCTATGTAAATGTTTTTGAGAGGTGGATGGGGATTATTCATTGTTTGGATAGAGGGAGGATAGGAGGAATTCTATTTTTTGCGTGTTTAATGCTACCTGTTTAGAGATAGCTGTGAGCTGTTCTGATATAATTGTTGCAAGTTCCTTTTTGATTTCGTTTAGCCAATTCGTTTGCGGTTGCTGTGTTGCTTGTGTTGGGGGAAGGTTGTAATTGTTTGTCGATGAAATGTTGTTATTGTTATATGCGGGTTGAGAGTTTGGTGTGTCTTGGTGGTGTGTTTGTTGGAGAGTGAATGCGGGTGTGAGTGCGTAGTTTTTTGCAGCTTGTGCGTATGATATTTTTGGGTTTATTGTTTTTGGGATTTTAGTTATTTTTTCTTGTATCGAGATTATGCGATTTGAGTGTTGTTGAGTTTTGGTTTTTTTAGCAAGCTTGAGGTAGGGACAGCCCTTGTATGAAGCGGGGTGTCCGTGTTGACCGCAGTTTGCGCAGGTGAGGTCATTCGGGTTGGTGTTATTCGTAAATGAGCAGGTTCCTGGCTCGTGCGATTGTGCGCATTTGACACATCTGTAGCTGAGGTGACAGTTGCTGCTGGCGTGACCTACTCTCTGGCATTTTTTGCATTGAAATATAGTAGGTTTGCGGAGGTGTTCCCATCTGACTCGTTGATAGGCCAGGGTTCTTATTTTAAATAATTGAGATATTTTGCTATTGTTGGTAACTTGTATAAGGTGGTGGTGACGGTTCGGGTCGGATTTGTCGAATTGAAACAGAGCGACGTTAATAATTTCAAGGTCTGTAAGATTGAGTTCTTGAATTTCTTTTTTGATGTCCTCTGGAGTAAAGTCACCGCGGATTCCTTTTATTATTATGGTTTTTGGTTTTTCTTCGGACGGAGTGTATGTGAAAAATTGTATTTTGTTAGCGATAAGAGCTGATTTTATTTTGTTGAAATTTTCAAGGTTATTTGCATATATGATATGATTGTTTTGGTCCGTTTGTTTTAGTATTATGTCAGTTTTTTGAATATTTAGACTCGTAGTAAGAGTAACGATAGCAGCGAGGGATGTTTGTGCTGTGTAGATCGGTGGCGGCTTACGTGTTTTGCGTTGTGACGGCGTTGTGTTAGTTGGGGTGGGGTCTTCTGTTTCCATGTCGCTGTCGTCCGAGAGTGCCTCGTAGCGGTTCTTCTGCGATTTGGTGGGATCTTGCAGTGTCGGTAAACTTTGTCGTCTCTTGAGAGGGTTTTTCGGGGTTTCCCAATCGGTAGCGGTAGATGGCGGCACAGTTGTCGATGAAGTTGAGGGTTGCGGTGCTGGCGATGTTTTACGCTTACGTGAAGCTGATAGGTTTGGCTTTGTTGTGGAAGCGTTTGGCTTTTTGTTTTCTTTTTGTAGGTTTTTATATAAGCGATCCAGTTGCACTGAGTTTAGGATTTTCTGTCTTGACTCACGAATGATGCCCGAACTTGGATTGGGGATGTTTGTTGATTGTAATGTCAGTGGTGAGATTATTGGGCTGGATCCCACGATATTGTTTTTGTTGTTGTCTGCCATGTTTGCTGCTGGCACGAGGGCGGGGCCCGTTCGTGCCAGTGAACTGATTTTACTGAAGTTTTTATTATGATAATGCTTGATTTTTTAGATATGGTTATTTCAAAAAAAAACAGCAAAACACCGTCCAGGCGTGTTTTGGGCTTACTATAACGCACTTTGATGTACTTTAAAGAGGTAGCCACTATTAAAACTTTAGAGTTCAGATTGAAAGACTGTGCGATGCGCACTCAACGGCTGCCGGACGGCTACTCGATCGGACGAGAACTGGTGCTTTCGGCGTGGTATGGTCGTTGGCTGGGAATTATGATGGACGCTTTCAATTTATTGGAATAATCCAACTCGATAGTTGAACACGCATTATTGCATAAATGTTTCGAAAATTTGAAAAAGATTCGATTTGTTACGGCGAGAGAAAATTCCTATCCGTCACCCGTGTTTTTTGACTGCAATTTATGTTTCGGAGTAACATCACGAGACCTTGGTTGGCTATTTTTTCGAGGGGTGCACGCTGCGAATGCGAACTGTTAAATGTAAAAAAATACACAAGACGATCGAGGTCTTCAATTTCTCTTCCATTCATAACGATTTGAAACCATCCTATTTGTGGGCAAAAATGAGAGCCAACGGCACGCGGTGTTCCCAAGCGGTCACCCATCCAAGTACTGACCGCGCCCAATGCTGCTTAACTTCAGTGATCGGACGAGAACTGGTGCTTTCAGCGTGGTATGGTCGTTGGCTGGGAATTATGATGGACGCTTTCAATTTATCCGAATAATCCAACTCGATAGTTGAACCCTCATTATTACATAAATGTTTCGAAAATTTAGAAAGGATTCGATTTGTTATGGCGGAAAAAAATCCTATCCCTCCCCCGTGTTTCGTGACTCCAATTTACTTTTCGGAGTAACATCGTGGGACCTTGGCCGGTCATTTTGACGAGGGGCACGCGCCGACGATGCGAACTGTTAAATGTAAAAAAATACACAAGACGATCGAGGTCTTCAATTTCACTTCCATTCATAATGATTTAAAACCGTCCCATTTGTGCGCAAAAATGAGAGCCAACGGCACGCGGTGTTCCCAAGCGGTCACCCATCCAAGTACTGACCGCGCCCAATGCTGCTTAACTTCAGTGATCGGACGAGAACTGGTGCTTTCAGCGTGGTATGGTCGTTGGCTGGGAATTATGATGGACGCTTTCAATTTATCCGAATAATCCAACTCGATAGTTGAACACGCATAATTGCATAAATGTTTCGAAAATTTGAAAAAGATTCGATTTGTTACGGCGAGAGAAAATTCCTATCCGTCACCCGTGTTTTTTGACTGCAATTTATGTTTCGGAGTAACATCACGAGACCTTGGTTGGCTATTTTTTCGAGGGGTGCACGCTGCGAATGCGAACTGTTAAATGTAAAAAAGTACACAAGACGATCGAGGTCTTCAATTTATCTTCCATTCATAACGATTTGAAACCATCCTATTTGTGGGCAAAAATGAGAGCCAACGGCACGCGGTGTTCCCAAGCGGTCACCCATCCAAGTACTGACCGCGCCCAATGCTGCTTAACTTCAGTGATCGGACGAGAACTGGTGGTTTCAGCGTGGTATGGTCGTTGGCTGGGAATTATGATGGACGCTTTCAATTTATCCGAATAATCCAACTCGATAGTTGAACCCTCATTATTACATAAATGTTTCGAAAATTTAGAAAGGATTCGATTTGTTATGGCGAAAAAAAATCCTATCCCTCCCCCGTGTTTCGTCACTCCAATTTACTTTTCGGAGTAACATCGTGGGACCTTGGCCGGTCATTTTGACGAGGGGCACGCGCCGACGATGCGAACTGTTAAATGTAAAAAAATACACAAGACGATCGAGGTCTTCAATTTCACTTCCATTCATAATGATTTAAAACCGTCCCATTTGTGCGCAAAAATGAGAGCCAACGGCACGCGGTGTTCCCAAGCGGTCACCCATCCAAGTACTGACCGCGCCCAATGCTGCTTAACTTCAGTGATCGGACGAGAACTGGTGCTTTCAGCGTGGTATGGTCGTTGGCTGGGAATTATGATGGACGCTTTCAATTTATCCGAATAATCCAACTCGATAGTTGAACACGCATAATTGCATAAATGTTTCAAAAATTTGAAAAAGATTCGATTTGTTACGGCGAGAGAAAATTCCTATCCGTCACCCGTGTTTTTTGACTGCAATTTATGTTTCGGAGTAACATCACGAGACCTTGGTTGGCTATTTTTTCGAGGGGTGCACGCTGCGAATGCGAACTGTTAAATGTAAAAAAATACACAAGACGATCGAGGTCTTCAATTTCTCTTCCATTCATAACGATTTGAAACCATCCTATTTGTGGGCAAAAATGAGAGCCAACGGCACGCGGTGTTCCCAAGCGGTCACCCATCCAAGTACTGACCGCGCCCAATGCTGCTTAACTTCAGTGATCGGACGAGAACTGGTGGTTTCAGCGTGGTATGGTCGTTGGCTGGGAATTATGATGGACGCTTTCAATTTATACGAATAATCCAACTCAATAGTTGAACCCGCATAATTACATAAATGTTTCGAAAATTTGGAAAGGATTTGATTTGTTATGGCGACAAAAAATCCTATCCGTCCCCCGTGTTTCGTGACTCCAATTTACTTTTCGGAGTAACATCGTGGGACCTTGGCCGGCCATTTTGACGAGGGGCACGCGCCACGATGCGAACTGTTAAATGTAAAAAAATGCACAAGACGATCGAGGTCTTCAATTTCACTTCCATTCATAATGATTTAAAACCGTCCCATTTGTGCGCAAAAATGAGAGCCAACGGCACGCGGTGTTCCCAAGCGGTCACCCATCCAAGTACTGACTGCGCCCAATGCTGCTTAACTTCAGTGATCGGACGAGAACTTTTTTTTTTTTTTTTTTTTTGTTTTTTGAAAAGTATTTATTGATATGAGTGTACATGGCTTTGGAATATTCGGTTAATATAAATACATAAAGACAACCGTACTATTAGATAAGTAAGTCCAGATATGGCCGTAGGAGAAAGGCGCTCGTCTGGAATAAATGTCGTAGGTATGAAATGGTGGATCGAGTCATATTAACATGAGTAGTGTCGGTGCAATACCGAGAAAAGATAACTCAGCAAATTTAATTTTTGCTATTGTAATAAGGGAAAAAAACACAGTTATATTGGTAAAAACCCTTAAGAACGATGAAATTAATAACTAACTTATACTAACTAGGCTAAATTAAACTACGGAATTACATTTATTTATTTATATACATTATTGTCTTTGTTTAAAAATTGCACATAGGTTTAATGACGTCTAGAGCGTATTCTTTGGTTTCAAATTGCACTTAGGTTTAAAGGCGTCTAAAAACGTAGTCTTGCTCTGGCGATGAGGATATTTTTACGTCTGTTTAGTTCGTTAATATGGGGACAGTTGTGGTTCAGCCAAGGGTATTTGTTGAGTCTCAATCTATGAAAGTCGAGGAAGTCTCTTTCGGGTATAGAAGTTGATTTGGAAAACAATTCTCTATTGTGGTTGAAGTCATTAGGAGTGAGCGAGATTCTTTTATTGGCCTTGTTCCTTTTCCAGTGGTAAATAATCGGGATGTTGTTTGATGTTTGAAGAAGTCCAAGTTGGTCGCAGTATATGAAAACTTGTGGGGTTAGGTAACCAGTAACGATGTTGTGGGCTGCTTGTTCGAAGATTGGGGTGGATATGGTTTGAAGTATTGGATTGTTCGTCGCTGGGATGTTGGAGAAGTAGTTTCTGCAGAGTTTGAGTATATAGTTGTCGATCCTTGGTATATTTGCCTGGCCGTATAAAATTTTATTAGATATGAAGTGTAGATAGTCTGTATGTGCGGATCTATATGTGTGGAGGCATTTCCTTAAGCACTGACGTTCGAATCTTCTAAGTTTTTCCATCGTTGTGTGGTTGAGGTTCCACCAAGTCGGGGCTGCATAGGTGAGGATTGGTCTGATTAGCAGAAGGTATAATATAATTTTAGTTCTGCTGGTTAGATGTTTGTTGTAAAAAATGCTTAGATTAGCTTGGTAGGCCTTTTTTGCTTTTTCGAGTTGCATTTCGATGTGGATGTTTCCTCGTAAGAGATTGTCAATATGGACTCCGAGATATTTGACTGAGTTTTTGTGGGGCACTGGGGTTTTAGTGTTAGTGCCTGGGATTGTCGCTTTTATTTTGAAGTCTTTATATCCTGTTCTGTTGATCCCCCACATTTGGTTTAGAGGTTTTCTGAAGAGTATTGTCTCGCATTTAGTTGGATTGAGGCGAAGATTCCAGTTTATGTACCATTTGTTAATTTTTTCGACTATTTGTTCTAGTGATGATCGTGTTTGTTCTATTTTTTTGGCTGTGGTATAAACGATTACGTCGTCAGCGAAGGCTATGGCTGAGATAATTGTTGAGGCTTCAGTGATGTTGTTGTTAATGACGTTGTTGTTTATACCAAAGGCGTTTAATATGTCTGAGGTAAAAATATTGAAGAGAATCGGAGAGTTGACTGTTCCTTGTTGTAGTCCTTCTTGTATGTTGAAAATCTCAGTTGATGTATTGTTTCCGTCCCATGTTACAAATGTCTTGTCTATAATCATGTCCCAGATGTTGTAAATCAGTGATTTTGGGAAATTTTTTTTGTGAAGTTTGTAGATCAGTCCTGCGAGCCAGACGGAGTCGAATGCTTTTTCGAGGTCGAGTAATGCTGCTCCCACGAAAAGTGATTTTTCGATATTTGTATTCAAGTCAGCTAATAATTTGTGAATTGCATGAGTTGTTGAATGTTTTTGTTTGAAGCCAAATTGTGAGTGGGGTATGATGTTATTTGCGGTGCAGAAAGACGATGTGTTCTTGTTAATGATTATTTCGAATACTTTGCTAAGGTTAGGTGTGAGGCTGATGGGTCTATAGCTGGATGGGTCGTTGGGGTTTTTATTTTTTTTGAGTAGTGGCAATACTTTTGCTCTTTTCCAAATTTTTGGAAAGTAATAATTATTTAAAGCGTTGTTGAAGATGATGGTGAGCGCGATTGTAATTTTAGGTGGGAGGTGTTTGAGCACTATTGATGGGATGTTGTCGAGTGCTGCTGACGTTTTGTTGGGGAGTTGTTTTAGAATTTTGTGAACTGATGATGAGTTGCAAAAAATGTTGAACTGATCATTGTCTGTGTGTGGATTCGTAGCTGGATTGAGGTTGTTGAAGGTGGTTATTGTGATGTTGTTTTGTTTGAGGGAGGTGAGTTCAGTAAGTAGTCTGTTGGTTGTGTTGTTAACGATTTCAAATAGGCGTGTGTTTTGATTTAGGTATCTGGGCGAGTTGATAGACTCGTAGTATGCTCCAATGGCATTGAGTTTGTCAGATTGTTTTGTGAATGTGTAGTTGTTGTTATTGGCGGTGAGGTTTGCAAGGTTTATGTGTGTGCGGTTCAGGAGGTTTTGGTTTTGTATTGGTATTTCTATATTGTCAATTTTTATTGGTTCGTTGGGCCGAAGTAGACGGTTGATTTTAGGAAAAAAAGTTTCTGGTTTGCGGTGGTCAATTTGTTTTAGTTGGTTGATCCAGTAATTTTCTGTCGACGAGAACTGGTGCTTTCAGCGTGGTATGGTCGTTGGCTGGGAATTATGATGGGCGCTTTCAATTTATCTGAATAATCCAACTCGATAGTTGAACACGCATTATTGTATAAATGTTTCGAAAATTTGAAAAAGATTCGATTTGTTACGGCGAGAGAAAATTCCTATCCGTCACCCGTGTTTTTTGACTGCAATTTATGTTTCGGAGTAACATCGCGGGACCTTGGTTGGTTATTTTTTCGAGGGGTGCTCGCCGGGAATGCGAACTGTTAAATGTAAAAAAATGCACAAGACGATCGAGGTCTTCAATTTCACTTCCATTCATAATGATTTAAAACCGTCCCATTTGTGCGCAAAAATGAGAGCCAACGGCACGCGGTGTTCCCAAGCGGTCACCCATCCAAGTACTGACCGCGCCCAATGCTGCTTAACTTCAGTGATCGGACGAGAACTTTTTTTGTAATTGTTTTATTAAGTTTTCTTGTTTACATACCATACATTAGCTTACGCTAGCATATAGAATATATTTTATAACAATAACGAAATTTCTTACGTGTAGTACCCACTTACGAGAGATAAGTTTCACCTACTTGTTGGTTTATTATTTGTCTATTCTTGGTAGAGTAGTTACACATTTTCGTTTTACTTTGCAATAGATGCATTTCACGCATGTGCGTTTTTGTGTGTGTGATTTGTATTGTCTGTTGGAAAAAAAATATAAAGAAAACCAACTTTCGGGATGTGAGAGCATTTACAAGACCTGGTCCTGTTTCTTGTCATTACGATTAATTTTCTTTGAGATATTTCATTCGTAGAATATATCTAGGTTTCCATATGGCAATTTGTGTTTCATGTTAAAGGGAAGGTTGTATATCTTTGTTTTGTTTATGTCTTTCGTAAGAGGGTTTGTGTTGAGACTACTCGTGTAAAAGCGCTCAGCTGTTTGTTTAATATAATCTTTTACCATCATGATGTTGGTTTTATCGTGCATATCTTTGATTCTCGCATATCTGCTTTCAGATAATATCAGTCTTAAATACTTATTTTGTAAAACTTGAAGTCTTTTTACATGCGTTGTAGCTGCGTTACACCACACTGGCGAAGCATACATAAATATTGGCCGAAGTATTGTTTTGTATAGAGTTAGTTTATTTTTGTACGAAACTCTCGAATTTTTCGAAAGGAGCGGATATAGTTTTCTTTGTACCATATATACTTTTTGTAATACTTTTGCGATATGTGTTCTGTACGTTAATTTGTTATCTAGGTATATGCCGAGGTATTTAACACACGTCGTAGGTGTTGTTTTAAAGCCGTTCACTTTTATTGGTTCGATAATATTATTATTTCTGTTGCTCTTTTTGCTGAAAGTTATTACTTCGGTTTTGCTCGCATTTAGTGAGATTTTCCATTGCTCATAATATTTTTCTAAGATTCTCATATGTATTTGTATTTGCTTAGATGCTATTATTGCACTGTGCGAATGCGCGTACAGAGCAGTGTCGTCCGCAAATAGAGCAGTTTTAGTTTTTGAGAACATCGGTATATCGTTGAGATAGATATTAAATAGTTTCGGCCCAAGAACAGAGCCTTGTGGGACACCAGCTTTTATTTTTCGTTTTGTTGATGTTTCACCATTTATGGTTACTTGGAGATGTCTGTTTCTTAGGTACGATGATACGAATTTGATAAATACATTTGGGTAATTGCTTTGAATCATTTTATATATAATACCGTCTATCCATACTCTATCAAATGCTTTCTCAATATCTAGAAGCAACATCACAGTAACTTTGTTGAGGTTAAAATTTATACTAATATCATTGACTATTCTCACTAGTTGCTGGACTGTGTTGTGTTTCTGCCTGAAGCCAAATTGGCTGTCTATAATAATGCTATTTTTCTTTTCGAAGGCAGAAAGTCTTTTATGGATGACTTTTTCAAGTATCTTGCTCATGGTAGGCAGCAAACTAATTGGCCTGTAACTACTTGGATCGTTCTTGTTTTTTCCACTTTTGTAAATGGGAATTATGTTAGCAGTTTTCCAATGTTTGCTGAAATAATTGAACTTGATTGACGAATTTATTATGTAAGTAAGTTGAACGAGTGCCTTACGAGTCATCTTCTTAAATATGATATTTTGGATGTTATCTATGCCTGGAGCTTTTTTGGAAGGAAGTTTTTTAACAATATTTTGAATTTCTTCAGGCGAGCTAATGTATGCATTCCAGTTAGGCGTGCTTGGAGACTCCAGATATTGGTTCACTGTCGTTACAATTTCTTTTTGTTTATCTGAGTTGTTCTTCAAATCTAGGGCATGAACCTGTTCGAATTGTGTTGCCAGCATATTTGCTTTCTCTAGGTTTGTCACGCCTTCTATATTATTCGTTGTTAGTGTGGGAATTGTAGAGTATTCTTTTTTAAATATTTTTGTCATTCTCCATAATGATTTGTCGTGTATATTGAGCTTTTCAAGTTGTTTATGCCATTTTTTGTTTTTATGTTTGTATATTTCTGAACTTATTGCATTTTGTTTTCTTTTTAATTGTATCTTATATAAGGGTATTCTTGTCGTTTGCCATAGTCTTCGGATTTTATTTTTGTTTTTAATCATTTCAATTATATTAGCTGGTAAGTGATCTTCTATTAGGTTCATACTTTTTACGGGAATGCTTTCTTGAGTACAGTATTGGATCTTATTCGTAAACTTTTGGATTTCTTTATCCAGTTCTTCTATCGAGCGAATCGTGTTATTGATTTTGATTTTTTGGTCTATCAGCTGTCTGAATTTGACCCAGTCTGCATTCTCGTAATAAAGTCCCTTTCTATTTTCGTTGTGTTTGAGCTGAGAGCCCAGACGAAATTTTATTGGATTGTGGTCAGAGGAGAGAGTGTTTATCGCCTCAACAATTGACATTTGAGGGACGTTCTTGTTTACTACTATATCTATTGTCGTAGCGCTTGTACCGTTATCGGGGAAGTGTGTCGGTTCGTCTGGGAAGAGAATATTACAGTTATTTTGAAGACTATAATTAAATAATATTCTGCCTCTGGTATTCGTAGGACGACTGTTCCATGCTGGATGCCTTGCGTTTAAATCCCCTGATATTATAACTTTATCTCCTATTCCTAGTAGTAGTTCCCAGTCTTTGGTCTGATATCTTTTGTTTGGGCTCATATACACCGCTATTATGTACACGTTAGATGCGAGTTTTATGCATATATTTTCTAAGGAAATATCGTTATTCATTTTAATTTCTTTATGCGGAATTGACTTTCTAACAAGCATTGCAATACCTCTTTTTTCGCCATTTTGATCTTTTCTTATGCATTTATAATTTTTTATATTTAGAGGTACTTGATCTGTAAGCCTAGTTTCGTTTATCATTATTATATCTAGGTTGAAATCGCTTATAAAATTAATCAGTTCTCCTACTTTATTTCGAAGGCCATTTGCATTCCAGCTGCAAATATTTAATTCAGCCATCTAACTTTTGACAAAATTCAAGCAACACTTGGAATTGTTCTCCAGCAGATTTACAGCTTTCTATTTGTCTTTTAAATTCTCTCACAGTTCTCAGCATTTTTTCGATATCAAATATTTTGTTCAATTCTCTTACTTCGTTTGTAAGCGTTATAAAGTCTGTGGCCTTTCCTTGTCTACTGTTCTGCCAGTTTGTTGTGGTTTGGGATTGTCCCGCGCTGTTCCTTGTGACGGCAGCGTAATTGTGTCTACTTGGGTGAGTATTGTTTTCGTAAACAGTGATGTGCCCGGGTCCTTGAATATAGTTGGTTTTCTCTATACTGTTTACATCTTCTGTTGATGCGAATGTTGTCGTTGTTTTCAAATTTGGATACTGTTGACGATCTTGGATATCAGTAATTCGTGTGTATGGTTTCGAATTAAATCTGTTTCTTTGCTCGCTCTTTCGGTTTTCCAACATTTGGAGTCGACGTTGGTATTCTCTACATACTGTTGCGTTTGCAGGATGAGCCTCTCCACAGTTGGCACATTTCGCTGGTTCTTCCTTAGCCTTCGTACAGTCTCTCGTTAGGTGGTTACAGGCACATTTCAGGCATAGTGGTTTGGCGTAGCAGTTTGTTGTTGCATGGCCCCACGCTTGACATTTCCTGCACTGCGTGATTCTCTTTTTATTAATGTAGTATTCCCACTCAATTTTAGTGTGGTTCAAGTATTTAATTTTTTGTTGTAGCTCTCTGAGCTGCGTATTACCCATTATAACAATCATGTGCTTCGTTTGCCTGGTGTTTTTCATGAGGTTCACCGACATGACCTTGTAGTCTTGCTCTTCAATTTCGGTTTTGATGCCGTCGATATCAGTCGTTCCATGTAGCCCTTTTATTACAAAAGTTTTTCTCTTTTCGATTCTATCGGTGTATGTATGGAAGCTAATGTCTTTCTGTAACAGGATCGCTTTAAGGAGTTCATGTTGGTCTCTTGTTTTGGTAAAGACTTCGGTGAATTCTCCGTGATATTTAACGTAGAATTCTGAATGTAATAAGTCTTTAAGGCTCTTCATAAATTGTTCATGACTCTGTATGTTGCCATGTACCACTATTGGTGGTGGTCTTTTCGTTTTGATCTTGTCTGACTTTTTTCCCGAAGCACTTTCACTTATTTCATTGTCATTATCATCATCCGTGTCACTTCTGTTCATTTGCACATCTTTATCTCTGGTTTTATCTGTCAAAATTTCAAACCTGTTTTTCAGCTGTATGTTATTATCTCCGATTGATTGTTTTTTAAACCTCATATTGGGGGAGATTTCACTTTTGCGTTTTCTGTCTATTATCACAACATCACTGAAGCTGCCATTTGCTTCCCCTGTGGACGGGGTATGGTCTTGACTTTGACGGTCTTGTTTGCTTATTTTAGCTTTATGTGAGTATTTTTTGTCTATATATTTTCTTTATTATTTGAATTTGTTTATGTTTTCTCGTCTCAATCGGTACTAAGTTTCGAATATTCCGGATTCGGTATGTAGAGCGCCTGTGGCGAGCTCGATATCGGATACATCCGCGTTCGGCAAACGACGGACGAGAACTGGACGAGAACTGGTGCTTTCAGCGTGGTATGGTCGTTGGCTGGGAATTATGATGGGCGCTTTCAATTTATCTGAATAATCCAACTCGATAGTTGAGCACGCATAATTGCATAAATGTTTCGAAAATTTGAAAATAATTCGATTTGTTACGGCGAGAGAAAATTCCTATCCGTCACCCATGTTTTTTGACTGCAATTTATATTTCGGAGTAACATCGCGGGACCTTGGTTGGCTATTTTTTCGAGGGGTGCACGCTGCGAATGCGAACTGTTAAATGTAAAAAAATACACAAGACGATCGAGGTCTTCAATTTATCTTCCATTCATAACGATTTGAAACCATCCTATTTGTGGGCAAAAATGAGAGCCAACGGCACGCGGTGTTCCCAAGCGGTCACCCATCCAAGTACTGACCGCGCCCAATGCTGCTTAACTTCAGTGATCGGACGAGAACTGGTGGTTTCAGCGTGGTATGGTCGTTGGCTGGGAATTATGATGGACGCTTTCAATTTATCCGAATAATCCAACTCGATAGTTGAACCCGCATAATTACATAAATGTTTCGAAAATTTGGAAAGGATTTGATTTGTTATGGCGAAAAAAAATCCTATCCGTCCCCCGTGTTTCGTGACTCCAATTTACTTTTCGGAGTAACATCGTGGGACCTTGGCCGGCCATTTTGACGAGGGGCACGCGCCACGATGCGAACTGTTAAATGTAAAAAAATGCACAAGACGATCGAGGTCTTCAATTTCACTTCCATTCATAATGATTTAAAACCGTCCCATTTGTGCGCAAAAATGAGAGCCAACGGCACGCGGTGTTCCCAAGCGGTCACCCATCCAAGTACTGACCGCGCCCAATGCTGCTTAACTTCAGTGATCGGACGAGAACTTTTTTTTTTTTTGTTTTTGAAAAGTATTTATTGATATGAGTGTACATGGCTTTGGAATATTCGGTTAATATAAATACATAAAGACAACCGTACTATTAGATAAGTAAGTCCAGATATGGCCGTAGGAGAAAGGCGCTCGTCTGGAATAAATGTCGTAGGTATGAAATGGTGGATCGAGTCATATTAACATGAGTAGTGTCGGTGCAATACCGAGAAAAGATAACTCAGCAAATTTAATTTTTGCTATTGAAATAAGGGAAAAAAAACACAGTTATATTGGTAAAAACCCTTAAGAACGATGAAATTAATAACTAACTTATACTAACTAGGCTAAATTAAACTACGGAATTACATTTATTTATTTATATACATTATTGTCTTTGTTTAAAAATTGCACATAGGTTTAATGACGTCTAGAGCGTATTCTTTGGTTTAAAATTGCACTTAGGTTTAAAGGCGTCTAAAAACGTAGTCTTGCTCTGGCGATGAGGATATTTTTACGTCTGTTTAGTTCGTTAATATGGGGACAGTTGTGGTTCAGCCAAGGGTATTTGTTGAGTCTCAATCTATGAAAGTCGAGGAAGTCTCTTTCGGGTATAGAAGTTGATTTGGAAAACAATTCTCTATTGTGGTTGAAGTCATTAGGAGTGAGCGAGATTCTTTTATTGGCCTTGTTCCTTTTCCAGTGGTAAATAATCGGGATGTTGTTTGATGTTTGAAGAAGTCCAAGTTGGTCGCAGTATATGAAAACTTGTGGGGTTAGGTAACCAGTAACGATGTTGTGGGCTGCTTGTTCGAAGATTGGGGTGGATATGGTTTGAAGTATTGGATTGTTCGTCGCTGGGATGTTGGAGAAGTAGTTTCTGCAGAGTTTGAGTATATAGTTGTCGATCCTTGGTATATTTGCCTGGCCGTATAAAATTTTATTAGATATGAAGTGTAGATAGTCTGTATGTGCGGATCTATATGTGTGGAGGCATTTCCTTAAGCACTGACGTTCGAATCTTCTAAGTTTTTCCATCGTTGTGTGGTTGAGGTTCCACCAAGTCGGGGCTGCATAGGTGAGGATTGGTCTGATTAGCAGAAGGTATAATATAATTTTAGTTCTGCTGGTTAGATGTTTGTTGTAAAAAATGCTTAGATTAGCTTGGTAGGCCTTTTTTGCTTTTTCGAGTTGCATTTCGATGTGGATGTTTCCTCGTAAGAGATTGTCAATATGGACTCCGAGATATTTGACTGAGTTTTTGTGGGGCACTGGGGTTTTAGTGTTAGTGCCTGGGATTGTCGCTTTTATTTTGAAGTCTTTATATCCTGTTCTGTTGATCCCCCACATTTGGTTTAGAGGTTTTCTGAAGAGTATTGTCTCGCATTTAGTTGGATTGAGGCGAAGATTCCAGTTTATGTACCATTTGTTAATTTTTTCGACTATTTGTTCTAGTGATGATCGTGTTTGTTCTATTTTTTTGGCTGTGGTATAAACGATTACGTCGTCAGCGAAGGCTATGGCTGAGATAATTGTTGAGGCTTCAGTGATGTTGTTGTTAATGACGTTGTTGTTTATACCAAAGGCGTTTAATATGTCTGAGGTAAAAATATTGAAGAGAATCGGAGAGTTGACTGTTCCTTGTTGTAGTCCTTCTTGTATGTTGAATATCTCAGTTGATGTATTGTTTCCATCCCATGTTACAAATGTCTTGTCTATAATCATGTCCCAGATGTTGTAAATCAGTGATTTTGGGAAATTTTTTTTGTGAAGTTTGTAGATCAGTCCTGCGAGCCAGACGGAGTCGAATGCTTTTTCGAGGTCGAGTAATGCTGCTCCCACGAAAAGTGATTTTTCGATATTTGTATTCAAGTCAGCTAATAATTTGTGAATTGCATGAGTTGTTGAATGTTTTTGTTTGAAGCCAAATTGTGAGTGGGGTATGATGTTATTTGCGGTGCAGAAAGACGATGTGTTCTTGTTAATGATTATTTCGAATACTTTGCTAAGGTTAGGTGTGAGGCTGATGGGTCTATAGCTGGATGGGTCGTTGGGGTTTTTATTTTTTTTGAGTAGTGGCAATACTTTAGCTCTTTTCCAAATTTTTGGAAAGTAATAATTATTTAAAGCGTTGTTGAAGATGATGGTGAGCGCGATTGTAATTTTAGGTGGGAGGTGTTTGAGCACTATTGATGGGATGTTGTCGAGTGCTGCTGACGTTTTGTTGGGGAGTTGTTTTAGAATTTTGTGAACTGATGATGAGTTGCAAAAAATGTTGAACTGATCATTGTCTGTGTGTGGATTCGTAGCTGGATTGAGGTTGTTGAAGGTGGTTATTGTGATGTTGTTTTGTTTGAGGGAGGTGAGTTCAGTAAGTAGTCTGTTGGTTGTGTTGTTAACGATTTCAAATAGGCGTGTGTTTTGATTTAGGTATCTGGGCGAGTTGATAGACTCGTAGTATGCTCCAATGGCATTGAGTTTGTCAGATTGTTTTGTGAATGTGTAGTTGTTGTTATTGGCGGTGAGGGTTGCAAGGTTTATGTGTGTGCGGTTCAGGAGGTTTTGGTTTTGTATTGGTATTTCTATATTGTCAATTTTTATTGGTTCGTTGGGACGAAGTAGACGGTTGATTTTAGGAAAAAAAGTTTCTGGTTTGCGGTGGTCAATTTGTTTTAGTTGGTTGATCCAGTAATTTTCTGTCGATTTTTTGAATTCAATTTTGAGTTGTTTTTTTATGATCTTTAGTAGATTTTTTGTGATTAGTGTGATAGAGAGTAGTCTGTGTGGGTCAATTGTGGATAGTTTGAACATGATAGAGATTAGAGTTGATTTATTTTTTTGCAGTTTTGTTATTGTTGAGTTGAGATATTTATGAGTATTGTTGGTTGGTTTTATTTTTGGGACTGTGTTGTTAATTGTTGAGGAGATGCTGTCGTTAATTTTTGTAATTGCATTATCAATTTCCTCTATAGAGAGGTTTCTTGTGGACGGTATTGCTTCAGTGTAGTTTTCCTCAAGGTGTTTGGAGAATCGGTTCCAATTGGTGGCTTTGTAAATGAATCTTGATAGGATTGTGTCTGGGTTTATTGTGTGAATTTCGTCGGTGTTAAGTGAGATGCTGAAGGATATAGCATTGTGGTCGCTGTCATATGGGAGAGTTTTAGTTTTTGTCATAGGTGAATTTAAGAGTTGTAATCTGGCGTCTATTATTGCTAGATCGAGGTAGGAGCCTGAGGGTTTGTATGTAGGGTGGTCGGAGGGCAGGATTCGCAAATTGTATTTAAAAGCATTGTTTGTGTCCCAACGTGCTAGTAGTTTTCCTCTTGTTGTGTTAGTGAGGTCACCCCAACGAGTGTGTCTTGCGTTCAAATCTCCGGCTAGTATAAAGTAGTTATTGTTTCTGTGAAGGCTGAGTTTGTAGAAAAGAATATCGAGTTCAGTTGAAAAAAGATCTCTGTAATCGTTTGTGGCATATATGCTAATAATGAAAAGATTTTTTGCGAGCTGTGTGTTTATTTTAATTATGGTGAACTCGATGATTGAGTTCGTGTGGGATGATGGATGCGTTATTAGAGTGTATGGGATTTCTTTTTTTATGAGGATGGCTGTTCCGCCTCCGCGGGTTGCGTTGGGACGATCTGTGCGAATGTGGTTATAATTTTGGAATTCGAGTTTGTGTCTGTGATTCAGTTTTGTTTCTGTGAGCAGAATGATGTCATGAGCGTGTTTTTCAGAAAACTTGATGAGTTCGAGTCTTTTTTGGTGCGAGACTAGGGAATTTACATTTATTGCTGCTATGTAAATGTTTTTGAGAGGTGGATGGGGATTATTCATTGTTTGGATAGAGGGAAGATAGGAGGAATTCTATTTTTTGCGTGTTTAATGCTACCTGTTTAGAGATAGCTGTGAGCTGTTCTGATATAATTGTTGCAAGTTCCTTTTTGATTTCGTTTAGCCAATTCGTTTGCGGTTGCTGTGTTGCTTGTGTTGGGGGAAGGTTGTAATTGTTTGTCGGTGAAATGTTGTTATTGTTATATGCGGGTTGAGAGTTTGGTGTGTCTTGGTGGTGTGTTTGTTGGAGAGTGAATGCGGGTGTGAGTGCGTAGTTTTTTGCAGCTTGTGCGTATGATATTTTTGGGTTTATTGTTTTTGGGATTTTAGTTATTTTTTCTTGTATCGAGATTATGCGATTTGAGTGTTGTTGAGTTTTGGTTTTTTTAGCAAGCTTGAGGTAGGGACAGCCCTTGTATGAAGCGGGGTGTCCGTGTTGACCGCAGTTTGCGCAGGTGAGGTCATTCGGGTTGGTGTTATTCGTAAATGAGCAGGTTCCTGGCTCGTGCGATTGTGCGCATTTGACACATCTGTAGCTGAGGTGACAGTTGCTGCTGGCGTGACCTACTCTCTGGCATTTTTTGCATTGAAATATAGTAGGTTTGCGGAGGTGTTCCCATCTGACTCGTTGATAGGCCAGGGTTCTTATTTTAAATAATTGAGATATTTTGCTATTGTTGGTAACTTGTATAAGGTGGTGGTGACGGTTCGGGTCGGATTTGTCGAATTGAAACAGAGCGACGTTAATAATTTCAAGGTCTGTAAGATTGAGTTCTTGAATTTCTTTTTTGATGTCCTCTGGAGTAAAGTCACCGCGGATTCCTTTTATTATTATGGTTTTTGGTTTTTCTTCGGACGGAGTGTATGTGAAAAATTGTATTTTGTTAGCGATAAGAGCTGATTTTATTTTGTTGAAATTTTCAAGGTTATTTGCATATATGATATGATTGTTTTGGTCCGTTTGTTTTAGTATTATGTCAGTTTTTTGAATATTTAGACTCGTAGTAAGAGTAACGATAGCAGCGAGGGATGTTTGTGCTGTGTAGATCGGTGGCGGCTTACGTGTTTTGCGTTGTGACGGCGTTGTGTTAGTTGGGGTGGGGTCTTCTGTTTCCATGTCGCTGTCGTCCGAGAGTGCCTCGTAGCGGTTCTTCTGCGATTTGGTGGGATCTTGCAGTGTCGGTAAACTTTGGCGTCTCTTGAGAGGGTTTTTCGGGGTTTCCCAATCGGTAGCGGTAGATGGCGGCACAGTTGTCGATGAAGTTGAGGGTTGCGGTGCTGGCGATGTTTTACGCTTACGTGAAGCTGATAGGTTTGGCTTTGTTGTGGAAGCGTTTGGCTTTTTGTTTTCTTTTTGTAGGTTTTTATATGAGCGATCCAGTTGCACTGAGTTTAGGATTTTCGGTCTTGACTCACGAATGATGCCCGAACTTGGATTGGGGATGTTTGTTGATTGTAATGTCAGTGGTGAGATTATTGGGCTGGATCCCACGATATTGTTTTTGTTGTTGTCTGCCATGTTTGCTGCTGGCACGAGGGCGGGGCCCGTTCGTGCCAGTGAACTGATTTTACTGAAGTTTTTATTATGATAATGCTTGATTTTTTAGATATGGTTATTTCAAAAAAAACAGCGAAACACCGTCCAGGCGTGTTTTGGGCTTACTATAACGCACTTTGATGTACTTTAAAGAGGTAGCCACTATTAAAACTTTAGAGTTCAGATTGAAAGACTGTGCGATGCGCACTCAACGGCTGCCGGACGGCTACTGATCGGACGAGAACTGGTGCTTTCAGCGTGGTATGGTCGTTGGCTGGGAATTATGATGGACGCTTTCAATTTATCCGAATAATCCAACTCGATAGTTGAACCCTCATTATTACATAAATGTTTCGAAAATTTAGAAAGGATTCGATTTGTTATGGCGGAAAAAAATCCTATCCCTCCCCCGTGTTTCGTGACTCCAATTTACTTTTCGGAGTAACATCGTGGGACCTTGGCCGGTCATTTTGACGAGGGGCACGCGCCGACGATGCGAACTGTTAAATGTAAAAAAATACACAAGACGATCGAGGTCTTCAATTTCACTTCCATTCATAATGATTTAAAACCGTCCCATTTGTGCGCAAAAATGAGAGCCAACGGCACGCGGTGTTCCCAAGCGGTCACCCATCCAAGTACTGACCGCGCCCAATGCTGCTTAACTTCAGTGATCGGACGAGAACTTTTTTTTTTTTTTTTTTGAAAAGTATTTATTGATATGAGTGTACATGGCTTTGGAATATTCGGTTAATATAAATACATAAAGACAACCGTACTATTAGATAAGTAAGTCCAGATATGGCCGTAGGAGAAAGGCGCTCGTCTGGAATAAATGTCGTAGGTATGAAATGGTGGATCGAGTCATATTAACATGAGTAGTGTCGGTGCAATACCGAGAAAAGATAACTCAGCAAATTTAATTTTTGCTTTTGTAATAAGGGAAAAAAAAACACAGTTATATTGGTAAAAACCCTTAAGAACGATGAAATTAATAACTAACTTATACTAACTAGGCTAAATTAAACTACGGAATTACATTTATTTATTTATATACATTATTGTCTTTGTTTAAAAATTGCACATAGGTTTAATGACGTCTAGAGCGTATTCTTTGGTTTAAAACTGCACTTAGGTTTAAAGGCGTCTAAAAACGTAGTCTTGCTCTGGCGATGAGGATATTTTTACGTCTGTTTAGTTCGTTAATGTGGGGACAGTTGTGGTTCAGCCAAGGGTATTTGTTGAGTCTCAATCTATGAAAGTCGAGGAAGTCTCTTTCGGGTATAGAAGTTGATTTGGAAAACAATTCTCTATTGTGGTTGAAGTCATTAGGAGTGAGCGAGATTCTTTTATTGGCCTTGTTCCTTTTCCAGTGGTAAATAATCGGGATGTTGTTTGATGTTTGAAGAAGTCCAAGTTGGTCGCAGTATATGAAAACTTGTGGGGTTAGGTAACCAGTAACGATGTTGTGGGCTGCTTGTTCGAAGATTGGGGTGGATATGGTTTGAAGTATTGGATTGTTCGTCGCTGGGATGTTGGAGAAGTAGTTTCTGCAGAGTTTGAGTATATAGTTGTCGATCCTTGGTATATTTGCCTGGCCGTATAAAATTTTATTAGATATGTAGTGTAGATAGTCTGTATGTGCGGATCTATATGTGTGGAGGCATTTCCTTAAGCACTGACGTTCGAATCTTCTAAGTTTTTCCATCGTTGTGTGGTTGAGGTTCCACCAAGTCGGGGCTGCATAGGTGAGGATTGGTCTGATTAGCAGAAGGTATAGTATAATTTTAGTTCTGCTGGTTAGATGTTTGTTGTAAAAAATGCTTAGATTAGCTTGGTAGGCCTTTTTTGCTTTTTCGAGTTGCATTTCGATGTGGATGTTTCCTCGTAAGAGATTGTCAATATGGACTCCGAGATATTTGACTGAGTTTTTGTGGGGCACTGGGGTTTTAGTGTTGGTGCCTGGGATTGTTGCTTTTATTTTGAAGTCTTTATATCCTGTTCTGTTGATCCCCCACATTTGGTTTAGAGGTTTTCTGAAGAGTATTGTCTCGCATTTAGTTGGATTGAGGCGAAGATTCCAGTTTATGTACCATTTGTTAATTTTTTCGACTATTTGTTCTAGTGATGATCGTGTTTGTTCTATTTTTTTGGCTGTGGTATAAACGATTACGTCGTCAGCGAAGGCTATGGCTGAGATAATTGTTGAGGCTTCAGTGATGTTGTTGTTAATGACGTTGTTGTTTATACCAAAGGCGTTTAATATGTCTGAGGTAAAAATATTGAAGAGAATCGGAGAGTTGACTGTTCCTTGTTGTAGTCCTTCTTGTATGTTGAATATCTCAGTTGATGTATTGTTTCCGTCCCATGTTACAAATGTCTTGTCTATAATCATGTCCCAGATGTTGTAAATCAGTGATTTTGGGAAATTTTTTTTGTGAAGTTTGTAGATCAGTCCTGCGAGCCAGACGGAGTCGAATGCTTTTTCGAGGTCGAGTAATGCTGCTCCCACGACATTCATAACGATTTGAAACCATCCTATTTGTGGGCAAAAATGAGAGCCAACGGCACGCGGTGTTCCCAAGCGGTCACCCATCCAAGTACTGACCGCGCCCAATGCTGCTTAACTTCAGTGATCGGACGAGAACTGGTGGTTTCAGCGTGGTATGGTCGTTGGCTGGGAATTATGATGGACGCTTTCAATTTATCCGAATAATCCAACTCGATAGTTGAACACGCATAATTGCATAAATGTTTCGAAAATTTGAAAAAGATTCGATTTGTTACGGCGAGAGAAAATTCCTATCCGTCACCCGTGTTTTTTGACTGCAATTTATGTTTCGGAGTAACATCACGAGACCTTGGTTGGCTATTTTTTCGAGGGGTGCACGCTGCGAATGCGAACTGTTAAATGTAAAAAAATACACAAGACGATCGAGGTCTTCAATTTCTCTTCCATTCATAACGATTTGAAACCATCCTATTTGTGGGCAAAAATGAGAGCCAACGGCACGCGGTGTTCCCAAGCGGTCACCCATCCAAGTACTGACCGCGCCCAATGCTGCTTAACTTCAGTGATCGGACGAGAACTGGTGGTTTCAGCGTGGTATGGTCGTTGGCTGGGAATTATGATGGACGCTTTCAATTTATACGAATAATCCAACTCAATAGTTGAACCCGCATAATTACATAAATGTTTCGAAAATTTGGAAAGGATTTGATTTGTTATGGCGAAAAAAAATCCTATCCGTCCCCCGTGTTTCGTGACTCCAATTTACTTTTCTGAGTAACATCGTGGGACCTTGGCCGGCCATTTTGACGAGGGGCACGCGCCACGATGCGAACTGTTAAATGTAAAAAAATGCACAAGACGATCGAGGTCTTCAATTTCACTTCCATTCATAATGATTTAAAACCGTCCCATTTGTGCGCAAAAATGAGAGCCAACGGCACGCGGTGTTCCCAAGCGGTCACCCATCCAAGTACTGACCGCGCCCAATGCTGCTTAACTTCAGTGATCGGACGAGAACTGGTGCTTTCAGCGTGGTATGGTCGTTGGCTGGGAATTATGATGGGCGCTTTCAATTTATCTGAATAATCCAACTCGATAGTTGAACACGCATTATTGTATAAATGTTTCGAAAATTTGAAAAAGATTCGATTTGTTACGGCGAGAGAAAATTCCTATCCGTCACCCGTGTTTTTTGACTGCAATTTATGTTTCGGAGTAACATCGCGGGACCTTGGTTGGTTATTTTTTCGAGGGGTGCTCGCCGGGAATGCGAACTGTTAAATGTAAAAAAATGCACAAGACGATCGAGGTCTTCAATTTCACTTCCATTCATAATGATTTAAAACCGTCCCATTTGTGCGCAAAAATGAGAGCCAACGGCACGCGGTGTTCCCAAGCGGTCACCCATCCAAGTACTGACCGCGCCCAATGCTGCTTAACTTCAGTGATCGGACGAGAACTTTTTTTTTTTTTTTTTTTTTGAAAAGTATTTATTGATATGAGTGTACATGGCTTTGGAATATTCGGTTAATATAAATACATAAAGACAACCGTACTATTAGATAAGTAAGTCCAGATATGGCCGTAGGAGAAAGGCGCTCGTCTGGAATAAATGTCGTAGGTATGAAATGGTGGATCGAGTCATATTAACATGAGTAGTGTCGGTGCAATACCGAGAAAAGATAACTCAGCAAATTTAATTTTTGCTATTGTAATAAGGGAAAAAAAAACACAGTTATATTGGTAAAAACCCTTAAGAACGATGAAATTAATAACTAACTTATACTAACTAGGCTAAATTAAACTACGGAATTACATTTATTTATTTATATACATTATTGTCTTTGTTTAAAAATTGCACATAGGTTTAATGACGTCTAGAGCGTATTCTTTGGTTTAAAATTGCACTTAGGTTTAAAGGCGTCTAAAAACGTAGTCTTGCTCTGGCGATGAGGATATTTTTACGTCTGTTTAGTTCGTTAATGTGGGGACAGTTGTGGTTCAGCCAAGGGTATTTGTTGAGTCTCAATCTATGAAAGTCGAGGAAGTCTCTTTCGGGTATAGAAGTTGATTTGGAAAACAATTCTCTATTGTGGTTGAAGTCATTAGGAGTGAGCGAGATTCTTTTATTGGCCTTGTTCCTTTTCCAGTGGTAAATAATCGGGATGTTGTTTGATGTTTGAAGAAGTCCAAGTTGGTCGCAGTATATGAAAACTTGTGGGGTTAGGTAACCAGTAACGATGTTGTGGGCTGCTTGTTCGAAGATTGGGGTGGATATGGTTTGAAGTATTGGATTGTTCGTCGCTGGGATGTTGGAGAAGTAGTTTCTGCAGAGTTTGAGTATATAGTTGTCGATCCTTGGTATATTTGCCTGGCCGTATAAAATTTTATTAGATATGAAGTGTAGATAGTCTGTATGTGCGGATCTATATGTGTGGAGGCATTTCCTTAAGGGTATGGGTCAGTCGGTATCTCGCCGCCGTGAGTGCGAGAGAGATAGCTGCAAACTTCAAAAGTGAAATTCTTCGACACGGCTCGACCGATTACAAAAAGGCCCCGTCAGCCCATTTTTGCCATTGTCCTGCGTGGGCTGACAGAGCTTTTTTGTAAACGGTCAAACCGTATCGAAGAATTTCAAATTCGAAAATTCGAGGAGAAGTTAGGTGACTGACCCATCCCCTTAAGCACTGACGTTCGAATCTTCTAAGTTTTTCCATCGTTGTGTGGTTGAGGTTCCACCAAGTCGGGGCTGCATAGGTGAGGATTGGTCTGATTAGCAGAAGGTATAATATAATTTTAGTTCTGCTGGTTAGATGTTTGTTGTAAAAAATGCTTAGATTAGCTTGGTAGGCCTTTTTTGCTTTTTCGAGTTGCATTTCGATGTGGATGTTTCCTCGTAAGAGATTGTCAATATGGACTCCGAGATATTTGACTGAGTTTTTGTGGGGAACTGGGGTTTTAGTGTTAGTGCCTGGGATTGTCGCTTTTATTTTGAAGTCTTTATATCCTGTTCTGTTGATCCCCCACATTTGGTTTAGAGGTTTTCTGAAGAGTATTGTCTCGCATTTAGTTGGATTGAGGCGAAGATTCCAGTTTATGTACCATTTGTTAATTTTTTCGACTATTTGTTCTAGTGATGATCGTGTTTGTTCTATTTTTTTGGCTGTGGTATAAACGATTACGTCGTCAGCGAAGGCTATGGCTGAGATAATTGTTGAGGCTTCAGTGATGTTGTTGTTAATGACGTTGTTGTTTATACCAAAGGCGTTTAATATGTCTGAGGTAAAAATATTGAAGAGAATCGGAGAGTTGACTGTTCCTTGTTGTAGTCCTTCTTGTATGTTGAATATCTCAGTTGATGTATTGTTTCCGTCCCATGTTACAAATGTCTTGTCTATAATCATGTCCCAGATGTTGTAAATCAGTGATTTTGGGAAATTTTTTTTGTGAAGTTTGTAGATCAGTCCTGCGAGCCAGACGGAGTCGAATGCTTTTTCGAGGTCGAGTAATGCTGCTCCCACGAAAAGTGATTTTTCGATATTTGTATTCAAGTCAGCTAATAATTTGTGAATTGCATGAGTTGTTGAATGTTTTTGTTTGAAGCCAAATTGTGAGTGGGGTATGATGTTATTTGCGGTGCAGAACGACGATGTGTTCTTGTTAATGATTATTTCGAATACTTTGCTAAGGTTAGGTGTGAGGCTGATGGGTCTATAGCTGGATGGGTCGTTGGGGTTTTTATTTTTTTTGAGTAGTGGCAATACTTTTGCTCTTTTCCAAATTTTTGGAAAGTAATAATTGTTTAAAGCGTTGTTGAAGATGATGGTGAGCGCGATTGTAATTTTAGGTGGGAGGTGTTTGAGCACTATTGATGGGATGTTGTCGAGTGCTGCTGACGTTTTGTTGGGGAGTTGTTTTAGAATTTTGTGAACTGATGATGAGTTGCAGAAAATGTTGAACTGATCATTGTCTGTGTGTGGATTCGTAGCTGGATTGAGGTTGTTGAAGGTGGTTATTGTGATGTTGTTTTGTTTGAGGGAGGTGAGTTCAGTAAGTAGTCTGTTGGTTGTGTTGTTAACGATTTCAAATAGGCGTGTGTTTTGATTTAGGTATCTGGGCGAGTTAATAGACTCGTAGTATGCTCCAATGGCATTGAGTTTGTCAGATTGTTTTGTGAATGTGTAGTTGTTGTTATTGGCGGTGAGGTTTGCAAGGTTTATGTGTGTGCGGTTCAGGAGGTTTTGGTTTTGTATTGGTATTTCTATATTGTCAATTTTTATTGGTTCGTTGGGACGAAGTAGACGGTTGATTTTAGGAAAAAAAGTTTCTGGTTTGCGGTGGTCAATTTGTTTTAGTTGGTTGATCCAGTAATTTTCTGTCGATTTTTTGAATTCAATTTTGAGTTGTTTTTTTATGATCTTTAGTAGATTTTTTGTGATTAGTGTGATAGAGAGTAGTCTGTGTGGGTCAATTGTGGATAATTTGAACATGATAGAGATTAGAGTTGATTTATTTTTTTGCAGTTTTGTTATTGTTGAGTTGAGATATTTATGAGTATTGTTGGTTGGTTTTATTTTTGGGACTGTGTTGTTAATTGTTGAGGAGATGCTGTCGTTAATTTTTGTAATTGCATTATCAATTTCCTCTATAGAGAGGTTTCTTGTGGACGGTATTGCTTCAGTGTAGTTTTCCTCAAGGTGTTTGGAGAATCGGTTCCAATTGGTGGCTTTGTAAATGAATCTTGATAGGATTGTGTCTGGGTTTATTGTGTGAATTTCGTCGGTGTTAAGTGAGATGCTGAAGGATATAGCATTGTGGTCGCTGTCATATGGGAGAGTTTTAGTTTTTGTCATAGGTGAATTTAAGAGTTGTAATCTGGCGTCTATTATTGCTAGATCGAGGTAGGAGCCTGAGGGTTTGTATGTAGGGTGGTCGGAGGGCAGGATTCGCAAATTGTATTTAAAAGCATTGTTTGTGTCCCAACGTGCTAGTAGTTTTCCTCTTGTTGTGTTAGTGAGGTCACCCCAACGAGTGTGTCTTGCGTTCAAATCTCCGGCTAGTATAAAGTAGTTATTGTTTCTGTGAAGGCTGAGTTTGTAGAAAAGAATATCGAGTTCAGTTGAAAAAAGATCTCTGTAATCGTTTGTGGCATATATGCTAATAATGAAAAGATTTTTTGCGAGCTGTGTGTTTATTTTAATTATGGTGAACTCGATGATTGAGTTCGTGTGGGATGATGGATGCGTTATTAGAGTGTATGGGATTTCTTTTTTTATGAGGATGGCTGTTCCGCCTCCGCGGGTTGCGTTGGGACGATCTGTGCGAATGAGGTTATAATTTTGGAATTCGAGTTTGTGTCTGTGATTCAGTTTTGTTTCTGTGAGCAGAATGATGTCATGAGCGTGTTTTTCAGAAAACTTGATGAGTTCGAGTCTTTTTTGGTGCGAGACTAGGGAATTTACATTTATTGCTGCTATGTAAATGTTTTTGAGAGGTGGATGGGGATTATTCATTGTTTGGATAGAGGGAGGATAGGAGGAATTCTATTTTTTGCGTGTTTAATGCTACCTGTTTAGAGATAGCTGTGAGCTGTTCTGATATAATTGTTGCAAGTTCCTTTTTGATTTCGTTTAGCCAATTCGTTTGCGGTTGCTGTGTTGCTTGTGTTGGGGGAAGGTTGTAATTGTTTGTCGATGAAATGTTGTTATTGTTATATGCGGGTTGAGAGTTTGGTGTGTCTTGGTGGTGTGTTTGTTGGAGAGTGAATGCGGGTGTGAGTGCGTAGTTTTTTGCAGCTTGTGCGTATGATATTTTTGGGTTTATTGTTTTAGGGATTTTAGTTATTTTTTCTTGTATCGAGATTATGCGATTTGAGTGTTGTTGAGTTTTGGTTTTTTTAGCAAGCTTGAGGTAGGGACAGCCCTTGTATGAAGCGGGGTGTCCGTGTTGACCGCAGTTTGCGCAGGTGAGGTCATTCGGGTTGGTGTTATTCGTAAATGAGCAGGTTCCTGGCTCGTGCGATTGTGCGCATTTGACACATCTGTAGCTGAGGTGACAGTTGCTGCTGGCGTGACCTACTCTCTGGCATTTTTTGCATTGAAATATAGTAGGTTTACGGAGGTGTTCCCATCTGACTCGTTGATAGGCCAGGGTTCTTATTTTAAATAATTGAGATATTTTGCTATTGTTGGTAACTTGTATAAGGTGGTGGTGACGGTTCGGGTCGGATTTGTCGAATTGAAACAGAGCGACGTTAATAATTTCAAGGTCTGTAAGATTGAGTTCTTGAATTTCTTTTTTGATGTCCTCTGGAGTAAAGTCACCGCGGATTCCTTTTATTATTATGGTTTTTGGTTTTTCTTCGGACGGAGTGTATGTGAAAAATTGTATTTTGTTAGCGATAAGAGCTGATTTTATTTTGTTGAAATTTTCAAGGTTATTTGCATATATGATATGATTGTTTTGGTCCGTTTGTTTTAGTATTATGTCAGTTTTTTGAATATTTAGACTCGTAGTAAGAGTAACGATAGCAGTGAGGGATGTTTGTGCTGTGTAGATCGGTGGCGGCTTACGTGTTTTGCGTTGTGACGGCGTTGTGTTAGTTGGGGTGGGGTCTTCTGTTTCCATGTCGCTGTCGTCCGAGAGTGCCTCGTAGCGGTTCTTCTGCGATTTGGTGGGATCTTGCAGTGTCGGTAAACTTTGGCGTCTCTTGAGAGGGTTTTTCGGGGTTTCCCAATCGGTAGCGGTAGATGGCGGCACAGTTGTCGATGAAGTTGCGGGTTGCGGTGCTGGCGATGTTTTACGCTTACGTGAAGCTGATAGGTTTGGCTTTGTTGTGGAAGCGTTTGGCTTTTTGTTTTCTTTTTGTAGGTTTTTATATAAGCGATCCAGTTGCACTGAGTTTAGGATTTTCGGTCTTGACTCACGAATGATGCCCGAACTTGGATTGGGGATGTTTGTTGATTGTAATGTCAGTGGTGAGATTATTGGGCTGGATCCCACGATATTGTTTTTGTTGTTGTCTGCCATGTTTGCTGCTGGCACGAGGGCGGGGCCCGTTCGTGCCAGTGAACTGATTTTACTGAAGTTTTTATTATGATAATGCTTGATTTTTTAGATATGGTTATTTCAAAAAAAACAGCAAAACACCGTCCAGGCGTGTTTTGGGCTTACTATAACGCACTTTGATGTACTTTAAAGAGGTAGCCACTATTAAAACTTTAGAGTTCAGATTGAAAGACTGTGCGATGCGCACTCAACGGCTGCCGGACGGCTACTGATCGGACGAGAACTGGTGCTTTCAGCGTGGTATGGTCCTTGGCTGGGAATTATAATGGACGCTTTAAATTTATTAGAATAATCCAACTAGATAGTTGAACTCACATTATTGTGTATATATTTCGAAGATTTGGAAAAGATTCGATTTATTACGGTGAAAAAAAACACCCGTCTCCCGTGTTTCTTGACTCCAATTTGTATTTCGGAGTAACATAGTAGGACCTCGGCTGGCTATTTTGACGAGGTATGCGCGCCGGGAATGCGAACTGTTAAATGTAAAAAAATACGCAAGACGATGGAGGTCTTCAATTTCACTTCCATTCGAAGCGATTTAAAACCATCCCATTTGTAGGCAAAAATGAGAGCCAACAGCACGCGGTGTTCCCAAGCGGTCACCCATCCAAGTACTGACCGCGCCCAATGCTGCTTAACTTCAGTGATCGGACGAGAACTGGTGCTTTCAGCGTGGTATGGTCGTTGGCTGGGAATTATAATAGACGCTTTAAATTTATTAGAATAATCCAACTAGATAGTTGAACTCACATTATTGTGTATATATTTCGAAGATTTGGGAAAGATTCGATTTATTACGGTGAAAAAAAAACACCCATCTCCCGTGTTTCTTGACTCCAATTTGTATTTCGGAGTAACATAGTAGGACCTCGGCTGGCTATTTTGACGAGGTGTGCGCGCCGGGAATGCGAACTGTTAAATGTAAAAAAATACGCAAGACGATGGAGGTCTTCAATTTCACTTCCATTCGAAACGATTTAAAACCATCCCATTTGTAGGCAAAAATGAGAGCCAACGGCACGCGGTGTTCCCAAGCGGTCACCCATCCAAGTACTGACCGCGCCCAATGCTGCTTAACTTCAGTGATCGGACGAGAACTGGTGCTTTCAGCGTGGTATGGTCGTTGGCTGAGAATTACGATAGACGCTTTAATTTTATTAGAATAATCCAACTAGATAGTTGAACTCACATTATTGTATATATATTTCGAAGATTTGGAAAAGATTCGATTTATTACGGTGAAAAAAAATCATACCAGTCTCCCGTGTTTCTTGACTCCAATTTGTATTTCGGAGTAACATAGTAGGACCTCGGCTGGCTATTTTGACGAAGTGCGGGCGCCAGGAATGCGAACTGTTAAATGTAAAAAAATACGCAAGACGATGGAGATTTTCAATTTCACTGCCATTCGAAACGATTTAAAACCATCCCATTTGTAGGCAAAAATGAGAGCCAACGGCACGCGGTGTTCCCAAGCGGTCACCCATCCAAGTACTGACCGCGCCCAATGCTGCTTAACTTCAGTGATCGGACGAGAACTTTTTTTTTTTTTATTTTTTTTTTTATTTTAAAGTTTATTTATTTCATACATATTTTCTTTGTAGTACAGGTATAAATAAACGAAAGAAAAGACTTCAGCGTGGTATGGTCGTTGGCTGAGAATTATGATAGAGTGATCGGACGAGAACTTTTTTTTTTTTTTTTATTTTTTTTTTATTTTAAAGTTTATTTATTTCATACATATTTTCTTTGTAGTACAGGTATAAATAAACGAAAGAAAGTGCTTTCAACGTGGTATGGTCGTTGGCTGAGAATTATGATAGACGCTTTAAATTTATTGGAATAATCCAACTAGATAGTTGAACTCACATTATTGTATATATATTTCGAAGATTTGGAAAAGATTCGATTTATTACGGTGAAAAAAAATCATACCCGTCTCCCGTGTTTCTTGACTCCAATTTGTATTTCGGAGTAACATAGTAGGACCTCGGCTGGCTATTTTGACGAAGTGCGGGCGCCAGGAATGCGAACTGTTAAATGTAAAAAAATACGCAAGACGATGGAGATCTTCAATTTCACTGCCATTCGAAACGATTTAAAACCATCCCATTTGTAGGCAAAAATGAGAGCCAACGGCACGCGGTGTTCCCAAGCGGTCACCCATCCAAGTACTGACCGCGCCCAATGCTGCTTAACTTCAGTGATCGGACGAGAACTTTTTTTTTTTTTATTTTTTTTTTTATTTTAAAGTTTATTTATTTCATACATATTTTCTTTGTAGTACAGGTATAAATAAACGAAAGAAAAGACTTCAGCGTGGTATGGTCGTTGGCTGAGAATTATGATAGAGTGATCGGACGAGAACTTTTTTTTTTTTTTATTTTTTTTTTATTTTAAAGTTTATTTCATACATATTTTCTTTGTAGTACAGGTATAAATAAACGAAAGAAAGTGCTTTCAGCGTGGTATAGTCGTTGGCTGAGAATTATGATAGACGCTTTAAATTTATTGGAATAATCCAACTAGATAGTTGAACTCACATTATTGTATATATATTTCGAAGATTTGGAAAAGATTCGATTTATTACGGTGAAAAAAAATCATACCCGTCTCCCGTGTTTCTTGACTCCAATTTGTATTTCGGAGTAACATAGTAGGACCTCGGCTGGCTATTTTGACGAAGTGCGGGCGCCAGGAATGCGAACTGTTAAATGTAAAAAAATACGCAAGACGATGGAGATCTTCAATTTCACTGCCATTCGAAACGATTTAAAACCATCCCATTTGTAGGCAAAAATGAGAGCCAACGGCACGCGGTGTTCCCAAGCGGTCACCCATCCAAGTACTGACCGCGCCCAATGCTGCTTAACTTCAGTGATCGGACGAGAACTGGTGCTTTCAGCGTGGTATGGTCCTTGGCTGGGAATTATAATGGACGCTTTAAATTTATTAGAATAATCCAACTAGATAGTTGAACTCACATTATTGTGTATATATTTCGAAGATTTGGAAAAGATTCGATTTATTACGGTGAAAAAAAACACCCGTCTCCCGTGTTTCTTGACTCCAATTTGTATTTCGGAGTAACATAGTAGGACCTCGGCTGGCTATTTTGACGAGGTATGCGCGCCGGGAATGCGAACTGTTAAATGTAAAAAAATACGCAAGACGATGGAGGTCTTCAATTTCACTTCCATTCGAAGCGATTTAAAACCATCCCATTTGTAGGCAAAAATGAGAGCCAACAGCACGCGGTGTTCCCAAGCGGTCACCCATCCAAGTACTGACCGCGCCCAATGCTGCTTAACTTCAGTGATCGGACGAGAACTTTTTTGAAAAGTATTTATTGATATGAGTGTACATGGCTTTGGAATATTCGGTTAATATAAATACATAAAGACAACCGTACTATTAGATAAGTAAGTCCAGATATGGCCGTAGGAGAAAGGCGCTCGTCTGGAATAAATGTCGTAGGTATGAAATGGTGGATCGAGTCATATTAACATGAGTAGTGTCGGTGCAATACCGAGAAAAGATAACTCAGCAAATTTAATTTTTGCTATTGTAATAAGGGAAAAAAAACACAGTTATATTGGTAAAAACCCTTAAGAACGATGAAATTAATAACTAATTTATACTAACTAGGCTAAATTAAACTACGGAATTACATTTATTTATTTATATACATTATTGTCTTTGTTTAAAAATTGCACATAGGTTTAATGACGTCTAGAGCGTATTCTTTGGTTTAAAATTGCACTTAGGTTTAAAGGCGTCTAAAAACGTAGTCTTGCTCTGGCGATGAGGATATTTTTACGTCTGTTTAGTTCGTTAATATGGGGACAGTTGTGGTTCAGCCAAGGGTATTTGTTGAGTCTCAATCTATGAAAGTCGAGGAAGTCTCTTTCGGGTATAGAAGTTGATTTGGAAAACAATTCTCTATTGTGGTTGAAGTCATTAGGAGTGAGCGAGATTCTTTTATTGGCCTTGTTCCTTTTCCAGTGGTAAATAATCGGGATGTTGTTTGATGTTTGAAGAAGTCCAAGTTGGTCGCAGTATATGAAAACTTGTGGGGTTAGGTAACCAGTAACGATGTTGTGGGCTGCTTGTTCGAAGATTGGGGTGGATATGGTTTGAAGTATTGGATTGTTCGTCGCTGGGATGTTGGAGAAGTAGTTTCTGCAGAGTTTGAGTATATAGTTGTCGATCCTTGGTATATTTGCCTGGCCGTATAAAATTTTATTAGATATGAAGTGTAGATAGTCTGTATGTGCGGATCTATATGTGTGGAGGCATTTCCTTAAGGGTATGGGTCAGTCGGTATCTCGCCGCCGTGAGTGCGAGAGAGATAGCTGCAAACTTCAAAAGTGAAATTCTTCGACACGGTTTGACCGATTACAAAAAGGCCCCGTCAGCCCATTTTTGCCATTGTCCTGCGTGGGCTGACAGAGCTTTTTTGTAAACGGTCAAACCGTATCGGAGAATTTCAAATTCGAAAATTCGAGGAGAAGTTAGGTGACTGACCCATCCCCTTAAGCACTGACGTTCGAATCTTCTAAGTTTTTCCATCGTTGTGTGGTTGAGGTTCCACCAAGTCGGGGCTGCATAGGTGAGGATTGGTCTGATTAGCAGAAGGTATAATATAATTTTAGTTCTGCTGGTTAGATGTTTGTTGTAAAAAATGCTTAGATTAGCTTGGTAGGCCTTTTTTGCTTTTTCGAGTTGCATTTCGATGTGGATGTTTCCTCGTAAGAGATTGTCAATATGGACTCCGAGATATTTGACTGAGTTTTTGTGGGGCACTGGGGTTTTAGTGTTAGTGCCTGGGATTGTCGCTTTTATTTTGAAGTCTTTATATCCTGTTCTGTTGATCCCCCACATTTGGTTTAGAGGTTTTCTGAAGAGTATTGTCTCGCATTTAGTTGGATTGAGGCGAAGATTCCAGTTTATGTACCATTTGTTAATTTTTTCGACTATTTGTTCTAGTGATGATCGTGTTTGTTCTATTTTTTTGGCTGTGGTATAAACGATTACGTCGTCAGCGAAGGCTATGGCTGAGATAATTGTTGAGGCTTCAGTGATGTTGTTGTTAATGACGTTGTTGTTTATACCAAAGGCGTTTAATATGTCTGAGGTAAAAATATTGAAGAGAATCGGAGAGTTGACTGTTCCTTGTTGTAGTCCTTCTTGTATGTTGAATATCTCAGTTGATGTATTGTTTCCATCCCATGTTACAAATGTCTTGTCTATAATCATGTCCCAGATGTTGTAAATCAGTGATTTTGGGAAATTTTTTTTGTGAAGTTTGTAGATCAGTCCTGCGAGCCAGACGGAGTCGAATGCTTTTTCGAGGTCGAGTAATGCTGCTCCCACGAAAAGTGATTTTTCGATATTTGTATTCAAGTCAGCTAATAATTTGTGAATTGCATGAGTTGTTGAATGTTTTTGTTTGAAGCCAAATTGTGAGTGGGGTATGATGTTATTTGCGGTGCAGAAAGACGATGTGTTCTTGTTAATGATTATTTCGAATACTTTGCTAAGGTTAGGTGTGAGGCTGATGGGTCTATAGCTGGATGGGTCGTTGGGGTTTTTATTTTTTTTGAGTAGTGGCAATACTTTAGCTCTTTTCCAAATTTTTGGAAAGTAATAATTATTTAAAGCGTTGTTGAAGATGATGGTGAGCGCGATTGTAATTTTAGGTGGGAGGTGTTTGAGCACTATTGATGGGATGTTGTCGAGTGCTGCTGACGTTTTGTTGGGGAGTTGTTTTAGAATTTTGTGAACTGATGATGAGTTGCAAAAAATGTTGAACTGATCATTGTCTGTGTGTGGATTCGTAGCTGGATTGAGGTTGTTGAAGGTGGTTATTGTGATGTTGTTTTGTTTGAGGGAGGTGAGTTCAGTAAGTAGTCTGTTGGTTGTGTTGTTAACGATTTCAAATAGGCGTGTGTTTTGATTTAGGTATCTGGGCGAGTTGATAGACTCGTAGTATGCTCCAATGGCATTGAGTTTGTCAGATTGTTTTGTGAATGTGTAGTTGTTGTTATTGGCGGTGAGGTTTGCAAGGTTTATGTGTGTGCGGTTCAGGAGGTTTTGGTTTTGTATTGGTATTTCTATATTGTCAATTTTTATTGGTTCGTTGGGACGAAGTAGACGGTTGATTTTAGGAAAAAAAGTTTCTGGTTTGCGGTGGTCAATTTGTTTTAGTTGGTTGATCCAGTAATTTTCTGTCGATTTTTTGAATTCAATTTTGAGTTGTTTTTTTATGATCTTTAGTAGATTTTTTGTGATTAGTGTGATAGAGAGTAGTCTGTGTGGGTCAATTGTGGATAGTTTGAACATGATAGAGATTAGAGTTGATTTATTTTTTTGCAGTTTTGTTATTGTTGAGTTGAGATATTTATGAGTATTGTTGGTTGGTTTTATTTTTGGGACTGTGTTGTTAATTGTTGAGGAGATGCTGTCGTTAATTTTTGTAATTGCATTATCAATTTCCTCTATAGAGAGGTTTCTTGTGGACGGTATTGCTTCAGTGTAGTTTTCCTCAAGGTGTTTGGAGAATCGGTTCCAATTGGTGGCTTTGTAAATGAATCTTGATAGGATTGTGTCTGGGTTTATTGTGTGAATTTCGTCGGTGTTAAGTGAGATGCTGAAGGATATAGCATTGTGGTCGCTGTCATATGGGAGAGTTTTAGTTTTTGTCATAGGTGAATTTAAGAGTTGTAATCTGGCGTCTATTATTGCTAGATCGAGGTAGGAGCCTGAGGGTTTGTATGTAGGGTGGTCGGAGGGCAGGATTCGCAAATTGTATTTAAAAGCATTGTTTGTGTCCCAACGTGCTAGTAGTTTTCCTCTTGTTGTGTTAGTGAGGTCACCCCAACGAGTGTGTCTTGCGTTCAAATCTCCGGCTAGTATAAAGTAGTTATTGTTTCTGTGAAGGCTGAGTTTGTAGAAAAGAATATCGAGTTCAGTTGAAAAAAGATCTCTGTAATCGTTTGTGGCATATATGCTAATAATGAAAAGATTTTTTGCGAGCTGTGTGTTTATTTTAATTATGGTGAACTCGATGATTGAGTTCGTGTGGGATGATGGATGCGTTATTAGAGTGTATGGGATTTCTTTTTTTATGAGGATGGCTGTTCCGCCTCCGCGGGTTGCGTTGGGACGATCTGTGCGAATGAGGTTATAATTTTGGAATTCGAGTTTGTGTCTGTGATTCAGTTTTGTTTCTGTGAGCAGAATGATGTCATGAGCGTGTTTTTCAGAAAACTTGATGAGTTCGAGTCTTTTTTGGTGCGAGACTAGGGAATTTACATTTATTGCTGCTATGTAAATGTTTTTGAGAGGTGGATGGGGATTATTCATTGTTTGGATAGAGGGAAGATAGGAGGAATTCTATTTTTTGCGTGTTTAATGCTACCTGTTTATAGATAGCTGTGAGCTGTTCTGATATAATTGTTGCAAGTTCCTTTTTGATTTCGTTTAGCCAATTCGTTTGCGGTTGCTGTGTTGCTTGTGTTGGGGGAAGGTTGTAATTGTTTGTCGGTGAAATGTTGTTATTGTTATATGCGGGTTGAGAGTTTGGTGTGTCTTGGTGGTGTGTTTGTTGGAGAGTGAATGCGGGTGTGAGTGCGTAGTTTTTTGCAGCTTGTGCGTATGATATTTTTGGGTTTATTGTTTTTGGGATTTTAGTTATTTTTTCTTGTATCGAGATTATGCGATTTGAGTGTTGTTGAGTTTTGGTTTTTTTAGCAAGCTTGAGGTAGGGACAGCCCTTGTATGAAGCGGGGTGTCCGTGTTGACCGCAGTTTGCGCAGGTGAGGTCATTCGGGTTGGTGTTATTCGTAAATGAGCAGGTTCCTGGCTCGTGCGATTGTGCGCATTTGACACATCTGTAGCTGAGGTGACAGTTGCTGCTGGCGTGACCTACTCTCTGGCATTTTTTGCATTGAAATATAGTAGGTTTGCGGAGGTGTTCCCATCTGACTCGTTGATAGGCCAGGGTTCTTATTTTAAATAATTGAGATATTTTGCTATTGTTGGTAACTTGTATAAGGTGGTGGTGACGGTTCGGGTCGGATTTGTCGAATTGAAACAGAGCGACGTTAATAATTTCAAGGTCTGTAAGATTGAGTTCTTGAATTTCTTTTTTGATGTCCTCTGGAGTAAAGTCACCGCGGATTCCTTTTATTATTATGGTTTTTGGTTTTTCTTCGGACGGAGTGTATGTGAAAAATTGTATTTTGTTAGCGATAAGAGCTGATTTTATTTTGTTGAAATTTTCAAGGTTATTTGCATATATGATATGATTGTTTTGGTCCGTTTGTTTTAGTATTATGTCAGTTTTTTGAATATTTAGACTCGTAGTAAGAGTAACGATAGCAGCGAGGGATGTTTGTGCTGTGTAGATCGGTGGCGGCTTACGTGTTTTGCGTTGTGACGGCGTTGTGTTAGTTGGGGTGGGGTCTTCTGTTTCCATGTCGCTGTCGTCCGAGAGTGCCTCGTAGCGGTTCTTCTGCGATTTGGTGGGATCTTGCAGTGTCGGTAAACTTTGGCGTCTCTTGAGAGGGTTTTTCGGGGTTTCCCAATCGGTAGCGGTAGATGGCGGCACAGTTGTCGATGAAGTTGAGGGTTGCGGTGCTGGCGATGTTTTGCGCTTACGTGAAGCTGATAGGTTTGGCTTTGTTGTGGAAGCGTTTGGCTTTTTGTTTTCTTTTTGTAGGTTTTTATATAAGCGATCCAGTTGCACTGAGTTTAGGATTTTCGGTCTTGACTCACGAATGATGCCCGAACTTGGATTGGGGATGTTTGTTGATTGTAATGTCAGTGGTGAGATTATTGGGCTGGATCCCACGATATTGTTTTTGTTGTTGTCTGCCATGTTTGCTGCTGGCACGAGGGCGGGGCCCGTTCGTGCCAGTGAACTGATTTTACTGAAGTTTTTATTATGATAATGCTTGATTTTTTAGATATGGTTATTTCAAAAAAAACAGCGAAACACCGTCCAGGCGTGTTTTGGGCTTACTATAACGCACTTTGATGTACTTTAAAGAGGTAGCCACTATTAAAACTTTAGAGTTCAGATTGAAAGACTGTGCGATGCGCACTCAACGGCTGCCGGACGGCTACTGATCGGACGAGAACTGGTGCTTTCAGCGTGGTATGGTCGTTGGCTAGGAATTATAATAGACGCTTTAAATTTATTAGAGTAATCCAACTAGATAGTTGAACTCACATTATTGTGTATATATTTCGAAGATTTGGGAAAGATTCGATTTATTACGGTGAAAAAAAAACACCCATCTCCCGTGTTTCTTGACTCCAATTTGTATTTCGGAGTAACATAGTAGGACCTCGGCTGGCTATTTTGACGAGGTGTGCGCGCCGGGAATGCGAACTGTTAAATGTAAAAAAATACGCAAGACGATGGAGATCTTCAATTTCACTTCCATTCGAAGCGATTTAAAACCATCCCATTTGTAGGCAAAAATGAGAGCCAACGGCACGCGGTGTTCCCAAGCGGTCACCCATCCAAGTACTGACCGCGCCCAATGCTGCTTAACTTCAGTGATCGGACGAGAACTTTTTTTTATTTTTTTATTTTTTTTTTTTATTTTAAAGTTTATTTATTTCATACATATTTTCTTTGTAGTACAGGTATAAATAAACGAAAGAAAAGACTTCAGCGTGGTATGGTCGTTGGCTGAGAATTATGATAGAGTGATCGGACGAGAACTTTTTTTTTTTTTTTTAATTTTTTTTTTATTTTAAAGTTTATTTATTTCATACATATTTTCTTTGTAGTACAGGTATAAATAAACGAAAGAAAGTGCTTTCAGCGTGGTATGGTCGTTGGCTGAGAATTATGATAGACGCTTTAAATTTATTGGAATAATCCAACTAGGTAGTTGAACTCACATTATTGTATATATATTTCGAAGATTTGGAAAAGATTCGATTTATTACGGTGAAAAAAAATCATACCCGTCTCCCGTGTTTCTTGACTCCAATTTGTATTTCGGAGTAACATAGTAGGACCTCGGCTGGCTATTTTGACGAAGTGCGGGCGCCAGGAATGCGAACTGTTAAATGTAAAAAAATACGCAAGACGATGGAGATCTTCAATTTCACTGCCATTCGAAACGATTTAAAACCATCCCATTTGTAGGCAAAAATGAGAGCCAACGGCACGCGGTGTTCCCAAGCGGTCACCCATCCAAGTACTGACCGCGCCCAATGCTGCTTAACTTCAATGATCGGACGAGAACTTTGTTTTTTTTTTTTTTATTTTAACTTTTATTATTAATTTTATAAACAGTAATATAACAGATGATATATCATATGCCATACAAACTAAGATAACAATTTTCTTTTATCCTTACGTAGTCCCTGCTTTACGCTTAACCTACTATTTTCTCTTATTTTTCTACTTAAACTTTAGATCTTAGAGCTTACTTATCTTTATTTATCATACAGGAACTGGTCTTTTTAATGTGTGTTGCGATATTGAATTGTCTGTAGGAAAAATTGAGTCAGATCGCAAAAAACCTACTTCAAGAAATTGTCAACTCAAGAACTAAGGGATCGTTTCCGAGCGTATTTTGTATTTATTAATTGTAGAATATGTCTAATACATCTTGGGGTAATTTGTGCTTATATTCAAAAGGTAAGTTATAGATTTTGAGATTTTTAATATGTTGCGTTAATGGATTGATGTCTAGAGCCGTTTGATAAAATTTTTCGGCGAGTTCTTTGATATAGTCAGTTATCATCGGTATATTTGTTCTGTTGTGTAGATCAGTTATTCTGTTATACCTATTTTCTTCTAGTATCAATCGGAGGCATTTGTTCTGAAATCTTTGTAGTAGTCGCGCGATTGTGAGCGCGATGCTACACCATGCTGGGTGTGCATACAGTATTATTGGTCGGAGGATCATTTTATAGATTAATAGTTTGTTGTTCGTTGATCATTTTGAGTTTTTTGCCATCAGTGGGTATAGTTTTTTGAATGTAGCTATTGCTTTTTGGATAGTTCTGTTTATGTGATTTCTGAATGTTAGTTTTGCATCAAGGTGCATCCCTAAGTAATTGACTGTCGTTATAGATGTAGTTTTGTGTCCGTTCACTTTGATAGATTCAAATATTTTGCTATTTCTGTTAAATTTTTTTGAGAATACAATTACTTCTGTTTTTGTTTCATTTAGGGCTATTTTCCATTTCTTGTAAAATTCTTGCAGTATATTCATATGGATTTGTACTTGTTTGGCTGCTATTATAGCATTGTGTGCGTGGTCATATATAGCAGTATCGTCGGCGAATAAGGCTGTTCAGGTTTTTGCAAAGGTCGGAATATTATTGAGGTAGATGTTGAACAGTTTTGGTCCTAGCACTGAGCCTTGCGGTACTCCTGCTCGAATCTTTCTTTTGGTGGAATGGATATTGTTATTAACAATCACTTGTAGGTGTCGATTTTTGAGATATGAATTTATGTATTTTATCAGTGATATGGGGTATTTATACTCTATCATTTTTAATAGTAGCCCATCGATCCAGACTCTATCAAAGGCTTTTTCTATGTCTAATAGCAGCATGACTTACTTGGTTCCAGTTGAAATTCATTGAGATGTCGGTTATGATTCCAACTAATTGCTGTATAGTGTTGTGCTTTTCTCGAAATCCGAATTGCTGGTCAATTAATATTTTGTTTGCGTTTTCAAATTTATTCAAGCGTTGACATATTATTTTTTTGGTATGTTTTCCCATGGTTGGTAGTAGGCTTAAGTGTCTGTAGCTGCTTGGGTAGTTTTTGTCTTTATTGAGTTTATGGATAGGTATTATATTTCTTGTTTTCTATTGGCTTGGGTAGTGAGTGAGTTTGATCGACGCATTGATTATGTATGTTAATTGGACCATTGCTTTTCTTGTCAAGTTTTTTAAGATGATGTTTTGAATTTTGTGTATTCCGAGGGCTTTTTTAGCGGGTAGGGTTTTTATTATTTCAGTGATTTATTGGGGCGAGGTTAAGTTCTTGTACCAGTCTTGTTCATTTTCTCTACTCATTTTGCTTTGTATTTGTTCTATTATTTTTGATTGTTCTTCTGTATTATTATTTAGGTCTATGTTATGTACTCTTTCAAATTGATCCGCTAGCATATTTGCCTTATCTATGTCGCTCATCGCTTCTATATTGTTTTTCTCTAGTGTGGGGACAGTTATATTCTCTTTTGAATATTTTGGTAGACGAGAACTGGTGCTTTCAGCGTGATATGGTCGTTGGCTGCAGTAGATAAGGTTAACTTTAAATTTATGGACAAAATCTGACGTAAATATTCTAATTTTAATAATTCTATAAAAATCGAAACGTTCAGAAACACTGTGGTAACAAAAAAAAAATATTTTTCTCTTGCAACACCTTGCAATGACGTACTAACAGCGCCACGTATTGTCTGCGAGATTGAAGCGCACAACGGGCGATGGAGGATTTCAGACCAATCCTAACGTAAAATAATACGTAAACATATGTAAAATAATACGAATTATAAGAAAAAATAATGTGTTCCGTTCATCAACTACAATCCTGCAACATACAAAAATATATTATAGATACCTGAAAACCGTTCTTCGTGAGACCGTACATCTTCTCAGCCTTTTTGGACTTTGGAGACGTTATAAAATTTTATTGACTCACGAGTGAAAGGTGGGGATAGGGCGGAAAAAGTATATAAATACAGTATCTGCAACAGGGTTGGCAATCGTAACATAATGATAGTAGATATCACGTAATTTGACCATGTGTATTATGTAACATAGCACTTGCATCATGTAATGCAAATCTACAATAATTTTGATGGGAGCTGCTATTTTTCGATGATAAATAGCGGCAACTGTTAAGTTTCGCATTACCAGGGCACATCGACATTTCCGACGAGCCTCACATATTTTAGCATAAATTATCTCAATGCGACAAATAGGACTAAGTCGGTTATATGTTTAAAAATTTAGCCATATTCGTCCTAAAGGTCATCTCGCTTCCACATTCGAATGCCGAGTGTGAAAGAATTTTCAGCGCAGTAAATTTGGCAAAAATCAAAACTAGAAATAAGTTGGTAATTTCGTCGCTGAACGGCATTCTTTTAGCGCGACAGCGTATTAACCATGATTGCACGGCGTTATTGCGTGAAAAACGCAATAACGTAAATGAGAATGTTCAAAAAATATTTACTACAACAGAATGCGAATCAGACGGCGATGACGTGAGAATACCAATAATATGTAAACTAAAAACTAAGTCTGGTTAAAAAAATGTTTTTATAGTTTATTATTTCATCTATTTTAAGTTCTAAAAATGTATATTGTTAAAAAAGACTAAAGACTACGCAGATATAGATCATAAAAAACTATAATCACAGGAAGTGCGAATATTAAATATTATTGAAATAACGTAAATTTTTGTAATATTTTTTAAAAATAAAATAATCATTTGATCTCAAAATAATGATCGTGAACCTTATGAATGATCATTTCAATAGTTTTAACTGAAAAATCAAAAATACTATAAGTTTTTTAGGTGCACTATAATTTGACGACCCGACACGACAATTTGATCTGCCGAGGTTGACAGCCCTGATCTGCAGCGTCTCTCCACCAGTTCATCCTCGACGGTCGATTAAGGGTATGGTCTGGTGTTCGGGCTTCGAAAAATCGATTTTCTTCACATATTTCGAAAGTATAATATATTGAGACTATACTGTAAAAATTTGAGAGCGAAATTCGAAATATTTACCAAGTTATCAAGAGACGCGATAGCGACTCGACGCCAAATTTAAAAGAAAGCTTGCACGAGCCGTGCCGCACTCTTATATACTGGAATATGACGGTTTTCGGTCTTTTTCTATTTTTCAAACGGTTCTCACGGAGGAACGGGTTGGGTAAAAATTCTAAGTGTATGGGCCAATTTTTTTTCGATTTTTCTCTTTCCAATGGTCTTTTAGCACATAGTCGAGAGCCTGCCGAGACCGCACGCTGTGAACCGCGCGGCAGCTGCAACGGTCTTACCTCTCTATTGTTTTCACGTTATCCTTATACTTGCGTGTGGCTTCTTAAACCTTCTCGTATATTAAAATCCACACCTATACAAAAGAGAAAGAGAGAAAACTAGTTTTTGGAGCGTAGGTATTTCACAGCGAATCGGTAGTTGAAGTTTGGGTAAAACTACAGAAAACAGTACTCCCCTCACAGAACCAAACATCCAATGGACATATTTTGTACGTGCATAAGACAAGAAAACATTCATGCCACGTTCATTGGATGTTCGGTTCTGTGAGGGTCACCTCCGATTTTATTCATTTTGAAATATGTTAAAGGGAGGAAAGCGATATGTGTAAATATAGTTGACAGCACTAAAGTAATAACTTTTAAAATCGTGATCTCCTTAACTAATTGAGATCCCCTATTACATATGTATATCAAATTACTCAGGAAGATGCGTACGATAACATATTTCAAAATGAATAAAATCGGAGGTGAGTACCGTTTTCTGTAGACTTACCGAAGTTTGTCATTCAGTGAGTGAAAATCGTGTGAAACTGTAAAAAAATGTAAAAATAGAAAAGAAATCATCGAAATATAACAATAGACGTCCAAGTGATGGTGCAAAAAAGACATTTTCGAGGCAATCAACATACGTCTGAACAAGATACTGAATTTGTCCGTACATCTGCTAGTAAACTTAAAAATCAAAGTGATTTCGAGGTAGCCTACGTTGATAATTTCAATTATAGTTTAATGAATTTTAGTTTAGTGTTTACAGCGTTGCAATCGTTAGTAAAGTGTAGATTGTATGATGGCAATATAACGTTTTTAATAAATCTCCGCAAGGATTGGAATTTAAAGTAGTTGTTAAGTGTCCTTGCCAAGAATTTATAATTAACTCTTGTCCAATGATAAAAAATGCATATGAAATCAACAGGCGTTTTACTTTTGCTATATGACTACTTGGTGTCGGTTTGACTGGCATTTTTTTTTGTTCAATAATGGAATTAGGCAATCTAATGAGTAACGGTGGTTATTACTTATTAATTGAACATTTACATATTGCCGTAAAATCCGTAGCTAAAAACTACTTTTTCAACATTGAATTTTTTTAGATGATTAGACTAAACTCTTCTAGGTTCAATTACTGTCATGTGTTACATATTTTGTAAGAATTTAAGGTGCGCAAAATAGAGAAAAAACAATTTTACATTGACATTTTTTGTGGCGTCCGTCGCATATATAAATGAAAACTTTTTTTTCCGAATAATAAAATCAAACAAATCCGGATTGTCTGACGACAAAAACTATAGCCAATCCCACGCGGTGCTCTTGAGCGGCCACCCATCCAAGTCCTCACCGCGCCAAATGCAGCTGGACTTAAATTCTGACAACAGAATAGAAGTGGAAATATTTTCCTAATCCATCCTATTTGAGAGTAAAAATTGTGGAGACGGGCGTGGCGATTTTATCGGCATATGCGCGTTAGAAATAAAAACCTAAATAGAAAGTCAGACCTCAAGTCGAAACTAGGTATTCCTTTTTTTTTACAAAAATTAAACAAACATAAGAAACCGAAGGTCTCGGATGCAGAAATGAGAGCCTATAACTGTTTCCACTTTCAAATTGTAAATTTTAAACAGGCTAATCAGTAGAAATTTATCAGGTATTAATTTTGATCAGGTAAAAAAATAACAAGGCAATATATTTCTTAACCCTCAGCGTGCACACGATTGCGAATGTCCTCTCCCCACCCTAGATTTGGGCATTCGGTTAGTGTTGAATCGCTTAATTTGTCAGTTTAACTAATGAAGAACTACAACTAAAACTACAATTAACTTAATCTAACCTAACTCAAAGAACTTTTTGAAATAACGGTTTTTCTTAAATTTTGTAGTTACTACATTGAGGATTAATATATCTGCGCGTAATCTTTACGAAGAAATAGAACTTCAGAAGTAAAAAGTTTTTCAAAGCTCGAAATATCGTTTTATCAATCTACCGCCCTTTGCATAAAAATAATCGAAAAAACGATAAATTGCTATCTCATTGTTGAACTGTAAACAAATTGCTAATAAAAAACTTTGAGAAAAAAAATCGGTTTTCAACGTTTCTTTTCACATATGTATCAATAGTACACGAATTTTCGTTAAAGGCAAAAGGCATTTAAATTCAAATTAAATTAAAAATAAATTTTATAGGTTTTCAAAATTTGAATCGAATCTCGTGCAATTTTTGAGTAATTAGTTAAAGGTTAATGACTGAAACGTACGTTTCTTTAAGATGTCTCAATTCGAAGGCGTGAACTCGAAAAAAATAAATTAGATCGTGATCAGATATGATGCCTCGTTATTGTTTGTTGGCCCTGAAAAGGGCCGTTGTGATGCTAGAACTAAATTTAAGCACGTTCACCACGGATGCGACGAGCAAGCTGAATGTCCTTCGGCATGATGGTAACTCTCTTGGCGTGGATAGCGCACAAGTTGGTGTCTTCAAAAAGACCGACCAAGTAAGCTTCACTGGCTTCTTGCAAAGCCATAACAGCTGAACTTTGGAAACGAAGGTCAGTTTTGAAGTCCTGAGCAATTTCGCGTACAAGTCGTTGGAAAGGCAACTTGCGGATGAGAAGTTCAGTGCTTTTCTGATAGCGACGAATTTCTCGAAGTGCCACAGTGCCAGGCCTGTAACGATGAGGCTTCTTGACTCCACCAGTCGCCGGTGCGCTCTTACGAGCCGCTTTAGTCGCTAGCTGTTTACGGGGAGCCTTTCCACCAGTAGATTTACGAGCAGTTTGCTTGGTACGAGCCATCTTTTTGACAAACGATATATCAATTGAGACAACGGAACAACACTGAATGCCTATATTTCGAGAGGTTGTTATTTATAGCCGTATTGGGCATAAGAGATAATTTCATTGGCTGAGGGGGACATGGAGGGGATAGTAGGAAAGACCCTATAAAATCGTCGCCTGCGCCATCAGTTCTTCAGTGTATCTTGGTCGTTCGTAATAACGGTATCAACTTTATTGTTCAATCATGACTGGACGTGGAAAGGGAGGAAAGGGTCTGGGAAAAGGAGGAGCAAAACGTCATCGTAAAGTTCTTCGTGACAACATCCAGGGAATCACAAAACCTGCTATTCGTCGTCTAGCTCGTCGTGGTGGCGTTAAACGAATATCTGGTCTGATCTACGAAGAGACTCGAGGAGTTCTGAAAGTCTTCCTGGAAAATGTCATCCGTGATGCAGTCACTTACACTGAGCACGCCAAAAGGAAGACCGTTACCGCTATGGATGTGGTCTACGCGTTGAAACGTCAAGGTCGCACCCTCTACGGCTTTGGTGGATAAACATTTAACTGAAATTACCCTGAAACAAACGGCCCTTTTTAGGGCCAAAAATATATTTAAACGTGGTCACTTTGTTTGCAAAACTTCTAACAAAATTATTAACTTACACCAAGAATTAAAAGATACATAATTTAAAAATGGTGTGAACCGAACCAATTAAAGACGTGCATAATAGTTAAAATGTACTACTAGACTTTGTTCTTAAATATTTACCGAAAGTGCAAATAATTCCTAATCTGTCGAAATACATAAGTTGAATCAAATTTTAATTGTGCTAGAATTGATAATATTAACCCCAGTGGTGATAAAACAAATTTAGAATGTAAATAACAGCAAAATAATTCAAATTACATTTGTGCATGTGCGCACAAAAAATTCTTCGTTCTTCAAATTCAGATTTTAGAGATATTCTATTTTTTTAGTCTTAGAATGTAAATCTAAAAATCAACCGTTACTAATGAGAGCATACATCTTAATTTTTCGGTTTATCTCTTGAAAAGACAATAAATGACTAAAAGTTGGTATATATATATTGATCATTGAATAAAAACTTATTCACGCAGGAGTAAACTTATATATTTATTCGTCAAATAAATATTGTTAATTACTCCAAATTAAAAAATGGTTTAAAAATTCAAGATAACTGAACTTAATACTTTTTTTTGGTGCCATGATGAAAAGATCCATTCTCGACAATCAATGGCTATAGAGTTCTACGTTCACTTTTTTAATGACCAACAGTTATGAATAGTATAAGATGAATATTTAGTAAATAACAGTTGAGGCTCGTATACATTAATTGGAAATATTGTCAATTTTTAAGCATAATTTAGGTTTTATTTACGACTTCAGAACTAGCATTTCAAAAAACATCCAACTACATAAAAAAGGTAGTTTAGGAAACAAACATCAAACATCTCTCGTTAATTCGTGAAAATTTTAACGATATTTTGACTATAATCTTAAAAATAAAAGTTGATATGCTTTTGAAAGTGAACCTTCGTTTGGAATTTTTTTGTGGCCCTGAAAAGGGCCGATAAAATGAATCCGAGAACGAATTACTTGGAACTCGTATATTTTGTGACGGCTTTGGTGCCTTCGCTGACAGCGTGCTTGGCAAGTTCACCAGGCAACAAGAGTCTCACAGCGGTTTGAATTTCCCGAGATGTGATGGTCGATCGTTTGTTGTAGTGAGCAAGTCGAGAGGCTTCAGCCGCAATACGTTCGAAAATATCGTTAACAAAACTGTTCATGATGCTCATCGCTTTACTGGAGACGCCAGTATCGGGATGGACTTGTTTCAGTACTTTGTAAATGTAGATTGCGTAACTTTCCTTCCTCTTACGCTTCTTCTTCTTGTCAGTCTTGGCGATGTTCTTTTGAGCCTTACCGGCCTTCTTAACGGCTTTACCACTAGTTTTAGGAGGCATGTTGATTGTTTTACTCCAACTCGGATGAATGTCAATGAACGAATGATGTCAACCGTGAGACGACTAACTATAAAACAGTAAGTGCTCCGACTGACGCACGAATCATCAGCTAGAATTTAAGAGTGGGGGGAATATGCATCGGCGCACCAATCAACTAACGCCCAAGAGTGGGGGGGGGAAATATACACTAGCGCACCAATCGACGACTAATGTCTAAGAGTGAAGGATAAAATATGCATCGGCGCACCAATCAGGTAGCCGTATGAATAAAATCGAACTAGCTTTAAAATAATGCTCTATTACGAAGTTATTTGTTGGTTAGTGATCCTGAATTGTCTTCTTTAAACCAATTTTCGATTGATCTCGATTTGTTCAGATTCAGGCCGTATTCCAAAACCTGTTGCCAGTATTGTGAGTACGTGCTTTGGTCTAAGATTCAGCGCTGGCAGCAGGTTTTGGATTTTGGAATAAAGCCTCGTGTGACGCCATTCGGTCGTGTAAGACCACTGACGGAATTGCTTCATCAGCTGTTAGAAATCTCGTGACTGATGATTCGAATGTTCAGGTGAAAATGCGATAACGTGGGCATACTGAAATAAACAGTAATTTCTGTACGAAATATGTATGAAATGTGTAGAATTTGGTGGAATACAGCACTTTTGTATGAAAAAAAAATGGAAAAAAATGGTAAAAGAACGAAAAATGTTAATAAAGATCGTGTTATTCTAATGAACGATGAACCGACTTCTCCTGACGAAAGCAATGACGAATTAGAGTTTGTGGAGGTACCGTTAATTTTCAGTATTTTCATCAGATCATTACAATTTTTAATTGCAGCTAGAAAGAATAATAATGTATATTTTGTTTCCAGTGTACGTATAATGCCGCTTTCATGGATGATCCAGACAATTTTAAAAAGTCCTCAACTTTTTACGAGTATATTCCGATAGAATACAAAAAAAAAGTGATTGCTCTTGCTGATGCTCATCCAAAATGGAGTTTGATGAGTCTTCAGTCAAAAGGTGCCAGTCGCTTGAAACGTAAAAATGATCTTAAGAAATGGAGAATAGACATTCAAAAGGGAGGAACGAAGGTCGATAAGTTTCAAACTGTTGAATCTAAAACTTTTGAACGGTTCAAAAAAGCAAAACGCCGCAATAAACAGGTATCAACACGCAAAAAAAAATGTATAAAATAAATTGTCAATATTTTTTTCACGAAACACTTTTTTGTGATAAAAAAATACGAGCGGGGGAAAAAAGCTAAAATTAGCTGTAAAATGAAATTTTACAGGTTACCACTAAGCAATTGCAACAATGGGCCTCGTCCATAGCGGCTCCTCTCCTATCGCCGGACTTTCAGTTTAAAGCTTCTTCTTCGTGGCTGAAAAGATTTAAACAGAAGCACAATCTAACGCGACAAAAAATCACAGAATATATTGATCAAATGGATATAACTAGTGGAGAAAAACGGACCATTTTTAAAAACAAATGAAGTTCCTGATAGTTGATGAACTCGTTAGTAATATCCGGGACATCTAAAACATCATTGGACTTTCGAGTGCCATGACAGTGTTAAAAAAAAGTACCATCGAACCAAAATCATCACGAGACGCAGTGACTTTCGAATGCGAAACGATAAAATAAATAGTGAAACAAAATATCAACAGAGAAATTATGTGAAAAAGTGCATTTATTGAAAAATATTTTTTGTACGATTTTCGACGAAAATGTATAATGCGGGTTATTATTGTTCTATTTCAATATTCCATAGTTTTTCTCTCTTATAGTATAATCGAAATAAAAATGATACGATGCAATTTTTTTTTTTTTTATTAAGAATTTTATTACCCTTAAGGTAGTTCCCCTGCGACAACCTCAACCAAAAGTTACATACCGTGTGTGCGTTACATGTGTGTGTAAAGGGTTGATAATTCGTAGTAAATAAATTTAAAAAGCACACAATATTGACTCGGTACCAATAGATAATACGACAGATATCTACTGTCGTAAAATCTATTCTATAAGTGTTTTTGATCTGACATTGTGAGTAAACTTTTTGCCAGAACTGTCCGGGCTATGCCCCAATACACAAAAAAGGTTACATCTCTCGCGCTCGCTATCGTTTGTTTGTAGAATATGTCGTATAAGGCCAAAACCGTAGTACTTCTCCAGGTTATATTTTTTAAACTAGATGGTAAATCATTTTGATGTTTTTTTACAATATTCGTGACGTCCTGCTCTTGCTCCTCCTCGTTTTTCATCAAATTCGTGATTTTAGTTCTGACGGTAGAATTAATAACGTACTGTTTACCCATGCATGGCCCATATGTTACGTGTTAATCGAGCCAACTTCAAGTATAAATATCTCGGGTTCGGGATGGTAAAACTTATTAAAATTGCACAGATTTTTGAATAACGTATTAAATAATACGTATCCCAAATTTCAACCATTTCTTAATTCAACGATCCTGTGGGTGAACTACCTTAATACCCTGGGTCGTTGAAGCCCAAGTGAACATTTTTCGTCTCGGGATTCTCTTCCAGTTTTCCATTTCTACAGACAAACGTATTTGATAAAAATGTTATAATAATGGTCTTAATGAATTAGAGACCCTAAAAACTAAACCAGAATTTTTGGACATATTTTTCAACCGAAAAATAAGAAAACAACTTCATTACCTCCTGATAATATAAAATAAAACTCCTCAATGTTTATTTAATCAGCAACAAATCATGATTCAGATAATCAATGCTAGATAAAAATAATACATATTTATTTCAGTCAGAAAAAGTTTATTGCTTCACAGTATTAACGTTTGTGTTTTTCACAGGTGTATTAATTAATGAGGTGAGTATGCAATCAGCTTCTAAAATTGTGAGATCCTTCGTGGATCCCAAAAATCTCGTTGATAATTCCAAATCTTTTATCCTAACTCGTACCAAAGCTCCTCGAACGTAATTCCTGAGAATAATACAAACGTTAGAAAATATATCTATATCATAAATTATTCTCTGTAACAATTGAGATTTATACTCTGCATTTTTCATCGGACGTGGGCAAACACAGTGGAACTTCCAACCAAAATCAATGTACAGATCATCCCCAACTACGTGGAATATTCTGCCTGGAACGACCTTACCCACGGGATCACCCAACTGCAAAAATGTAAAGTTTCATTAATTCTAATGAGGATATACGTACAATATTGAATATTCTACCCAGATCATTTGACGTAAAGTTTTAAACCAAGGAAATCTACTTTTTAGCTGACTATCGGCATGGGCTATTTATCAAAGTTTTCTAAAGGCTCTTTTGTCTGTTTATTTTTTTTTTATTTTTCAGATGTAATCAATATTTTGAAAAAAAAATGCATAGGAATGATTTCGTAGAGTAAGAATTTTCCAACAGTTTGCAATTGTATGGAGTACCATACACTTTGTAATTGGGCAATGCTCATAATGCATAATAAATAAATCAATCAATAAAAATGCGAAAAGGTAGTTAAACTGGCACAAAAAAACGAAAAAAAAATAGTGTATGAAAAACTTTCGGATCCTTATTAGAGAAAATTTTTAGAATAATCAATATTACAATACTTACATCGATAAAATTAGAGTGGCGTAGTAAATTTGCGAAACTCCGAACTTCCTCCGTTTTTTCTGGTTCCGGTTCAGAAAATTTAGCAAATGCCTTTGCAAAACCGCTCAATTTGACCGTGCTTTCAATATTTGGTTCATTTATCTTCAATTCCTCCGATTTTTCCGATATTTCAGTTGTGTCGGTTTTATCGGTGGTAAAAAATCTCACAACACGAAGATTAGGTTTCGTTGTGAAAATACGTAACCTACACAAATTTGTAGTTACTTTTTGACAACTCTGCATTTTTTCTGGTCTCAAAAGTAAAAATTTTATGGAATTTTCAACAATGCGTTATTTTGTACTGATCTGTTAATTTTTTTTTTAATTCAACAATTATACGTTTGTGTATCTAATAATAATTCGGCCAGAAAATTTCAGACTCAAAGGCGGTATTCCATAAGAGAAATTTTCTGAAGGCTGCTTCATAATTAACCATGGCTTAGTTTACAACGCGACCAATTTCACTTCGGTCTGAAGTGAATCGGGATCGAGCTGGTGCCGTAAAGTTAGCCATGCAATTGTTAATTTTCAACTTTTTCATAATTTATATTATCGCTAGGTGGTAACTTGGTGGTTGTTGGTAGAGTAATTAAAATACTTGGTAAATAGTAATTTTTAATAAATAAATAATTAAAAATTTTAGCATAGTTAGCCGGCCAATGTTTATTTTACGTAAAATGATTTAGGCGACATGCTTAATCGGTGCAGAATCACTTGGTGGTCACAAATCGACAAGTTACAACTCTTGGTAGTCAGTAGTTTATTTAAAAAACAAAAAGAAAAATGTTTAACATGCCCGAGCGCTCCAGTGTGTAACTAAACCTACATGATCCGATGCTGTAGCTATTTGTAGCCAGTCGTTACCCAATCAACGTTCTCTAAATCTTTTTAACTCATCTCAGTCGGTAAACATTTTGAATTTGATGTTTGGCACACCTAAAATACAAATGAAAATTTTGTGGATGCCACGTATACATGATGCCACGAAACAACTTTGTCGTCGGTATCTTCCGCGGGTAATAGACAGACATCAGAAAATTTACCGAATAGTTTTCATATCTATTTTTTATGAGCAATGATCTAATAAACGTTTTAATTGAAATATTTATCGCTTACAAACGATTCTACATTAATTACCATCTATCGTATAAAAATACATGGAAATATATTTTGGGGGTAACTTTCGTAAGTAATAAATCCGTAGCTGAAAAATGTACAAAATATCGTTTTTTCCTCCTTTTACATAAACGTTTTGATTGAGATATTCGTAAGTTACAAACGATTCCGCATCGATTGGATCTCAATTAACTCGTTAGCATTCTAAATTATACTTGCGGGGCTGACTTAACTTTTTTTTTATTTTCATTTATCAACGAGAGGCTCATATATAAAACTATTTAATTATTCTAACAATCACCTACAACCGAATCACAAGCGATTAGAATTGGCAAAAATGAAAGCTAAAAAATCGAATTGGCCAGGAGAGGGCGGACAAGTGCACCTAACGTTGGCCTGTCGCCACGGTCTTACATACAGGCTGGAAATTTGTTGGGTGGGGAGTGAGTCAGATATTGAGGCACAAACGTAGTTCTCGCTCTCGCCATCTGCAGCTCTACCACCCTGGGGTAAGCCAATCATAAATCAGATCCGAACAGCTGTGTTATGGTGCTAATTTTTCGGAATCAACAATGCTAAATAATATTTTCGAGAGCGATGTAAATCGAAAATGATTTAATTTTTTACTACTGATCCTGTAGAGAGAGAGAGTGATGATTATTTATTATTATAAAAAAAAATCCTTAAACTTTTTTATGAACATCTATAAATATCAAGCTACGGCACACAACGTTTGACACATTAAAATGCTTTAAGGGGATGGATCAGTCACCTAACCTCACCTCGAATTTTCGAAGTTGAAATTCTTCGATACGGTTTGATCAATTACAAAAAAGCTCTGTCAGCCCACGCAGGACGATGGCAAAAATGGGCTGACAGGGCCTTTTTATAATCGGTCAAATCGTGTCGAAGAATTTCACTTTCGAAATTTGCAGCTATCTCTCTCGCACTCATGGCCGCTCAGTCGGTATGACTCCTAAGGCTAGGAGTCATACCGACTGAGCCGCTATGACTCCTAAGGCTAGAAGTCATACCGACTGAGCCGCTATGAGTGCGAGAGAGATAGCTGCAAATTTCGAAAGTGAAATTCTTCGACACGATTTGACCGATTATAAAAAGGCCCTGTCAGCCCATTTTTGCCATCGTCCTGCGTGGGCTGACAGAGCTTTTTTGTAATCGGTCAAACCGTATCGAAGAGTTTCAACTTCGAAAATTCGAGGTGAGGTTAGGTGACTAACCCATCCTCTTAAGACCCAATAGTAGTGCATAGCGTAATGGTACAGGTCCTGCCTACACATAATTGCGCGGGTTCAAACTCTGAAACGATGTTTTTTTTCTTTTCATTTCAATCATCCATGCCTATTTTATTTTTTATTCATTCGTTAGGGCTATTCTTTTTCCTTTTTTTTCTATTTTTTTTTCCAGTTGATTGCACATCTCGTTCGTCGGTACTTCATTTTTTTTCAATACATTTATTTGGTTTCTTTTTTTCTTGTCAATTTTTCGTTTCGAATTACACTGCTCTGCTTGTCTGTTAGTTCTTTGATTGTTTCTTTTTTCCTGCATATTTATCCTTTTTTTCTGCTCAATTTTTTTTGCTTTTAGTTTACTGCATTTTTCGGTTATTTAAACTGTGATTATTTTCTTTTCGCTAAAAATTTATTCGATCTAAATCTTACAGTTTCAATTTTTTTTCAAAATACTGTATTTCGTTCATTTTTGTCTTGTAGTTTTTTTTTGTTACGCATTTATTCAGTTCATTTTTCCCTTCTCCCCCTGCTGTTCACCATAATCAATTATCTTTTCGCAGTAGAATTAATTTCGGACCGATACACGCTTTCGGCATTTCATAATGAAATGTTCGTTTACACTACGATACGATCGGACACGGGAACACGATCAAAGACGTCAATGACTTTGGGGAGGTATCTGTCGTTGTATAACTATATCTATTATACCCCTGCGTGACGGCGCTCCTAGCGGATAGATAGGAAACTGAAGTTCGTGCCTCACTAACGGTGACACTCCCCAGCACTCAAAAGTACCGCAGTTTCCAGACCTGTATGTAAGATCGTTCCTGTTGCTGTCAAACTGAAGTCGCGTTCATCGCGGCGCTTTCTCCGAGTCGTCTATCATACTAATTAAAAACTAGCATCGGGGGCGATAAATAAATGACTTTGACGGGTGATGTAAGAATATAACAATAAAGAAAATAAACATAAAATGGTGTCGGGCCTAACGAGGGAGGTGAAGACGGCGAACGTAAAAAGAGGACAATACCACGATGGAGGATCGAAAATGTGTTTCCGATGAAGCGTGGCTTTATTATTTTTCGAACGATATTTTAAAAATAAAAAATTAAACATTCCTTCGTAGCTTTCTCGAACAAGTTTTCGCGAGCGTTTTTTTCTTGGAATTTTCCACTTCAATATTTTTAATGGCATCAAAGTATAATTTAAAAGTCTAATTAGAGATGGACAAGTGGTCGATCGAGTGTGATCCATCCGCTCTTATGTGTCATTACATTGCCAAGAAAAATACTGTTTTGAGTCGTATCTCTGGAGCGTGCGACGTCAATGTCACCGAGTTGCCTCTTGGTATGTTGGTTGAGGTTAGGGAGGAACAGTCGGACGGAGGTCTTCGAATACGCGTCAATGGCATGAACAATGAAAAAATTTGGCATAAAACCGAATGGCGTTGTCACAAAATCGATCTTATTAAAGTACCGACTTTAGTCTGGGAATTTCTCGCTGCCGTACCAGTGCTTCAAGAAAGAGTCGAAATCGCAAGTAACGAAAGACTTTGTCAAGAAGCCGCCAGGTTCAAAGAAGACATCAATGTTTGGTATCGATCACCTCGTAATGCCGAAAGTACATTGGCAGTTATAAGATACATCGGACCTGTACCCGAACTCGGACCTGGATTTCACTTTGGCCTTGAATTGCTGGTCCGTTCACGTTGTTTTTCTGCATTGCCTACTTTTTTTTCGGACTTCGACTACAAAAATTGATCCTATTTTTTAAATTTATTTTACAACTACACAAATATTTACCTTGATATCTTGACGCTCAAAGCAATTGTCTCTAAAAGTACACTCTTGCGCCTAAGAGACCTGGAAAAGTGCAACTCGCAATGGTTTCGACAGCAACAATTTATTTTTTGGAAAAATGTAGATCGCACAAAGATTTTGCTTGCATGGATATGACCTTGAGAACCTGGCCTTCAAGATGAAAAAAAATCGCAATCGATGCAGAATTTCACGATCGACTGCCCACAGGCAAAAAACGGAAGTTATGCATTTCACCGCGATCAGCTGATTTTGACGATTTTTTATTGTAGAAACCATGACATTTTTTAAATTTTATGGGTCCCGCAGACCCAATGTACAAGCACGCAATATTCCGTGAGTCATAAAGACCCCTCATAGTAGAGAGCTATATGTGATGATATGTAGCCTCTAATTCTCGGGAATTTGAGAGACATTGATCGATCCCTAAACCGTTGAAATTGCTCTACAAGTTTTGGATATTTGAGCGTAAAAAACGTCAGATAATAAAAAGGAAAATTGTGTTTCAGGATGATCGCGAATCCGTACCGACGTCTGCTTTAACCAGACAGTTTCCTACGGGCTCCTTTGGAAATTTGACTTTGGCAACACTCAGTGACGTTCATCCTTTTGAATTCGGACTCTCCGATGAAGTAAAACCAAGTGAACTCAGTAAGAAATTTCTCGTACATAAAATATAATCGAAACGTTTAGAAGAACTATAAAATCGATAGACGGAAAAAATAAACATAGAAACCTTACCATGAACGAAATAAAGAGGCAAAGCAAAATTATTAAGATCATTATCGAAGTAAATTCAATTTTTATAGAAATTTAAATGTATTTTTAGTAAAACAAAATTTTCTGGGTTAAATAAATTTCTCGTCCAGTAAAATATTTCAAAACTATAAGTTCGAAAATCGCATGTGATTCAAGCATTTACCGAGTAATTATTTTTTATTTAATATGTTATTATTTTTTTGTTGCAACCTCCAGGAAAATCTTTGAGCGTGGAAAACGTAAGCAACGAATATTATTTCGATGGACCACCAAAAAGTTCGTCCAACAACCATATTACAAACGGCAAAAGGATTCAAGCAAATTTTAGTGCTGCTTTTGATGAACGATTAAACATCTTCGATGATAGGAACAACAACAACAATAACAATAACAGCAGGGATACATCACCACATTTGAGCAACGCTTTAGTCCCAAAAGTCGCGCATAAATCTGCCAAGTCGAAAATACTGATCAACGACGCGAGTTCCCTGATCTCGAGAAATCACGATGGCTTCGAATTTCCCGGTAATAATTACATCAAAATATTTTCGTAATTTTGATTTTGGAAACAAATTCTGCTTTCGTAACGCCATGTATATTTTGCAATTTTTTTTTTTTTACAAATTTTGTGTAGACGCTTATTTTTACAGAAAAAGACTGACGAATGGCCTTGAAAAATAATTAAAAAAATTGCTAATATGCGAATAAAATCAACGTAGAAAAGAAAGTGTTTTTTTTTCGCATGCACTTTTCGCAGTACAACCGTGTTTACAAACGTCACGTTATCGATACGCAAAATTATCTCGCAATCTTCTAAAATATATTCTCCAAAAAACCCTGGAAAAATTATAAATCAAAAAATATTTGTTTATTTTTCTACGTTCTTACGGTTTTTTTTACAAAATTGTCTTTAGATTTGAATCTTTTTCCGAATTTTCAAAAATAAATTAAAAAACCTTCCCAATCTTATTAAGCACTATTCGAATAGAATTTTCTTAGCATTTTACATAAGTTCGATTTCTATAAGAATTTCGTCGCATCGTGAAGGATTTGATCCTAGGAATATACTCTTGGGTCCAAAAGACCCGAAATAGATGCAAAACTCGCAGTTGTCATCAGTGAATTTTTAGTCGGTGTAGAAGGGTTTATAGAGAAAAACAGCTGACCGGGTCTCCCAGATCCAATGCGTGTAAAGAGACAGCAAAAAATATGTGTTTTCCTAGGATCAAATGGTGTCGGATAATCTCTACTTTTTGCTACTTTTACGACGAAGCATCTTCAAATCGAACTTTAACATTGTTCGAATTTGTATACGATGAGGGACTGAGGCGTTGTTCGTGGCCCGCAAAAGTGCACAATAATAAGCAGGAAGCTTAAAAATAGCCAGAGACCGAGCTGGCGGGCCAAGCTTTCCGAAGTTTCGTACCAGTCACGCTGAGGCATCCGCTAGCCACGCTGCTCGGGTCTCGTTTATTCAGACAATCCCGCGTGGTATTTTCATTTTGTTTTGTTTTTCTTCTTTTTTACAAACTAATATAATTGACGTTAATATGACTACTGCGTTACAAAACATTCCAACTTTCGTACTTGAGCACAAATGGAGTAGCGACATTGAATCGAACGTGTACAGTGATTTGGATACGTGTTACGATCGTGTGAACCTGAACGAGAACAGTAAGCCAAACGAATATAGTGTTTCTCCTCATCCCAAACAAACCCAAAACAACTCGAAACCACTCTGAAATATTTCAAAGCCTTAAAAAAACCAAAATGAGCCCACTTTTATCAAAAGAATCCGAATGAATTTAAAACCAAGCAACAATCCGAAACAACCGAAAATAATGCATACCTAAATCCCGGAAAAAAACCTAAAAGAACTGGAAATCACTCGAAACATCCCAAAAAAGGTTCTATAGTGGCTAAAAATTGTAAAACTACCCAATATATCTTGAAACTATCGAAATCAATAAAAAAAAATACTCAAAATGCTGCGAAATTTTTTGGAAATAGTCCAAAAGTTAGCCCAAATGCAAGAAACCCAATTATAAATAAATAAATAGACCCAACTTCTGTTGAAATGTCAGAATTTATGGAGTGATTATTTTACTACTTTGGATTTTACTGCGTTGGATTTTACCACTTGCGTGTCGTATAACGATTTTTTGTACAATTAAAGTCAGTTTATAGATAATAATTACATTTGGTTGTGGGTTTTATTTTCCCAGACAGTTTGCCCAAGAAACATGGAAGCAATGGAATTTCAAAACGCGAAGATACCGGAGATGTGAGAGTCGGTTCTACGGTCGAAGTTTCGCTAGGCCCTGAAACCCGCTACGGTGTGGTACGATGGATTGGTACGCCACCAGGTGTAACACCCGGTAAAACAATCGCGGCTATTGAATTGGTAATTAAATCTCGGTATTAATTTTTTACTTTTTTAGAAAAATGAAAAAAATTTCTTAAAATAAAAAACTAAAGAATAAAGTGAGAAAAAATTCGAAGTTAATGCCAGATAATTAATCAAATGATTTTTTGTAATTAAATTCGATTAAATCGCCAATTTCAACACTCTCACTTGGAGTCTTAATATAAAATTACAATGCACACGATCACAGATTTATGAAAAAATAATCAACTTTACATTCTTTAGGAAGATGGGCAACATTCTCTTGGCACAGACGGAACCTACAACGATATCAGATATTTTCACTGCAGGTCTCATCGAGCTATCTTCACAGACGTAGAACACTGTCAACAATTTAACATGACACTCGTAAGCACATAGTATTTTGACTGAAATCGAATAGTGTCATTTGGGAAAAATCTCATGCTGTTTTTTTTTTTTATTTTCACTTCCTCGTAGTAAAAACTTTGATTACGAATTTTTCTGAAATTTTTGTTATGGAACCGGGTTCAGCAGAATATAGCAAAAATTCGAAAATAAGATAAAAAATGTTCTTATTTGTAGCACTTCAGAATTTCTGCTTTAGGCAAAGCCATTGAAAGAAAGTCTTTGTTGAAAGAATATCAAAAAATTCAAAAAATAATATTGCTCAAAAATTGTTTTGGATTTGATTTTTTTTTCGAAATTCCGAGAATGTATTCAAAATAATAAAAATAATAAAAAATGATCTGGTTAGATTGAACAATATTTATTTTGCTCTTGTCCGGCGTTTTAAACTATTAAAAATAAATCTTTTTTTATTTTTCCCTATCAAGGCTGACGATCATTTGTACAAGTTGAATGGAAGGGATTTTGGATCGAGCGAAAATCCGGTCGTCACAGGGATCGTCAGGCCAATTTGCGTCGAGGCTGATTTGGAAAGTATATGCGGAAAATATCGCGGTATACAAGGACATCATAATTCGTGCTACTTGGACGCAACTTTATTCAGTATGTTCGCTTTCACAAGCGTTTTCGACAATTTACTCTTCAGGTATATTGAATCCAACAGTTTTTCACCTTTTCAAACCATTTAACTTGCCCTCTATTCATTTTGTTGTTTATTAAGATTTGGAAACGATTACGTATTGGAATTTTTTAAAAATTTAATCAATTTTATTAGAGAAAGATTATTTTGTGATTTTTTCCACTTCATACCTATTGAAGCAAGAAAAATAGTTGCGTACTATGTTTTGAGTGCGGAAAATATATTTTTTCGATGTCATTTGAATGAAAAACGAAAAAAATCCTTAATCGTTTTAAAAGGCATAGAAATCGAAATGTGATAATATAGCCTTGTATGTATGGCATTTTTTAGGCCGCCGAATGAAAAGGATTGCCCGCAGTACGAAGAAGTGCAGAGGGTCTTGCGCGAGGAAATAGTGAACCCTTTAAGAAAAAATATGCTCGTCAAAGCCAACAGAGTTATGAAGCTGAGAATGCTGCTCGAAAAACTTTCCTCTGTGTCCGGCCTCACGAGTGAAGAAAAAGGTAACGCGGAATATCTCTATTTTTGTATTTTCTGCAATTTTCTTTCCGTCAAAATTCTTTTTCTTTCGTTTAAGATTTTCACTTCACAGTTTTCTGGATTTTGTGAAGTTTTTGTTTAACGAATTTCTAATATTACGTTTTTTTTTTAATATTCGATGATTTAACGATTTGTTGATATTTTTTTGTTTTGATTTCAATAGATCCTGAGGAGTTTTTAACGTCTCTCGTCGCACAGATATTAAACGCTGAACCATTCCTGAAATTAAGTTCTGGCCAGGATGCTTATCATTACCAGCTTTTCGTCGAGAAAGACGATCATCTTAGCTTCCCTACGGTCCAGCAATTACTCGAGCAAAGTTTTCTCACGAGTAATATCAGACTGAAAGAAGTTCCATCCTGTCTAATTATCCAAATGCCACGTTTTGGAAAATCCTTTAAAATGTATCAAAAAATACAACCGACGCTGTTGCTCGACGTCACGGATATCATCGAAGACTGTTGAGTATCATTCTTTTAATTACAAACTTCAACTTCTATGAAAATTCGAAAAAAATAATACGTAGATAATGAATAATGCTTCATTTTTTCAAATGATCGATAAAAAAATAGGCTGAAGTACCCAAAATGTTGAAAAATCCGAAAAAAATGACGCCCATGGATAATTTTTCTCAGAAATGAATAATTTGTTATTACAGTTGGAATATTGACGCAGGTACAGACCACATAATACAATAATGGCGTGTTTGTTGCAGCTCCTCGGCAGTGTACTGTTTGCGGAAAATTGGCGGAATTCGAATGCAAAGAATGTTATGGACAGTGCGGTGTTGGCCTTGAAAGTATAGCTTTTTGTATGCACTGTCTTGAAAAGGTAATTTTGAGTAAAAATCACGCGTGATTCATCCTCAACTAAATCCTTCAAACAAGAGCTAAATCTCGATTGTAGATACGCGGAGCGACTTGCCTTTGTCGTCTAAATTCTTTCTTTTTAATGCTTGGCGGCAAGACAATGCCGCGTTTTTAAATATGTTAATCAAGGCCCATATTCTTTCTAGTTCGAGTTTCCGAAAAAATTTGAGTTTTAAAATTTCTATAGTTATGTCAATCCAAAATAATAAAAAAATTCTTTCAGGTACATCGTCACGAACGACGAACGAATCACGAACCAAAGAAGCTCGATATACCGACGGAATTCCTCATTTTGCAAGAACATTGTCCAGTGCCACGACTATTTTTGGAGTTATCCGCCGTTGTTTGCATCGAAACTTCACACTACGTGTCCTTCGTTAAGTGTGGCTCGGGATCAGAAGCCCCATGGTGCTTTTTCGATTCCATGGCTGATAGAGAAGGTTCGAATAAATTGCTTTACCCACGTTTCAACACTAGTGTTCAACAGTTTCGAAGCACTGTTCTTACAAGGAACATTACTTCGGTGTCCGCCTCCGATTTTCTTGAAACTCCTGTATGTGAAAGAGCATTGGAAACTAAGAGACACGTATTTCTTTTTATCGGCGGAAAAACGGTTTTAAGGGGTGAAACCACCCTTCAAAATAAGACATGTCAAGGGGTGGTTTTGCAGTTTCACCAACAAGCACTCAACCAATTTCGATAAAACGAAAACCAAAATGTTTCTTATCCACGACGATGAAAAGTCCACCACGCGAACGAAAAAAAAAGTTAGGGGGTGAACCACCTCTGCATTTATCTGTTTCTCACCCCACATTAAAGAGGGGTGAATATAATGGAATGGAAGGGATTCTGTTTCCATAAAAACATCAACATAAAGTTCACATGTTTTCGTACTTTTGTAAAATAGCAACCTTAAGGGGGTGAACTACCTCTTATTTGAATTTTCTTATTGCCGTTGCCTTTTCCCTGTTTTATATGTTTTTGCAGATTCAAAATATCACAACAGCTCCGAATCAACGTTTTCTCATGTTGCGAAATTAATACAATACCCTGACAGGGTGAACCACCGCCTCTCGATTTTCCTCTTTATTCGCGATTTAAAAATTTCTCCATCTATTTTGTTCAATCTGCTTCCCCTTCATCGACATTACGAATTTAATGGTTTTAAGCACGTATGCATATTTGTGTTAACCTCAATTGGGCCGCGGGGAGAGGGAGAGGGAAGAGCTACTTCTTATTCACTACGATTCCAATTGCTATGTCTGAATAAGTTCCATAAATAGCGATTTGTCTCGCCCATGTACAAGCATATTTTTAATACGAGCTTAAATACATATTGACAATTGATCAAGAAGAATTAACCCAGAATTGTATGCATTGCTTGACCCATACTTTTCAATTAGTGATTTAACATCTTGAACAAATTTTTCTCCATTTTTCTATAGAAACGCTTGTTCCTCCACAGTTTTTCTCGTTACCAATTTATTTATTTTTCTAGAAACAATGCGATGCAATTTCTTCAATTTATTAGAGGCTCTAAATCGTATATCTTCATCGCCTATTTCTTTCTGTGCCTGTAGACCCACTTTTGAAGGTCAATATCATTTTTATATTCCGCAATGTATATTCAGTAATTCGATCTAGTTTTTCTTTATAAGTACCACCTCTATTTTTTTTTATATCGCGGGTATTAGAATGCCAAAAATATCGGGTGATCATGACTATTTGATAGCATTCTTATCTAGTACAAACATCGTGATCGCATCTCTACGCCTCTATATTTTTCTTAAGATTAATAAAAGTGCCTTGTAGGGACACTAATTGTAGATCAGCACAATACCTATTAGTTTACGCATAGATTACAATTTTCCTATTATCATCAGAATAGTAGTAGTGGCAGCTCCCTGCCTCCCCCCCCCCCCCCCCCCGTCCCTATTGAAGTTAATGCAAATATGCATACGTGCTTAAAACAATTAAATACGTAACATCGATGAAGGGGAAGCAGATTGAACAAAATAGATGGAGAAATTTTTAAATCGCGAATAAAGAGGAAAATCGAGAGGGGGTGGTTCACCCTGTCAGGGTATTGTATTAATTTCGCAACATGAGAAAACGTTGATTCGGAGCTGTTGTCATATTTTGAATCTGCAAAAACATATAAAACAGGGAAAAAGCAACGGCAATAGGAAAATTCAAATAAGGGGTAGTTCACTCCCTTAAGGCAGCTATTTTTCAAAAATACGAAAACATGTGAATTTTATTTTGATGTTTTTATGGAAATAGAACCCATTCCATTATGTTCACCCCTTTTTAATGTAGGGTGAGAAACAAATAAATGCAGGGGTGGTTCATCCCCTAACGTTTTTTTTTGTTCGCGTGGTAGACTTTTCATCGCTTTGGATAAGAAACATTTTGGTTTTTGTTTTATCGAAATCAGCTGAGTGCTTGTTGGTGAAACTGCAAAACCACCCCTTGACATGTCTTATTTTGAAGGATGGTTTCACCCCTTAAAACCGTTTTTCCGCCGATAAAAAAAATACGTGTCTCTTAGTTTCGAATGCTCTTTCACATACAGGAGTTTCAAGAAAATCGGAGGCGGACACCAAAGTAGTGTTCCTTGTTAGTGAAATGATTATTGATTTATTTCATCACATTAGTGTATAATAATGACATTAGAGAGTGAAAAAGGATATTCATGAATAAAAAAATGTAATGGAAAATTCTAAACGTTTATTTGAGTTTGCAAAGGATTTCTGATTATCTAATTTCTTGCAAAGTTTCAAAGAGCTTCGAATTGTTGTTTAATTTTGAATATTAATAATGCAAACAAATTATTGAATCTTCTTGTTAAGAGTGGAATTTTTTTGCCGGCAAACTGCGGGAAATTCTAATAGAATAAAATTAGAACTTCAGAACTTGAGTGTAAAAAATTGTTTTTTCATTGCACAATTAAATTACTATCGATTTTTTCGTTACATCTCAATCTCGTTTTATTGACAGGTGAGCAAAATGGCTATAACATACCCGAGATGGTGCCATGTCCTGACTTTCCATATTGGTTGAGCGAAGAAGGCGCTAATTCATTGACCGAAATAACCGACGACCGTCAATTGCCGGAACACGCGAAGAGACTTTTGTGTGACGCGTACATGTGCATGTATCAATCGTCGGATATAATGATGTACAAATAAACCGAAATCCTCGAAACCGAGACCGAGGTAAGCGAAAATCCACTTATTTTCGTGATATTATTTCGTTCGAATTAAAAAGTTTTTTTCGTTAACTAAAATTCACGATTAGAATCGCATTAATAATTACGCCGTTTTTTCAGTTCATAACACGTAAAAAATCGAGTTCTGTACTCTAATATTTTAACTGTACCATACGGTAAAAATTCAGTTCCACATTGAAATGTTTACGAAGTTTTCTTTTGATAAAAACGGTATAATTAAGGAAGTTGTATCGATATTTATATGACATCATACGAAAAATACATTATATTTGATTATTCCAAGTTAATGTATTGAAATTTGGCGTGAATCTTCTTGAACAGCATTTAATTATGTGTGAAAAATTTGGAGAGGTTTCACCGTCTAGTAATCGATATATTCATTGTTGAAAATGACAAGTTTAACATGAGCTATTATGGAAGCTTTCAAAAAATTGCGAAATTCAGGAATAAATATCTCAATTTTGAGACGATGAATCATCGGCATATTCCGCCAGAAGTTTAATACCATATTAAGCTTTCTATTTACAAAATTTTATTGTGTAAAATTGGAAAATAATTTTTACATGAGAAACGCTATAACCTCCTTAACCAAGAAAGAGGCACTTATGGTCCAAGAGGCGACGGGGAGAACCCCCATGTCATCGAACATTATCATAATTTATGATCAATTCGAAAGGAAATGTTCTGACGAACGTAGAATCGTTTTTCTGCCTCAGCTCATTCTGGCAGGTGTGCTGTAATTAATATAATAACAGAGTAGAAGCGCATGTAACTAACATTATAGAAATTCAAACTAAAATTGGGGATTGTAGAGGAATTTAGTTGTTCAAAAAGCCTTGGTCTGCCTCGCCTTACTTTGACGGAAATGTCCAGCAGGCCACGGGGAATAAACGAGATTTCACGGGAATAAACGTATTTCGCTTATGCCAGCAAACATAACTTTTTATTTTACTTCATTTTGAAGCTTAAAGGATCTTCTAAATGATTAAATTGTTCTTAATATTTGAAGGTATAATATGGGAAGGATAAAGGGGAAGATCGAACAAAATGGACAAAAAAAACATAATTTCTTCTTCAAAATGTTATTACACAAGAGTAAAAATATAGAACATGAAAAAATTCTCTTTGGAGATAAAAGAATACCATGCGGGCTTGCTACATTCCTCATAGAATTGACAAAAATGATTTGTGGAATGTTTTTCTTTCGAGCAAACGGGCCTTGTAGTCTAGAATTGTGATTTTTAAAATTCTAACAAATCTTTTACGTTATTGCGAATGTAAAATTGTTAAAATATTTCAAACTGCGCTATTATTTTTCTGGCTTTTATCCTTATTGATAGTATGTATTATATCTTGGCAAAACGACTTTATTTTGACTTCGTAATGATCGAATGATTGTTTACGAAGATCGGGGCCTTTGATCAAATACGAAATGAAATTGTGCAATTTTTCGGGTATCTCACATTCGTCCCTCATAACAATGTCTTCGGGTTCGGCTTTAACCTGCTCGAGTGGTTTGTTTTTCATAGTTTTTATCGCGTACCGAATGTCGAAAGCTACGTTCTGCAACTTTAAATTTTCACCATCACTTTTGACGCAGTTCGCGTCCAATGATTCGTCGAATTTCAGTCCCATCTTATACACCAATTTTTTTGAACTTATGTTTGCGATTACTGATATCGCTATGTCTTTACCGTATTTAGACAATATTTTTTCATGCAAGTGTGAAGATTTGTAATTTTCAAAATCATCCGATGTCACCGAAACCCTTTCGCAAGATAATTCGGACAACAAAGCTTTGTAACGTTGAAATACATCACTCAAGTAATAAACATTCTCTTTTCCGACGATTTCGTCGTACAAAAATTCTGTCAATATTTTGAAAGCCTCCTCGTGAATGAGCCTCGTTTCATGCCACCCACTGGTATCCGCTTTCGGAGTCTCTTTACTCGATTTAAATTTATTCTCAAAATTCAATCGGCAAATACTATGATATTCCACGTTCGCCCGATCCCCGATTCGATCGAGGAGCTCTAAATTTTCCATGGAAACAGCCATTTTTTTCAATTTTTCAACAAGTTCAGGCTTTGTGCTCATTATTGCTGACTGCCTCTGTAAACTCACGCTTTTTGATTTATGCATGCAAAAAATGCATATTCCTTTTGTCAATTTTTTTCCAATTTCTGGGGCTGTGGTTTCCTCGTGCTTTTCTTCGAGATAGTCGGAGTCAACTTGTGAAGTCGTGGGCTGGTCCTGGGATAAAATATCGTAAAAATATTGTTTGTTTTTCACCGTTTATAATAATAATAATAGTACAGTCGAAAATTCTATACGTTAGAAACAATTTCAATGAAAACATTTAAAAATGTCTATACCTCGGGAAACAGTGACGAAGTTTCACTAAGGCCAATTATTTTCTCGGTACATTCATCGGAAGTGTCCATAGGAGAAGAAACATTATTCGATTCTTTTTCATACAACATTGGCGAAACGACAGATACAATCAACTGAACCTTAAATTATAGAAATGTGTTAAGGTCCTGAGGATTTTTGATCAGTTGATTTTGCTGCCTGCGGTATCGAGACAGAGACAAATGCACATGAAGCGGTTAATGCTACTTTTACATTCCAAAGCCGTCGACTCTTTTCATTCGTGTGAGATTTTTATGTGTCATTTTACACAAAAAATGTGCGACCACGTATATATTTCTGAATTTTTCGATTTTAAGAGCCAGTTGAATTTTCAACTTTACGCTCTTCTCTGAATTCAAGCTGCGAAAAAACTGGTCGGAAAAAAATATCTCGGAAACTACGAGTACTACACTAAAAATGATGAATATCATTTTTACTCAATTTTCAAAGTGATTAAAAAAATAGATCAAGTATCGGAAACAATTTCTCTATTTATCTTTCACAAGTTTCCTTTTAAAAAAATAATTAAAAAAAAAGAGTCATCTTTAGGTTTTATTCCTACTTTCCGCGAAAAGTAGATCCAATTTAAGGAGTTTGAGCGCCAATTCGGACAAGGAGTTTGCAGGCTTTAATTCATATTTTTTAAATTCGAATAATTGGAACTTCTAGAAAAAAAAGTCGGCCCACTCTAAACCCGGGCTTTAAAATGTCGTAAATCCATGTGGTTTTTCAGGGTATGGATCAGTCGCATGAGTACGAAAGAAATAACTGCAAATTTTGAGGTGGGCATTTTTCCACACCGTTCGTCCGATCGAAATAAAAAAGTTTCAGCCCATTTTATATTTTTTTCTGCGTGCTCTAAAGCTTTTTTTATTCCGATCGGACGAATGGTGTGGAAAAAATTCACTTTCGAAAATCGGAAGCGGGCGGGGTCCATACCCTTAAGAAAAAAAGAATACGTGAACAACTGTAAAACAACTGTGTTTTTCAAGAATACGTAAACAACTGTGAAAAATTGCTATTCGTTATTTTTTTGTTATAGAATTGATAGTTTTTGAGTTACATCAGCCTGAATTTTGACTTTCCATTCAAAAATGTTAACTGGCTGTGAAAATCGAAACGAATAATTAAGTCGAACAATCCAAAAATAATGACTCATTTTTTATTATTTATCGTAACACTAATTTCTTACATAGGAAACATATAAAAAGAAAAGAGAGTGCGCAAACGCGAGAAAGAGCGAGAACGATAGAATTGCTCGACTGTAAACAAACTGCGCCTCTATTTTGACAATTTCCAAGAAGTTAACCAAAAGTTATCTAAAGGATGTACAAATGCCCGCTCGGCAGTCATCCGAAGGTTAACCTACCCAAAAGATAACTTTCGAATGACTGCCGGACGGACATTTGTACACCCTTTAGGTAACTTTTGGATAACTTCTTGGAAATTGCTACCTGGGTAAGAGAAAACAAAGGACGACCATTAAAAAATGTTCATAAATTCAGTAAAGTAAACATCGAACGTAGATACTTACGTTTTGCTGTAGCATGTTATCGAATTCTTCTCTATATCGTTTCTTTAAAACCGTCAGTTTTTTGTAGCACGGAAGATGGTAACCGTTATATTCTTCAGATTCCGGCGTTATTGAAATATCAGCGTATTTAAAATTTTTCTTTTTTCGATAATCAATCATCGCTTTACACTTCCTCAGAGTATCGCTGGTGAAAGCGATTACTTTATCCGGTTTTTTGCATATAAAACACACTTTCATGACTGTTTTTATTTTTTTTTACATCGATTATTCATGAAGGTTTCTCTGAAATTGCAGCACAATAACGTTTATACTTCGAATTCGGGACGGGGCTGACGCTAGAAGGGTCTTATGCTAGGTATAGAAATTTGGAAAGGGAGATTGTGGCCGATAATTTTATAGGTTAGTTTCGCCAGACTACGACCCGGCCTCTTCTCTGAACAGCTGTTATTGTTATGATGACAGGGGGCATAACGGCATAAGAAACATGTGATGATGAAAACAAACCCTAAGTGAAAAGGCACCTTTAGAGGTTGTTTTTTTTCTTTTACGTTTCGACTCCGATACGAGGCCCTCTGCATTTTTATTACGCAGTGTCTAGTCGTCCGGATACCGAAAAAATTTTCCGTTACATTTGAAAAAACTTTGAATATTCCCCACTATAGTTGAAGGAAACTAAGTATTCCCCGCTGTAGTTATAAATTTTCATTCGTTTTTCATCCATCAAAATCCATTGAGAATCGTTTTCCCGGACGAATTATATGCGATTATTCGTCCAGATATAAATGAAAACTATCATAAATTGTATATCCGAATGGATTACGTACAAATTAGGTACGAGGGAGTTTCAGTATACCATTATACTGTAGAAAAGTTAATTAGAAAAGTTAAATAAAACAATTATAATCGCATTCTCGACAAATATCTGGACGAATACCAGTCATATTCGTCCGGTATCCGGACGGCTAGACACAGCCTTTTTATTATCATAGAAATTAATCTAGAAAAATAAAATGGACCGATTTTTCAAGGTCGTCGGAATATTTCTTTTCTAATTTCCCATAAATTATGTTTGATGACGTTTTATAATATAAAAATAAATTCAAGAATATTGAAAAAATTGTTCAGATATGTAAAACAAAGCTGTTTGGAAGGAACGGAAAAATTCAACAATTATACGAATATATTTTTCAGCCGGAATTGACTGTGGAGCTTCGAAAGCGACTACGGAACTACGGAAAAGGTTCGACGCACGTTTTTTTTTTTTTTATATATATATAGAAATAAGTTGCCTGTATGTACGAATACCGCATATATATAATTCTGTATAACTATATTACTTTATTTGCAACTTATTAATTTACACTGATACCCACGTAGATATGTAGTCGTGGTGTTTGCATAAATTACACCGTTAAACGCTACAAGAAAACAAATTGGTCTTTTATTTATTTGAAAAATGGAATTGTCCGCTTGCAGCAAAAACTGCTAATATTTTGATTGATTATTTTTCAGGTAAGTACAGCTCTATATTTAATGCAACACTTTTTTTTATCCTCGTCTCCCACGCACTATCTGTCCATTCTGCTTCTTATTATTCTCCATTGCAAATATTCGATATAAAATTCAACGAATCCCGTCTTATTAAAAAACGATTAAGAAATTGTTTAAACAAAAATGTTTCGCGTGACATAAATTTAATAATTTTTCGAAATACTCGTGAATTTCGGAACAATTTTTCTTCTTGGTAAGCTCTTTTCGAAAGGAAAGAAAATGGGATTTAAAAAAAAATCTTTTAATTACGTGGAAAAGACATAACTGTAATTTTGAAAGTTCTTACTAATGCACGTTTTTTAAACCAATTTTGCAGGATATTCAGAGCAAAGTAAAAAAAAGCAAAGCATTTAAAAAAATTAAAATTTTTAGAAAAAATAGACAATTGCATTCCATGTGACGAAATAACTCGGCAGCTTATTTGATGAACTGCTTTTTTGTTTGAACGATTTATTACGGCATTATTGACATAATTATTACGAGAAGGTGCATTTGACTCCGAAAACAAAAAATTCAAAAATTTCATAATGATGCTGATTTGTATGTATACATATATTATGAAACAAATGAATCGTACAGTAAAATCAGATTAAATTAAATTGACAATAGTATCCTTCGGTCGCTGAGGAAATATTTGCTTTCGACGTTTTTTTTCTCGTCGAAAAAATTGCACAACCCTGGTGAAATTATCGAGTACGAACTCTGTGTTGATCCTACATTATTATTGTAGCTTTATACATACGTAAACAGAAACATCTGTTTCTGGCTTGTGGCAACAAAAAGTAAATAAAGTATGATTTTCAGTACATTATTAATTTTATAGAGAACTTAAAAAAAAATCACTTATCTTTGAGATGAATTTTGTTCAACAATGTTCGGTCGTATTTTTTCGTTACTTGAAACGAATTTGTTGATTTATCTAAATACTTATAAATTTTTCAGAATTTCCTCTTTTTTTCAACTAATCCTTTACACCAAAAAGTTTCCAGGTCATGAAAAGAATGGTTATTCAAGTAATGTATTTTTTTAGTATACAGTAGCGCTCAAAAGTATTTTGACAAATACATTAATTGGATTAACTGAAAACAAAATATGAAACATAAAAATCAATCGTTTATTTTTTTGAAAGATATTCAATGTTCTACAGAATAGTGGCAAAATGGCCCTCGTTCGCAACAAAATGGTAGAGTAATTTTTAAAAAATGAGGAAACTGGTGGATCAAAAGTATTTTGACACTGTTGAAAAAATTCTTTTTTAACATATAATTATAATCTACAGTAATGAGCAAGTCAATATTTAGTGGCATATCCCTTGGTCTTTATGACAGCCTCCCACCGCGTCGGCATTGAGTCGACCAATTTCTGTAATCGTTTCATCGGAATTTTATCCCACTTATTTTTGAGAACTACATGTATAGCGTGTTTATTCGAATAATTTTGAATAATTATTCTGCGATCCATCTCCTCCCACAGAGGTTCTATAGGATTAAAATCCGGACTTTGGCTTGGCCACCCCAGAACCTTGACTTTTTCGCGTTTTATAAAATCACTAATGTACTTGGATTTGTTTCTGGGATCGTTATCTTGTTGAAAATACCACCCAGCTGGCATGTGGTGTTTAGCATACGGTAGCATTTGAGTCTGCAATATATTTGCGTGTACACGAACCGATCCATATTCCCTTCAATTTGAACTAACGGTCCAACTCCAGAGCGTGAAAAACATCCCCAAACCATCACACTACCACCTCCAAGTTTGACCGTGGGTATTTGGTATTGAAAATCATATTTTTTGTTTTCAGGACGTCGAAGGTACTTAATATGATCAGATGACATTAAATTAAATTTGCTCTCGTCACTCCACAAAATTTTGAACCAGTCTGAACTTGACCATGATATGTGCCGTTTTGCGAATGCAAGTCGGAACTTTCTGTTTTTTGTAGATATTAAAGGTTTTTTCGTCGGTCTTCGTCCATGTAATCCGAAGAGTTTCAAGCGTCGTTTGACAGTAGAAACGTGAATGTCTACGTTATATTTTTCTTTCAATTCATTTTTAATCATTATAGCCGACTTCCGAACATCACTTGTTGATAGCTTTTTTATAATACAATCGACTTTAGGAGATGTTTTTTTTGGACGGCTACTTCGAGGCTTATTTTTGACAGTCTTCCGTTTATTATATACTTTATTCCATGCACTAACGAGCTGTCGAGACACTTTAAAAATACAAGCAACTTCTGGCTGTTTTAGTCCTTGCTTTAGTGCATTTATAACGGCTTTTTTAAAGTCACTAGAATATTCCTTGCATTTCGGCATATTGAAATGACCACAATAAGTAATAAGTACAAATCAAAACTAAGGAGCAAATAACGTCCGTGAACTCGTGAAGCTGACTGCATGTCAAAATACTTTTGAGCTTGCGGTAGGTCACGTTCCTCCAACGGCGCAGAATATAAACAAACAAGTCGAAACCTGATGCTTTCAAATAAGCGCAGTTATACTGCTCTCCACTATACTCAAGACATTTTCTGATAGTTTTATTTTGAAAGAAATAATAACGAATTTTATGTTGTCAAAATACTTTTGAGCGCTACTGTATTCACTACAGACATACTTTTTTGAGCGGTTTATCGAACTTTGTAAATGTTTCGATCGTTCGTTTGTGATTTCCGAAAATTGGCCACTTATGCATCTCAAAAAGTGGGTCATCATTTTCGATCACGTTTTTAAATTGCTTTGAATATATTATTACATCAATTGTGTCAACAAATTCATCGAATTATTCAAGCCTTCGATTTATGAGAAGTTTCGTGTCACTGAAATCAAACACAAATTCTTTCTCCCATTTTTACTTCTCAATTTTAGACACTGTAGAAATTTAGTCTATAAATTTCAACCAAAAACGATTGAGCAATTTTTGTAATCTCTTTTTCAAAATATGTTAGTGAAAAAAAAAGTTTGCTGTATCGAACATTGAAAATTTTCCAATCGTGTCTATAAACGCCAACGTCAATAAAAAGTACGAGTACAATTGTTTTTTTACTACATGCGACACTGAAAAATCGTAACAAAATGTCTTATCGTCAAAAAAGTTGAACATATTTTTAAATCAGTTTTTAAAAATGCTTTTCAGTTAAAAAAAAACCTGCAACAAAAAGAGTACATTTTTTATTCGTAAATAATAAAACATCCCGGAGAATAACTTAATAAAAAAAATTTTTTTTATACATTTAATTGAAATAATTGAAACATTGAAGGTACTTGAAAAATTAACATTTACTTGAATAACATAAAAAAAAAAATCCGACCAATTTTCAGGGAATCCTGTCTTCCAAATATTTATTGAATAATACGAAATAAAACAGTTTATACGATAAATCATTTCTATCAGTGAAGGTGTTAAATAAACGTCGATGTATCGTGAAATTATTCGAAATGTTTTTTATGAATTGATAGAGAAATGAGAAAATTACAGTGAAAAAAAAATTGAGGGATTAAAAAATAACAGTGAGAAGAGTCATTGGGAAAAATCGAAAAATCACAGCGAAAAAAGAATCACACATGGTCACCAAACTCTCCAAACTTCAGCATGTTTTTTTATATCACTAATTACATGAGGGTATCACGAATGGTCACAAGATTCAAAATTAATGTAACATAAAGGACATAACGTTCCAATAAGATGAATGTCCATTTGCACAGGAAAAGAGAAAAAAAGATCGCCAGGTTTAATAATTCAAGTTGTCAAAGTTTTTGTGCCTGACATTCCATAATTTTTTTTTTGTTCATATTACACAAGTGTACAAAAGTATCGAAATGTGCGTCTTTGAAATGCAACAAATTTTCTAAATTATCACCTCAATTTCGTTATACCCGAAATAGAGAAAAACTTTAATGCAGATTTTGTCTTTCTCAAAAGTATTCAGAAGAATTGATAAATTTTTTGGACAAAATTTGCGAAAGAAATTCTGAAGATAGTGAAAAGTAGAAATTTCGTCGAGTTCCAATGATGCAAAATTCGTCACAAGTGTTTGGGATCGAAAGAAGAAATACTAGATCAACGGAGCTTTTGAATCGTCTTAATATCGATCTTCATCATCCTCATCCATTGCAAAGTCGCTGCCGACCCCGGAATCTAAAACGTAAAGAGGGCTGCAACGACAAAAAAACAATATAATTAGTAAATAATCCATGGAAAAATGAAAAAACAATTGAAAATACATTTTTTTTGTAGTGCTTGAAATGATCAGGTAATCTCATTTTTGCTACGATTTAGAAACAAAGCGAAGCAAATGCAATGTGAAAGACATTCAATCGACACTAATCCTGTGTCTAAGTTTTTTCCTACTTGGATCATATTTCAAACAAATATCGAGATAGACTTTTTTTTTGCAAATATCTGTTGTTCAGAATAAAACTTAAAAACGTGAAAAAAGAGTAAAATTGTTCGTGTAGAACATAAAACATCCTTAAACTTGTTTCACAAAAACGATTAAAACCAAAGCATCGAAAATTTCGTTGGATTCTGTTGATCGAACAGGTCTTTCACATCGTCTTAAATTGTGCCGGAGAATCTGTGGTGGTTGACAAAGCCTGGCACTGACTTTATTGCTCTGCAGGTGAAGAAGACGATTCTCTTGAGCTTCTTATTATAGAAAAAGTAATTGAAAGACCACAGGCATCCATCTTCACCGAATGGATCTGATGCCAGGTCGGGATTGTAGCTACAAAAAAAGAAACAAGGTCGTTCGATAAATATAGTTGCGATGAATGTGTGCATGAACTTTTGAGGGCCAACAACACCCGAAAAATGACAGAAAAATAATTTTTTTTATTTGATTGTTCGATTGAATTGTTACATAATAAAACAAAAATCTTTGACAATACAAAAATTCGAACAATTTATCACACGTTTCATAAATTTCGTTCCAATTTTTTTTTTCCAATTAATTGTTTTCCTGTTTACCTGTAAATATCACACTCATTCATTGATATTTCGTCCTCTACCGCAGCCCACAGGGCTGATCTTAAGGTACGATAATGATCGCCCGCAGTCGCGCTGAGATTACTATCCACTGAATTCATCACCCATTGCAAACTCGGCTCTTTACTGAATTCGTGACTCTTGGCGTCGGAGAAATCATAATCCGGATGAAATGCTGAATTTAACGTTGCTATCAAATAGAACAAAGTCTTGCGACTGATTGTGTCGCAGAGAGGACCATCCTCGTCCCCAGATATGCTTCGGCTGGAATTTTTAAAAATTCACGTATTTTTTACATGTTGTTTCAATTCATTCAACTGGAACAGTAAAATAAAGAATATTTGAAGTTGAATAAAAAACTTTGTCATAAAAAAATAACGCATTAGAAAATTTAAAATTCAATAAAGTTTGGTTCAGCAATGTCAAAAATCTTTGTCGAAGCCTGCCTGTAATATGAACTTGTCCGATCCATAATTTGAATCTAAGTGAACATTTTTGGAACAATTCCAAAAAGTTTGATATTGCTTTGAATAAACAGTAAACTAAAACAGTTTGTACATAAACTAACCTACTTGAACTTGAAACTAAAATAAAATCCTAAATTCTGACTTTACTGAAGCCTGAAGCTTATCCTAATTATAAAAATTGCTTTTCAAAATTTTAACAGTCAGCAAAAGTTCAGATTTGAGCTTTTCAGTTTTTTATTTTTTTCAGAAGTTGCTCAAACCTTTTAAATACTTCATTCAAGAAGTTACTCCAAAGTTTTCCAATCTATCCTCAGTCTAAAGCCAAGAGAACCAAAAGTATGGTGATTTTTACAGTCACAGAATTGAAATCAAAGTGAAAATTAGTCAAATTTGCGTTTTACCAAAAATTGTACACTAAATTATATAATTTCTTTGATTCGAGTTTTTTTGAAGAGTACTCAGGAAAAAAAAACACCAAGACGGAGAGGAAGCCTGTACCTAAAATAGCCTTGGGCAGGAGAAGTGCCCAAAGAAGTTTGCGGCGGTGACAAAGCTTGAAGATCATGGGGATTAACACCTTGTTCGGCGTTGAATCTCTTGTACAATTGTTTGTCGTTGCCAGCCATTTTGCAGGAATAGCTTTCGATTCTGTAAGCAAAGTATTGAGAACTCAAGAAAAAACGAAACAAAACAGAAAACTTAGAAACCCAAAAAAGCTGAAATTTTGGGTTACCTTCCTATGATTTTGCTGTCACCAGTTTTGATGCACAGGGCGCTATTAATAGCTTCAAAACGCGTGCTTTCGAGAAGCTTCATTGTGCGCTGTAAAAGTGAAAAAAGGAAGGAAAGAAGGTCGAAAAAAAGGATTTTTGGAGAATAATTCGGATTTTCAGTGCCTTTGAATGTAATTCAGCTGAAATCGAAAATTCTCGTTGTTTTCGCGCAGCTTTCCCAAGATCCCGTGTATTTTCTTCTTCGTTCAGTAGCGACAACAAGTCCGCATTTTCGAGGTACCGTCAAAAAATCGGTGTTCTCGGAACAACGTTTATCTCTTTGAGCTTTTCTTCGGAGACGCGCTTCTTTTCGCGCTCGCAACTCTGTTTTTTCTCTTATTAATCGTTCAGTACGAAAAACCGTTTAACGGACTTATACGATTTCTAAGACTTATCGTATCCGTAACCATATTTTTTATGTTTATGAAGATTCCTTTCCTCTTCGAGTGTACGAAGTTAATCGTTGCGCTTACGGAGTTTTCCTCTGACCTACACTTTGGGTACATTACACAAATCGACTCTTCTAAAGTTCCTCGAAAAATCCTGAAATTTGTTTCTTTTTTTGTTTTCCTTCCCTTTTTTACCGATTCACAACCTTAGGAGGATTGTAATTCCCGAAGAAATTCGCTTCAATCTTCAATAGCTAGTTTTTAAGGTGAGTCTAGTTATTGAAAGGGGGGAACGGGGAGCGCAAAAAGAGTTTTGAAGTTTCGTGATTGAAGGTCACTAAAAACCGTCAGCCCGCACTCGAACTCAATGAAAGCGTCTGCAATCGGCCCGTTTCGCTAGAGTCACGAAAAAGCGAAAACTTGAAGTATACGTGACAAAAGCCGCTGTACAACACAGTACATATATATATATATATATATATATATGTATATTTCTATATACGTGTTCTATATATATAGATTTATTCTCTTTGTTAGACAATGCCTAATGAGACGCGTAAACGCGATTTTAAAGTTCCCGTGTCTAATAACTTTAAAAATCAATCGACACTGTTTATCTTTTGTTTTTTTTTCGTCTTTTTCTTCGCTAATGGGACCCGCTAATGCAGATAACAATCCATGGTCGTAAACATTGTGTCAAAATTCACTTTGGCCGCGAAAGAAAATGCCACTTAGGGATTAAGGGTACACTTGGGTTTGCGTCGAAATTAAATAATACTCGGAAGCTTATTTTCTCGTTTTTTTTCGTTAACCACTTTGTACGATGCACTCGACTGATATTTCTCGTAATTCACTATTTGATATTTTAATTTTTTACTCGGATGTATCCGATTTTGTGCTCGTATCGCAAACTACGAAGCAAACTGATCACGACGTATATGTATATAAATGTATTGGTATATCTCTGTGTGTGTGTGTTATCTATGTATGCATGTACAATGGATACATATATAAGTATTTTGAAGCTGCTCGGCTAACAGCGCATGCCTCTTTCTCTCTCTCTTCGTGCGCACGTCCACGAGAGAGAGACAGAGGCATGTGCGTGAACGTGAGAGGAGCGCGTGTGTATATGTTCGGTGCACAGGCGCGTCAAAAGTATATTCCCATCCCTTCCTGTTTACCCCCGCGACGCCCCCTTGCCGTGTTGCACACAAAAAATAGTACAAGCACACAAAGCGTCTTCTTTTTCCCCTACAGTCCTTTTCGCTCGTTCTCTTTCTCCTATTTAAGCGCAACATCTGTCTTCTCTTTCTATTGGTCATCACCTCCCCCCCTTCACTCCGCCTGACGCAAAACTGACATTTTCCCCTCAAGAAACCGCGTCTCTTGCGTTCCGCGTATCGAAATTTGGAAGTTCACGCGCCGGTCCCAATGGCGTAGAATAACGCGGCGGGTTTTTCAAACGTTAACGTAGGAAAATCATTCTAGGTAAACAAAAATCCGTTCGAATAAATAAATAAAACTACGAAATTTTTAAATAATTTTATTTACAGAAAAAAAACCGTTTTCATTCACGAAAAACGTATAAAATAATAATTTCGCTATAATTGGATTACTCATACATTATTAAAAAAATAGCAAGATAATTCCAGAAATGTTATCCTATAATACATTTATTGATGGAAAAATTGACATATTATGTCCAATGGGATTATTGCCAGGCATCAATGAACATCATTGTACAAGGGCAAGAATTTATGGTGTAAATTTAGTCGAAATGATCGGAGCGTCCCTTTAACGGATTGTCTACTAAAGTTGTTAGATTGAAGCATCACTTTTGATCCGGTTACAGTTTTTGACCTTAGAATTTCGTCAGATTTTTTGTGTTTTACGCACCGTACATTTCGAATCTTCTAACCATTACAGTGGCGTTTTCTGATAAATCTGAGAATGAAATTTTTCAGAATAAAGTCAAAGATATTTTTCGTCAGAAGGTTAATGAATTAAATAATGTAAAATAAACTTCTGGCATACTTGGAAATCATGAAATTTTGGTGTAAGTCCTTAATTGGGACACTCAGGATTTAAGTCGCCGAACGATCTTTCATAAGTTTCATGAATCGAGGGTATTTTGGCATGTTATTGTCATGATTACAAAAGTTAATACTCATTTTTGTCGACACTCGTTCTGATCTTCGTATTCGTTCCTCTGGACTATAGCGTCTTCGTTTCATTGGTAATGATTGCTTCGAATAGCATTTTTCCCATTAACTTTGGTATTTTTTTAACACTTGACTTGTGTCTTCAATCGTTAAAATTTTTTGTTTAATGTTTTATCTTGCATAATAGAAAATTGAGCTTTTTTTTTTTTGAATGACTGTATCAATAATTCTACCCGAGTTTTTCTATCTCTTGTTTCCGCTTCTTGCACTTGGTTTTTTCTTTTCCTTGACTCGGAGAGTTGATTAGCTGTCTCCAACCTTTTCAAAACCTTTTCTTCTCGTAACGCTACGTTTCTGAGTTTATCACAACAATCGCATCTTTTTCTCATCGACAAGAAAGGACAGTCGTTTGAACGCCACGCATCAACGTAATCTTTGAATGCTTTTTCATACGGAATGCAACGAGAATCGATGATTCCTATTCCAATGCAAATACACTCTTGCAAAAACCTCTCTAAAAGCTGAGGCATTAACGTAGTGTTTTTGCAAATTTGTGGAAGGTTAGTTTTGTTCGTGTCAATCGCGTTGCCATATACAAAGTAACGGAGGTTTCCTTTGTTATCGAGGGTTACGCTTTTTTGGATAATCGGTGAATTAATACCATTTTTGAGTCTTATCATTGTATATGTGAACAACAAACGAGGGCCATTTGCCACATTCATTTCTGTGAAGCCCCAAGTTTTAGGTAATTCAGTGACGGAGAGTTTTTTCGACTCCCCGTTTGTTGATAATTCTCGACCTAAAATTTTTTTAAATACTGAATTATTATAGTAGTTCGCACCTAATGGAAATAAAAATAATATACAGAGAAATAATATGTCGAACTACGAATAGACCGAGATAGGAATGACCCGAGTCGACCAGGTGAGGCTTGAGTATAAAATACAACTTACATTCTTTAATCCCCACTGCTAAAATGTTGAAACCCTTTTTTTCTGCTTTTAGATCGGAAGTTGGTCGTATTTTCATGCTTGATGAATTTTCCTCAGAAATAATTATTCGTGCCTTTTCCACAATAACACCGTCCATATTTATTTCACGTGTGGTAATAGATTTGTTGTACCAAACCAAGAATACGTCTACATTCGTCGAAGGGGATGTATAAAATTGATATACACTTTAAATATAGAAATATTGAAAAAATACACAAACAATCTAATGCCTCCTGTGAAATACGTGATTTTAGCTTTACATTATTGACCATTCCATGTGGAAACATCCTGTAGATTTGTAAGGATATACCTTTAACAGCAGGAGTCTTATCCATCGGACTGCTCCCAGTTTCGAGCAAAGAAGAGGCTTTCTTTTTTATCAAAACCGTTTCAATGTTTGCTGTATGTGTAATAATTATGAAATGTTCTTATCATCCAGACACACATAAATGTTTCAATTATAAGCATAAGTGTGATGAATACAAAACTGTAAGAAGAAACGAAAACATACAGAAAAAGATTCAATAAAAAATATCGTGCACCATCCACGTGCAATTAAATTAATTTTTATATTTATTTTTCAACAGAAATAGTACTGGAAACACCATATTTATTGCTTGCAATATGTTTGTATGAGAGTCAGAAGTATTTCAACTATTTTATACCTTTAGAATGATTTTTTTTTTTCATTTACTTGAATAGAACGAAGGGGAAAAGCATCGAATGATAAATACAGCATAATACCTAATGGTGTACATTGTTTTGAGGCCAAATTTCCATTTTCATTGGCTCCTCTCTCCAATGAGTTTCCCTCAGACAAAGGTATCGATTTAGTATTTACCGTCGTTTTATGTACGACTGTAACAAGAAATAATAGCAGTCTATAAACAGAGTCAATGCTTAGTTAACCAGCGTTTTGGACTTGTCAACTACAAATAATATAAAAATGAAGTAAAAAATATTTGATAACTTGTATCTGTATCGATGGTATTAATATCGTGAACTTGAGTATCGCGAACATTTGCAGTGGTGTTGAAACCTGTGTAACAACAATTGAAGGGAATTAATTATATCGGATGTTCCATGAGAAATGTTCACAAACGTGAATTGTAGATGAGGTCTGAGTAGAAAAGTTCTATAAAGTTTTTTTATTAGTCAAAATGGCTGACGATAGAAAGTCCATAGAGTCAATCTTGTACAGCAAAGACAAAACTTTTCTATTTTCAGTAGTATAATCCTGAGAGCTAAACAAAAGAATACCATCAAAACGTTCAGTCTGCGTGCAACCCTTGAAAATCAGATCTCGTTTGAATCTTCTCAATTTTACATATCTGTCGGGAGCTTGATAAAAAACATTAGACTTTTTGATCCGGAATTCAGTCATGCAGTTTTTTGTCGTAACAAACCTTCGATAGACATGTCATTTTTGTTGCTGTCATGCTGCAATGGATATGTTGCAGAAGAATATCGGACAGTGGTATTACTCTGGGGTCCACCAAAGTTGGAATTGCAGTACGCTTCAACCGCTTGTGGGAAGAATTTACAAATTGATCATCTGTGAAATGGCAATTGCACATAAATTGAATGTTACTCAATTTCTCCACCGGAAGATATACCAAGTCTTCGACACCCGCTATACAATTAACTAATTAATAAATAAATTGTGAATTATTGATGAAAAATCAAAAACCCAGACAATTGACATTAAATATTGTGAAGAAAACTATTAATTGAAGTCAAAACTCAAATAAGCATAAAACAAATAATAATTAAAAATAAATAAACATAGGAAATAATTGACTTAATCGGTTCAGAGCTTAATGTGTAACTCATCTCCAAACTGTACTACGTACTGCTGAACATCCAGTGGAAACTTTGCGTAGAGACAGTCTTTTTGTTTACGTTTAACATGACCGCAGTACGGTATAACACATTTCGTATAACTATTTGGTATATTTTTGTGTTCCGTTAATGTCTGAAAAATAAAAGTACGAAGTCAATATACTTCAGTAACTCGTTAATTATACTTGGGCTAAGTTTTAGCACAAATGTAAACACGGAAAACAAACATTAAAATTTTTCTAATATGGTGACAATTTTATTCGATAAACAAACAGTTCTGACTCACGAAAAAACACTGGAAAATGAGGCACAATTTTTTTCATTTTTTTCTTTAATACTTTTTTACTTATAGGCTTTATTATTGTCCCAACCAGTAAGGTTCGAGGTTATGTCAAAAATAAATGTCAAAAATCACGACAATAATGTTCACAAATAATCGCTTTCACTTAAACAAGAATAATTTCATAACTAACACAAAAAATGTTTAATATCTAGAACAACAAACAAAGTTGACCGACATTTATGGAAATCTCTTCAGTTATTTGTGACGGTGGGACAATATACGAGCGTCCCTGCTGTTGCCTTGCAGCACTGTCAGTGGTGGCAGTCAGTGGTCAGTGACGATCGTATTACGATATATCGGGACTGCGTGAACCGATTTACTTCTAGCAAGGACCAATGAAAGAAAAAAAAGAATTCATTCGTTAACTGCCACTAGATTTTTGCTTTTCAAAATCACAAATAATCGGAAAAACCTCATAATATTCGAATATATACGAATACGGCAGCATTCGAGTTCGCACCAGCATTTTTTTAAATTCTTGGCGTCGAGCCGCTGCCGCAGCCTTTAATTATGAAATGTTGATTCAGCATATGCTTGATCAGCATATTGTCCATAAACGTCAACTTAATGTTTAAGAATATGGTTAAAACGACTCCGTCTATTCCAGCAGCGAGCCCTTTCCACTTTCCTACACCGATTTTTGTGTTGAAGATCAAATTGAACTGGCTCACTTTAGAAATGGAAAAATTGTTAATTTTTTTATATACATTGCAGTTATAAAAAAATTTGTAAACACGTTCCTTTAAGAATTTCAGAATATTTAGCGAGTTCTGATAAAGCAATTATGTATTTTTCAAACATTTTATTAACGTTATTATTTTATTATTATTTTACTTCATAAGCCCAGTATTTTCCGTGGGATTTACTCAAACCAAACAAACAAAAAGGGAACCGTATTTGTCCGCCAATGCTATTGTTAATTTTGATGTAGTACAGAAACAATTGTATCTTTATTTATTTTTGACAAAAACCACAGATCGGAAAGTTGTAAAAAAATTCTGAACAATTCTTTGGAGTGTATTGAGGTTGTGAAAAAATTATTATCGTAATTTTTATACTAGATTAGTAGAAAATGCATTTTTTTATGAAAACGTACGAATTTTGACTATTTGTTCATACATGGTATTTATGCAATTAACAAATAATGATATTACAAACCACGCACAACCGAAGTGTACATGGCTTGGATCAGGTACAAATGAAAAATCCGTTACTTGTTGGGGTACATTTAGTTAAACAATCAAAAAACTGCAAAAGAAAAGGTGAGCAAGTTAAGTTCCACCATGGCTCAAAGGGTTAATTTGGTTATAAAATAATAACAAAATGAATGATAATTATTTTGTGACCTTCATTATTGTTAGCAATTGAATGACCTTGGAGAACTCACGTCGAAATTTGATATTATTCGAAGAAATGTTTTTTTTTAATTACGATGGCCTCGTTATAAAGCATATTCATTCGATATGAAAAATAGGCGGAACGTGATACTTTGTAAATTTCTGGAAGAGATGGAGATAATCGTTACTCCTTTTGTTGTTTGCCTGTATTTATAAGCTCGACGCCACTAATTTTGAGATGAATTTGTGACATGTGCAGTTATTGGATCTTACGGAGTCCGAACAACGCCGGTAAATATTTGTTTTTTTTTTTTTCATTTTTCTACCGTCTGTAACACATTTATTAGTTTTTGAAATCCAATGAATTCATAAGTAGATAATATTAACAAATGTATATTCGAAAGAAGTTTTGAAAACTAGAATCCGACGACGGCCAAAAACGCCACTCAAAATATTAAAAGAAGTTGCCTGTTTAATCGATAGTTCTATTGAGAGAAATAAGTTCATTTAAAAATGATTTGCTTGCTAAAAACTTAACAATACGGTCATATGAATTCACACGTCATTTGCTTAGTTTCTTCCGTTTGCTTGTTTTACTACTCACGTGCGACTACAGCCGTGTTGTGAATTTTAGTACAAATGATGTTTGAATGAACTTATTTCGCTCAATAGAAATAGTAATTTTTTATGCATACAACTTGTTTTAATTTTTTTAGTTGGCGTTTTTAACCGTAGTCGAATTTTAGTTTGATAAACTTTTTTCGAATATAAATTTTTTTGTTATTCATTTTTTATTTGTTTTCTTGACAACGTTATTTTCACCCGATTTTATACGTTCACACACGTAATGTGATTCATAAGAAAATATAGACGAACGTTTAAGAAAACTGAGAAAATAATGTTCGATTCAGTCAGCCGTAATGTTTTTTTTTCACATCTCTGAAATGTAGGCATTACTACAAGACATAATTTCTAAACATTATAGTTTAGGAACGAACCAATTTTTTATTTACATATGATTCCGTAATCTATGAGTTGAATTTAATTTTTTCGATATATTGATATATTTTTAAATTACAGCAATCATTTGGTATTATAATTGATATCAAGAGACGCTATAGCGGCTCGACGCGAAGTATTAAAATTTTCTTTACACAAATATATTTTTGAATTGTTCTATTCATTTACTTCAATAAGATACCCCATTCGAAAGATTTTTTCACTACTCCCGTTTTTTTTTTTTTTTTTTTTCAATACAAAAATGTAACCTTTAACACTTAAGATTGAGAGGAATCGATTGATCCATCATAGGTTAAAATCAATCAAATAATTTTCCCTCTGCAAGGGTACACATGAACTTATTATATATACGTACATAGGATACTAAATACATAACCCTCCCGGCTTCGCTGTAATCGGGTAAAAAATAGTTTCAACATTGTCAAAATATGTTAGCATATGTATTATTTTTTTTTTCAGAATCATGGCTGTAAAATTCCTGCTGATCGTTGTAGTATCCGCAGCGACAGTGGACGTTTTTTTATCAAAACCTCAAGCAGTTCAATGTCAAAACAAATGTGAGTCTGATCGTAGTTTTTAGTTTTAAATTAGTCATACTTCCTTTCAAGAGTATGTCTTATCATAAAATATAAATTTAGTGGAGTTGTGTGATTAACAAGTATTTTTAACTTTTAAACTACAGACAGAGGCCTTCACGAAGAACCGTCATCGGGCTCATTGTTCGCGATCAACAAGAGTGCTTTTTGGAGGTCGCTCAGTAGTTGGAAGTTACATAAAAAATTAGGAAAGCCAGAACCGTCGAGATCCCCGGAACCCGCGAAATGTAAGGCACCGGCGAAAGATTATGAACCAGTGACGGAAGTGCAGGGACCGCTACCGGAAATAGTGGATCTGATGGGTGTGGCGAGACCTGATAGAGCTTTGGAACCTCCTGGAACACCGGGATTAAACGGAGCCCCGGGATGTCCTGGAAGACCGGGATTAAACGGAGCCCCGGGACCTCCTGGAAGACCGGGATTAAACGGAGCCCCGGGACCTCCTGGAAGACCGGGATTAAACGGAGCCCCGGGACTTCCTGGAACACGGGGATTAAACGGAGCCCCGGGACTTCCTGGAACACGGGGATTAAACGGAGCCCCGGGAAAAGACGGACAGAACGGCGATAAAGGAGCGCCCGGACTTGCAGGGCTACGGGGCCCGCCAGTAATTCCGGAACTTCAATCACCGTGTGCGCTTGCAAGGCCGACTTGTTGCCAGAAGTAATCATAATCAGAGGTCTGACTCCCCGTACTACCCTTCTTCTCTTATTCGGTGTTGTCGGCCGCGTCCAGCGTTTTGTACAATCTACGAGCAGCATGAACCTTTTATTGTAGCTGTAAACTTTGTAGACCTGAAAGCTGGGGAGTTGTGTCAGTTGGTTGATCTGGCGACCGTGAAGATGGGGCTGGTGTGTCGAAAGCATAATCTATCTTTCTGTTAATATGTGACCACCCATCAAGGCCAATCAAAATATTAACCCTAGGTTCATACTTTACTTTTTTGTGCCACGTCGTTCCTACATCGAGACAAATTGACCCGAAATCGAATTTCAAACGTCTACAACATTCAAACTAGATTCTATACAAGGTTACCATTTGATGTACTAACCAAAAAAGATTCAACTTAAATTGTCCTTTCCCCGAGGACTCCTAAAATCGACGAGAAAAAAAATGCTACTCAAAAGTCGATTTTGGCTTGGGTCAAATTATCCCCGAGTAGAAACCTAGGATTAGTTTTATATTTCATTCAAGCATGTTAAAATGACTAATTAAAAAATTAATTAAACTAATAATAATAAATAAACAAAATAATCATTATCAAATAATTTTATTGAATATCTTATTTTCAATGTTCCTGCATATACCGCCCCTCCGGGTTTTTACAAGTACAGCCCCTCACTTTATCCCTACTTCTCTAACTTTTCCTATGCCCGTGTAGACCCCGTTTCAGTCATCTAACACCACTATAAACTCAGTCAATCGAAACAAAAATAAAATAAACGCAAAACAAATAATAAATAAGCATAAAATAAAACGTAAACTAAATAAATCCACTCGACATCGAGTGGAAATTTTGCATAGACATTCTCTTTGTTTACGATTAACATGACCGCAGTTCAGTACAACACACTTCGTATAACTTGGCATATCTTTGCGTTTCATTTATCTTTAAAAAATAAAAGTACGAATTCAATATACTTCATTAATCTGTAAAATACACTCGGAATTTAGAACGTCCGAGGCAAAATTTTGGTCCAAATTTAAACATGGAAAACAAATACTAAAGTTTTCCTAATATGGTAATAATTTTGTTCGGTAAACACTCTTCTGACTCACAAAGAAACACTCGAAAATGATACACAATTTTTTATGATTTTTTCCCGTTAATTGGGATGTAAAATATATTTATATCTCAAATATATAAAATATATTTTATATCCCAATCAACGTTAAGTATTTCTGTATGTTCCTCTTGTATAGGGAAATCTGAATTACAGGGCCAATATTTCAATATATCAATCGATCAACAAGCTATATATAAAATAAAAAATTAAAAAATAAAAGCTGACTGACCGGTCAACTGGCACTCTATCAGTTGCATAAGTGCGAGAGAGATAACTAAAAAGTAGATACACGTTTTTCTCGGAGGCGCTTAACATTTCGAGAAAAGCGAAAGTTGCACCGTGTTCTCTGATAAAAGGAGAACAACGTGTAACATTTTTCTTTCTTCAAATATCAAGCCTCCGAAAAAAACGTGCAACAGGATGTTGTTTGCCGACCGTACTACTGATATAACCCAACCCGGCACTCACAATGAGGCCAACAAACCAACACGTTTTTTGTATGTTGTGTGGTTGGTACAGTGAATCGCGTTCCCGAAACGATTGACCAATCAGAAACGTTTCGGGTACTGCCAAATAGCCCGATCCCGAAAATCCTGAAAGTATTGAGGCTTGAGGCGTCAGACCTCTGGTGGCGATCGAGTGTCGCACGTCGTACAAAAGTTCGGCAGATTGGGCAGTAGTAAATTGTGTTTTCTCCTCGATTATTTATACCAGTGTTTTATTCCAAAGTTTCATAATTATATATCTTCTTCTGTGGCATAATTGACCGTAATGGATGAGGCGTCGTCGAGTGAAAGAAAATGTAACAGGGAGTGTAGAGAGAAATTTTTAACAGAGATATTAAAGAGTGAGAGTGAAAAATCGACGCATTTTAATGTGCTTACGAGAGAAAAATACATGGAACTAATAAAAGAAGTTGAGGAGGCTCAAAAAACCGAAAAGAAAACATCGCTTCAACAGAGGCGTTTAAAGCGTTTTAACGTCCTAGAAATCGGTGGTATAAAAAAGTTAGTCGCACGAAACGATGGAAATGAAAATATAAAGTATTATCTGTCAGCTGACGAAGTGTACGACGTGATATATGCAGCCCATGTAGCTGTGGGTCACGGTGGTCGTGACAGAATGTCAGCTGAAACATCAAAGAAATTTGCAAACATTACTAAAGAAATGATATGTCTTTTTTTATCAATGTGCCAAGTTTGCCAGCAAAAGAAAACAAAGAGAAAAAGTGGCTGTTCTTCCAACAAGCCAATTTTACACTCTGAAATGAAAACGAGATGTCAAGTTGAGCTTATAGACTTCCAGGCACAAGCAGATGGTAAATTCAAATTCGTCCTAGTTTATCAAGACCATTCGACCAAATTCGTTTTGCTTCGTCCTCTAGAATCCAAGAAAGCTGAAGAAGTTGCTTACCACTTAAACGATATATTTCTAACCATAGGAGCACCATGCATTTTGCAATCTGACAACGGACGAGAATTTGTTAATCACATTATTAGCGAACTGAACAGGCTGTGGCCGGAGCTGAAAATCGTTCCGGGCAAACCAGGCCAGAATCAAGGCTCCCTCGAAAGAGCCAAACACATTAAAACAATGCTGAGCTCTTGGCTGAACGACAATCGTACGACAAGGTGGTCCGAAGGCTTGAGGCACGTACAGTTCATGAAAAACCGAGCTTTCCATTCCAGCATTAAACAGTCACCTTACAAAGCCATGTTCTCCGCCGAACCTAGAGTTGGTCTTTCTACTACTCTATTACCGCCGGAGTTAATCAAAGAAATTCAGAACGAAGAAGACCTTGATAAACTTTGTGCCGATGAAAACGAAGATGATACTGAATCGTCTGACAATGTTTCGCAATCTGATGACAAACCCTCTTTCATCGCTAAAGATGTTCAAAAAGCTAGAACTATCACTATGGAAAATCTTGAAAAACAAGCTAAAAAGATGAAAACAAGTAGTGATGATCCACATTCGTCCAACGACATTGCTGAAAATCCCACTTCCATACCTGACTTATCCCTTTGGAACCAAATTTGGCGGTCTACTGATATTGTACTGCAGGTTGTTACTCTGCTTATGTTATAAATATAATACCCACCTTACGAAAATCCAATGGATTGGAGTGTGCGGCATTGGAATGCAGAGAAATATGTTTTTCGGTGAATTTTTTACACCATTATGCAACGCGAATTATTTGATAAATTGTCTCATTCTGACTTAAAATTCAAGTACTCGATTTTTTCACCTTGAATTCCAGATTTGAATTGAATTTTTTTTTACGGTTTTCACGATATTTCCAGAATTATCAGTAAATCCGATGTAATGATGAATTACTTTTTTATTCCCTATGAAATTGCAAACAAAAATGAAACAAAACTTGAATCGCTACATTTATTCCATTTGGAGATATGATGAATCAAACTTTGGTATAAATTAAAAAAGGAAAAAATCAATAAAAAATGATCCTCTACAATCAGATTTTTTACTCAACCCATTCCGAAAACTGTGATATTCAAGATAAGAGTGCAGCAGGGGCTCGCACTGGCTTTTTTTTTAACACCTGACGTCGAGTTGCTACCGCGTCTTTTGATACTTTTTTTTATTTAAGCCAGTGGCCTGTTATTCGTAATTGAAATTTGGCAATTTTTCATCCAGATTTCATTTCTGAATACGAAACAATAAGATTATTCGACTTTTGGACCCAAATTCTGCAAATATATTTTGGAATCTTGTGAATAAAAAATGGAATTTCGTTGCATTCCAACGACGCAAACTTCAACCTGTGAACAATATAATAACAATGCAGGGCAATGAACAGAACAATAAGCATATAAGCGTTTACTTTTTAACATTTACTCCATTTGAGAATGCTTTTATTTTTATTTTTTCAGAACGGGGCTTAACATCTGCAAATAGAGGTTCTTACTGACGGAGCAAGAAAAATAAAATTTCCCTTTTTCTTAGTATCATCCAAATTTCTTTACTTATTTGATAGTATCAATTGATAAAACCAAGAAACGAAGTTAAGAATTGCAGAATAATGAAATGAAAAAAGGTAGAATTTTTCGTATTCCAGAGATGCATGATTCATCACTATAAATCAGGATATGAAATTTCGTTGCCATTCACAGCGATAAAAAATTCAGTCTTCACGAGGTAAAGTTATGTGAGGTGTGAACTTACCAGATTTTCTTACCCGATTTTTATGACAAATTAATTTATTCCACCTGAATTTCACGACAAAGTAGTTTTTACTGCCAGATTTTTAGAACAAACTGGTGTTTTGAACACACTTTTTAGGAAAAAATAGTTTAGCCTTTTTTGGATAAACAAATTTAACTTTGAAAAGATTAGTTTGTCTTGAAGTAGGGCTTGGTCCGTAACAGAAAAAATGTAAAAAACTTTCGATCGAAAATGTGTTTGAGGAAAAAAAGTCTATTATTTGACACAACGGGATGAATGCGTGACAAGTGACCTTTCATTTAATTCCCTTTCATTAATTTTTATTTTATATTGTTGACCTAAGGAGTACAAACATTTTTTGTTGCCTTGTCGTACCCACTGGGATTGTGAGACCCGGATAATTTGCGAATGTCATATACTCTTCCCAAAATTGGGTTTATTAAAAATGTTCTCTTTCCAACTTGAAGGTCAGTCTTACTAAAAAAGTCTCCTTTCTAAAAAAAATCTGATGAAAAATATTTGCTGAAAATCGTGAACTTTGTACTTCTTCGGGTCTTCCAGACCCAAGAATGTACTCCTTCTAGGGTCAATAAATTTCAATGAGATTTTACATGATTTAGAAATTTTTGCAGTTAGGCCGAACTAGTTTTGACTGAGCCAAATTTATTTCTCTTACCATGCTTTAAGGGTATGGGTCAGTCGGTATCTCGCCACCGTGAGTGCGAGAGAGATAGCTGCAAGTTTCGAAAGTGAAATTCCTCGACACGGTTTGACCGATTACAAAAAGGCCCTATCAGCCCAATTTTGCCATCGTCCTGCGTGGGCTGACAGAGCTTTTTTGTAATTGGTCAAACCGTCTCGAAGAATTTCAACTTCGAAAATTTGAGGTGAGGTTAGGTGGCTGATCCATACCCTTAAATCAACTGGTTTGAAGTTGTCTGAACTAGATAATTCTGGTTCTGGTCAAACTGGTTTAACCCAGCCGAAACCAGTTCCTCCTGAAGGCATTGGATTTATTTCAGTACGATCTAGTTCGGATCACGTTAAACCAGTTTGTCCGAACCTCTGTGTGAGAAATCGGTTCAGCTGTGGGAAAATCTATCAGAACTAGTTTATCCTAAGATTAGGTTTGATCGATCACATTTATGCAAATATTAAAGATTTCCGCAAACGAAATGTAAAACAATCTTACTGAAACGGTTTGTTCACAAAAGAAAATGGCTTACTTTTCACGAATACGCAGATAACAAATTCGTCGATTTTTTTTTCGCAGCATCGTAAATTCAATTACGATGGTCTTTGTGCATAAGAAATATGCAAATGAATCGAAAAAATTTCAATTTTAGCCTAGCAAACTAAAAATTTGTCGATTCTTTGCGGATTCTCTGCTCGAAATAAAAGGTTTTATGAATTTTGTACTCTCCTGTAAAAAATAAAACTGAAATGAACCCAGTTATACGTATTTTTCAAAAATAGGAAAAATCGTAAATTAACAGATTTATATTTGGAAATTTTGCAAACTATATAGATAAAAGCATTTAAAAAATTTTGCAAAATTTCTTAATGACGAAAACCTTGATATTATGTAAAAACGTTTTTTTTCTTTATTAGATTTTAAGTATTTCGTAGTGGTAATAGATATTTATAAAAAATGTACATTTTCGAGTCCTATTTTCACTGCTGTTACATTCTCATATTATGTATATTCTTATTTTGTTCTTCCGTTTTCATTAATAAAAGTTTCATTACAACGACCTGTCACTTCGCTTTTCTCTTATTCATGTATCAACGTCGATGTTTTAGCTCGCTGTTACAAGGCTGAAATATTTAGTTATTTACAGCAACAATAAATGCCGGCAGATTTGACCGAATAATCTTTTAAAACTATTTATTACTAGAATCAACAATCGGTTTTCGTTAATTGTTAACTGAGTACTCTGCTCAATTAAATGTTTTTTTTTCTGGACGGTATTGGCAGTCTTATCCTTAAGGGGCTACATACACCTAAGGAAGTCAAAAAAATCGAATTTTATATTTTGTTTTAATATTTATACGTTCTTTTTTCGAAAGTATATTTTTGAACGCTACCATTTTTTACGTAACCAAGTGACATTATTTATCATGCTTTTTTCAAAAAATCTATAATTATCTCTTTGTTTTTAACTTAAAAATCGGAGTTTGCAAATTAGAGAGAAAATTAACGAGTGTTTATAAAAATTGACAAATTAAGACGATGAATATTTTTTTTCTTATTTGTTAAACAATTTTTTGTTTAAATAATTTTAATCAAGTTTTTCCCATTTTCATTGTAGAATCTATTGAAGATGATTATGATTATTTTCGGGTTTTCGTCTAATCGCTGAATGTTGAATTTTTGATCGACGTAAACAGAAATGATAACTAATTTTTTCAACTTCTCTGCAGCTATTAATGCCCCTTAACCCTTAGGAGTATACACATATTTGTTGCTGCCTACTTGTACACCCTGGGTCTATGAGATCCTACGAAGTTACAAATGTTGTGGTTTCCGCGAAACTGGCTTCATTTAGATTTTTTTTTTTTCAAACGGACAGTCAGGTCTCAAGATCACATCCGTACAGGCAAAATCTTTAAGCGCCCCATATTTTCTCTAAAAAAACCGTTCGAGCTAATAAAAATTGTTCGCGGAATACCGTCGCGAGTTTTGCACTTTTCACGGGTCTCTTAGACCCAAAAACTCCTAGGTTTGTATATATTTATATATATGTTTATTTATGTATAAAAAACTTATTTATCAAGGAGCGGTAAATTTCTCCAACGAGTATAAAAAATATTGATTGCTTGTACTATTTTAGAATAAGACAATATGACTTTTGAGATTCTTTGGAGATTCCCACATGTCATAAATTTATTGGCTAAGGCACTTATCTAAAAAAGGCTCGGATTGAGAAAAAATATTACTTTCGGGATAATTTTCCATTATTTCCGAAAATGTTGAAATTCACATCGTCAGAATTCATCGAATTTCTTCTTCGCTTTTATTAGTCTTCAAACTTTTTTGCAGTTGCAGTGAAAAAATTGCACAATGATGAAAAATAATGTTCGTTGTATTCCAATGATGCATGTTCCAACGGTTTTTGATGGACCTCAATTTTTGTCCCCAAAAATTAGAGATCTTTTTACCGCGAAAAATTGCTTTTGCCCTGGTTTAAAAATTTGTACAATTTTTTGTTTTTTTTTTTTTTTAATTTGGAGAAGCAACGAAGCTCGAATGGTCTGTGTCACGATAATTGACTAGCGTGAAATTATTCGTAACAAAGATTGTGACCTCAACTGCGAGAGCAATCAATTCTTTATCTTCAATTTTAATATTGAAGTTGAACATTATTTTCTTCATTACAAAAAGTAATTGCGAATATTACTTGATTCGTTTATAAAATTGTTTAGAATGTTAGAACTGAATAAAAGTAGACTTCTTATTTGTATAACGATTGAGGGCATATTTCATTTTTTCCTATAAAAAAAATATTTTCTTCAATGGCATCTTAGCATGAGGTTTTAAAATCATTGCTGAAATGTTTTCTAGTCAACATTCATTAAATTGCCGCCCTTTTTTCTTCAAAGTAAATTTTTTATAAATCTTTGAAAAGTTTTCGATCACAAATTCAACTGAACACCACGAAATTCTTACTCCGAGTTGAAACAATGTTTAGCTGTCATTCGCTTGTTAAAGCACACAATTTTTAAACTACAGTCATACTTTTTTATAAAAAAGTGCAATCTCCAAAAAGCCTTTTTTCCTTTTCTTCTTCGCTGAATGATGACTATTTTTAGACTAAAGTTTACGAACATAAGCTTATAACTTCTCAAGCATATAATAAAATGAAGCGAAAAGATAAAAATTAATTTACTGAGTACGATAACTTATAAAAACTTGGAAAAACATCAAATGTCTTGGTCAAATAGATCAAAATTGCCCCCTCTAATAAATTGAGTTTCATTGCTGTGCGGTAAAGAGACAAAAACACGATGGAAAATTTTTAAATTATAACGCTTGGTCATACGCAAGATTTGTGCGGAATTGCAAATTTCCACCTTACGAATTTGGTCTGAGGGACTCAAAGATCATAAAGAAATTTGCTTTTGATATTTTTGTAGGTTTGCAGGTTTAACTATGATTCTTCAAAAGTGAACTGTTTTTTTTCCTTGAGATTCTAACGGAATATTTGTGCGTATCCGAGTATTGAAATACCGGCGATTATTGGAATGTACCAGGCTCCACGAATATTATGTCCCCCATTGCATCCGTCCTTACTGTTGCACGTACAATATTCCATAAATACGTTGTATGATCCTGTTCTCATTAGACAAAATCTTTCATCACCTTCAATTCCTGGCTCCCCCAAATACGCACAACTGCGGAAATATTTCCAGACACCGGCCACTGTAAGAATTTGAAGTACTTTATAATATTTGTGAATATTTTGAAGTATTCATAAAAATAATTGAAGTTGTTTCTGTATTTTGCAATATTTTATGGTTTCGTAAGGATGTTTAGATGTTTTTAATTGTACCAAAAAAATTTCAACTATTTTAAAATATTGTGAATATTTTTGCAATTTTTTGATGAAAAAGAAAAATTTTTTAAAAACAATAGATACATAACAATCATACGAAAAAGTTCTAAAAATGCATTTTGTAGCCCAGACACACCTTTTTGACGAATTTTTCGACACATCGTTGGTTTTCCAACGTTTTCTAAATGTTCAAGGGGATCGAGCTGGCTACAGTCTGAATATCCTATGGTGGAATTATCAAAAGGATCTGCACACTTGGGATCAAAATCTGATCTGCACACCCAGCATTTTATGGACAAACCTGAAAAAACGATTTATACTTTAACTCAAATATTTTATCAAATACAAAAATATATTTTGCAAATGAGCAAGACGCAATTTGTTGTTTTGTTTATTATTTCTTATAAGTATATGAATATATGAAACATAATATTTTTACTATTCAAAAATTTTACCATATTTGAATTATTTTTTAGTATTCAAAAAACAAAAAGTCTATGCAAGAAAATATCTTAAAAAGTTCAAATTAATATCGCATAACGTAAAAATAATTGCTAAACCCTGAATGGATACTCCTCCTAGGTATTCTCATGATGCGGGGGCGATGAGTAAACCTACAGTTTTTGTTTGAGGCTAAACATCAATTTACAATGAAGTCTGAAATTAGGTCGAAACAGTGTTCAAGTAAACATTTTGTTGGTGAAGTAGGTGTAAAACGTCCTTTAATAATTCACTAAATGTTGAAAAATGATATTAAGACATTTCATTCAATTTTATTTAACAAATCACTAAAAATATCCCATTGAAAAAATAACGTTATTGAAATAACTCTCTATTTTAAAGTGTAAAAAAAAATTTATCATTTACGACGACAATGCTCGATATAACCGAAAAATTAAAACAGTTGTAACGTTTTCACGATTTTTTATTTTATGATTGGTAACAAAATTGATTTGTTGTCCAATAGAAATAACAATAATGAGAAAATGTTTGTTAAAAAAAATAATCAAGTATTCTTACTTTGGTCCACAAAAATAAAAAGCAACACCAGCGTCATTAAAATAGAAACATTTCTCGTCGAACAACCCATTGCACGATTGTTTTTTATTCACGCAAAACAAATTTAGATCGTTAGAAAAAAATATTTAAAAAACTTGTGCACAGCAAATTTCGTTAGAATTTGTATCGAACCGAAGATTTATTTTGATAATAAAAACGTCCCCAACGCCGACATTAAAATTAGTCAAATTCCAAAACGGTTATCGCTCGACGTCCGAATATCCACGCCCTCCACGCCTAGTTCATCTGTGTCAACGCTGCCGCTCTGTGCGTTGGCTACCTCAGCCGTATTCCGTATTCCAAAACTTGCTGCCAGTACTGCGAGTGCGTGCTTTGGTATAGGACTCACAGCCAAGGAGACTATAGGGAAGGAGTGTCATCTCCGAGCTTTGAAAACGTCCGTAAAAAGGCTGAAATAGGCGGCGCTGCTGTCGCATGTGCTGGTGATACTATACTATGGGTACCTCTGTGAATTTGGCCGACTGATTTTGGATTTCTGAATTTTTGTTTATGTCAATCGTTTGTCGGGTTCTTGTTGGTGATTGTCGGATCAAAATCGACGTTTGTCGGAAATTAGTTAAATAGAAAAATTAAAAACAAAAATCCATGTGAAGTTAGCCGATTTTTTTTCAATTTTGAGATATCACAAATTTTCAAACGCCTAATCAAAGCGCAATCGTTTGTCGGATACGAGTTCCGTAATTAAAAAGTTTGTCGGATGTTTGTTCATTAGAAAAATATTAAAAAAACATTTTATGTGAAGTCAGCTGATTTTTCTCAAATTATAAGATATTACACATTTACCAAAGCCTAATCGAAGCGCGATCGTTTGCCGGTTCCTAATTTTATAATTAAAAAGTTTGTCGGATGTTTGTTCATTAGAAAAATATTAAAATAACATTTTATGTGAAGTCAGCTGATTTTTCTCAAATTGTAAGATATTACACATTTTCTAAAGCCTAATCGAAGCGTGATCGTTTGTCGGATACTAATTTTATAATTAAAAAGTTTGTCGGATGTTTGTTCATTATAAAAATATTAAAAAAACATTTTATGTGAAGTCAGCCGATTTCTCTGAAATTATTTTTTGCTTACCTTAAATTTTAGTTTCACGGAGACTTTGGCATAGATATATCTATAGATATATCTATATATTTGCATATATAAATATTTTATACATATTATATAATAAACCGGATTTTGGTTTAGAGTGAAAAACTATTTTTTTCTTGAAAATACAAGATTAAAGAAGAGAAATGCCGCTCCATTCGAGTCTTTAAGCTTCGTAGAGCTTCAGATAAAAAATCACTTTTTAAAAATTTCTACGGCTATCAAATTTCTTTATATTGAGTTCAAATTTGGAGGTTCGTCTTTTTTTATATTTTTTTCAGATAAAAAAACACTTTTTAAAATTTTCAAATATTTCTACAGCCATCAAATTTCTTTATATTGAGTTCAAATTTGGAGGATCGTCTTTTTTTAGAACCTACTTTCTTGAAAAAAATTGGCAGCCAAATCTGCCGATTTTTTTTAACGGATCTGTCTATATATAAGCTCTACGAAGCTTAAAGACTCGAATGGAGCGGCATTTCTCTTCTTTAATCTTGTATTTTCAAGAGAAAAAATAGTTTTTCACTCTAAACCAAAATCCGGTTTATTATATAATATATATAATATATATCCAGTTTATTATATAATATATATAATATATCCGGTTTATTATATAATATATATATATACCAATATATAGATATATCTATAGATATATCTATGCCAAAGCCGTTGTGAAACCAAAATTTAAGGTAAGCAAAAAATAATTTGAGAAAAATCGGCTGACTTCACATAGGGCCGGTTGTTCCACCTTCTGGTAAATTTTACCTGACGGTTGTAGCATTGAGTAGCAGACCTTTAACTATCAGATAAAATTTACCTGGAGATGGAACAACCGGCCCATAATGAACAAACATGCGACAAACTTTTAAATTATAAAATTAGTATCCGACAAACGATCACGCTTCGATTAGGCTTTGGAAAATGTGTAATATCTTACAATTTGAAAAAAATGCGCTGACTTCACATAAAATGTTTTTTTAAATGTTTTTATAATAAACAAACATCCGACAAACTTTTTAATTATAAAATTAGTATCCGACAAACGATCACGCTTCGATTAGGCTTTGGAAAATGTGTAATATCTTACAATTTGAAAAAAATGCGCTGACTTCACATAAAATGTTTTTTTAAATATTTTTGTAATAAACAAACATCCGACAAACTTTTTAATTATCCGACAAACTTTTTAATTATAAAATTAGTATCCGACAAACGATCATGCTTCGATTATGCTTTGGAAAATGTGTAATATCTTACGACTTGAGAAAAATCGGCTGATTTCACATAAAATGTTTTTTTTTAAATTTTTCTAATGAACAAACATCCGACAAACTTTTTAATTATAAAATTAGTAACCGACAAACGATCGCGCTTCGATTAGGCTTTGGAAAATGTGTAATATCTTACAATTTGAGAAAAATCGGCTGACTTCACACAAAATGTTTTTTAAATATTTTTCTAATGAACAAACATCCAACAAACTTTTTAATTATGAAACTCGTATCCGACAAACGATTGCGCTTTGATTAGGCGTTTGAAAATTTATGATATCTCAAAATTGAAAAAAATCGGCTAACTTCACACGGATTTTTGTTTTTAATTTTTCTATTTAACTAATTTCCGACAAACGTCGATTTTGATCCGACAATCACCGACAAGAACCCGACAAACGATTGACATAAGCAAAAATTCAGAAATCCAAAATCAGTCGGCCAAATTCACAGAGATACTATGGGTACGTTCCACTTAACGCCCGCAACGCCCTCGGTGACCCGAACCCACCCTACTATTTCCACATGTCCAACTATTCAAACAAGAACCCAAGTTGACCTGAACCCACCCATTCCACATGTCCAACTATGTAAACAACAACCCAATGATGACCCGAACCCACCCTACTATTTCCACATGTCCAACTATTCAAACAACAACCCAAAAATGACCTGAACCCATCCTACTATTTCCACACGTCCAAGTATTCAAACAACCAACCCACCATGACCCAAACCTACCCTACTATTTCCACAATGCATTACGCAAATTCGGGCAGGTCGATAATGCGTGCTGATTTTTACTTTAGCATTTGCTTGCGTGTTTCAAATAAAATAATTTCATTGTGATATATTGTCGGGGTCGTTTTTTGTTGTGTGATATTTTGTACGTGTGATGTTTTGTCCGCGTGATATTTTGTCCTGTGATATTTTGTCCTGTGATATTTTGTCCTGTGATATTTTGTCGTGTGATATTTTGTCCGTGGTATTTTTCAGTGTTTGTCAGTGACAAACACTGTCCGTGATAGTTTTGTCCGTGATAGTTTGTCAGTGACAAAATAACACTGACAAAATATCACTCGGACAAAACATCACACGACAAAAAACTACCCCGACAATGTATCACAATGAAATTATTTTATTCGAAACACGCAAACAAACGCTAAACTAAAAATCAGCACGCATTATCGACCTGCCCGAATTTGCGTAATACATTGTGGAAGTAGTAGGATGGGTTCGGGTCATCTTTGGGTTGTTGTTTGAATAGTTGGACATGTGGAAATAGTAGGGTGGGTTTGGGTCATTTTTGGGTTGTTTGAATTGTTGGACATGTGGAAATAGTAGAGTGGGTTTGGGTCATCTTTGGATTGTTGTTTGAATAGTTGGACATGTGGAAATAGTAGAGTGGGTTCGGGTCACCTTTGGGTTATTGTTTGAATAGTTGGACATGTGAAAATAGTAGGGTGAGTTCGGGTCATATTTGGATTGTTTTTTGAATGGATGGCCATGTGGAAATAGTAGGGTGGGTTTGGGTCATCTTTGGGTTCTTGTTTGAATAATTAATTACTGACTTTTCCGCTAATTTAAAATTTCGAAATATATTCAGGAGGAAATACGGCATGCCTTCAAATTAAGCATTATAGGGAATATTAATTGCGTATTATTTATATCTTTTGTAAACTAACCCTAGACCTTTACAACGGCATCGAAAACGACCCCAATTTTTTTTAACAAAAAGCTTTTTTTTGGCTTTTTCCAAAACTTTGTTTAGTTTTATAGAGTTATTTTCATTAAATATTTACAAAAGTGACTTTATCATAGGCTATTCTATTCGTTATTAAAAAACGAAGAGAATGGTGTATGATTAATCCTTATTATCACATACGAAGAACATTATTTTATGGCAAAGAGAAGGTTGGGGTCGTTTTCGACCCCGTTGTAGGGTTTACGATCGGAAAAAGAAATTGTGGGGGTCCAGGGTTAAAAACAATAATTTCATTTGATCAGAGGTTGGTGCCCGTTCCCAAGCTAGCGAGGTTGAATATGAGGGTAATCCGCAGGTTGAATACGCGGATGATTTCGAGGTGGAATATGAGGGTGATCCGGAGGTTGAATATGAGGGTGATCCGGAAGTTGAATATGACGGTGGTTCGGAGGTTGAATATAACGGTAGTTCGGAGATAGAATATGACGGTGGTTCAGAGGTTGAATATGACGGTACGTTGGAGGTAGGATTGACGGTGGTTCGGAGGTTGAATATGACGGTGGTTCGGAATTTGAATATGACGGTGGTTCCAAGTCGAATATGACGGTGGTTCGGAGGTAGAATATGACGGTGGTTCGAAGGTAGAATATGCCGGTGGATCGGTTGGGTATGAGGATGACTCAGAGATTAGGGCCTGTTCCCAATTTGCCGAGGTTGAATATGAGGGTGATTCAGAGGTTGGTGTCCGTTCCCAAGTTAGTGAGGTTGAATATAAGGGTGAGTCGGAGGTTGATGCCTGTTCCCAAATTGCCGAGGTTGAATATAAGGGTGATTCAGAGGTTGGTGCTCGTTCCCAATTTAACGAGGTTGAATATGACGGTGGATCGGAGGTAGAATATGACGATGGTTCGGAAGTTGAATATGACGGTGGATCGGTTGGGTATGAGGATGACTCAGAGATTAGGGCTTGTTCCCAATTTGCCGAGGTTGAATACGAGGGTGATTCAGAGGTTGGTGCCTATTTCCAAATTGTCGAGGTTGAATATAAGGGTAATTCAGAGGTTGGTGCTCGTTCCCAATTTAGCGAGGTTGAATATGACGGTGGTTCGGAGGTTGAATATAACGGTGGTTCGGAGGTAGAATATGACGGTGGTTCGGAGGTTGAATATGACGGTACTTCGGAGGTAGAATATGACGGTGGTTCAGAGGTAGAATATGACGGTGAATCGGTTGAATATGAGGGTGAGTCGGAGGTTGGTGCCTGTTCCCAAATTGCTGAGGTTGAATATAAGGGTGATTCAGAGGTTGGTGTCCGTTCCCAAGCTAGTGAGGTTGAATATGAGGGTGAGTCGGAGGTTGGTGCCTGTTCCCAAATTGCCGAGGTTGAATATAAGGGTGATTCAGAGGTTGGTGCTCGTTCCCAATTTAGCGAGGTCGAATATGACGGTGGTTCGGAGGTTGAATATGACTGTGGTTCGGAGGTTGAATATGACGGTGGTTCGGAGGTAGAATATGACAGTGGTTCGGAGGTTGAATATGACGGTACTTCGGAAGTAGAATATGATGGTTGTTCGGAGGTTGAATATGAAGGTGGTTCGGAGTTTGAATATGACGGTGGATCGGAGGTAGAATATGACGATGGATCGGTTGGGTATGAGGATGACTCAGAGATTAGGGCCTGTTCCCAATTTGCTCACGTTGAATATAAGGGTGATTCAGAGGTTGGTGCTCGATCCCAATTTAGCGAGGTTGAATATGACGGTGGTTTGGAAGTTGAATATAACGGTGGTTCGGAGGTAGAATATGACAGTGGTTCGAAGGTTGAATATGACGGTGGTTCGGAGGTTGAATATGACGGTGGTTCGGAGGTAGAATATGACGGTGGTTCGAAGGTAGAATATGACGGTGGTTCGGAGGCTGAATATGACGGTACTTTGGAGGTAGAATATGACGGTGGTTCGGAGGTTGAATGTGACGGTTGTGTGGAAGTAAAATATGACGGTGGTTCGGAGGTAGAATATGCTGATGGATCGGTTAGGTATGAGGATGACTCAGAGATTAGGGCTTGTTCCCAATTTGCCGAGGTTGAATATGAGGGTGATTCAGAGGTTAGCGTCCGTTCCCAAGCTAGTGAGGTTAAATATGAGTGTGAGTCGGAAGTTGGTGTCTGTTCCCAAACTGCCGAGGTTGAATATAAGGGTGATTCAGAGGTCGGTGCTCGTGTCCAATTTAGCGAGGTTGAATATGATGGTGGTTCGGAGGTTGAATACGATGGTGGTTCAGAGGTTGAATATGATGGTGGTTCGGAGGTTGAATACGATGGTGGTTCAGAGGTTGAATATGATGGTGGTTCGGAGGTTGAATATGACGGCGGTTCGGAGTTTGAATATGACGGTGGTTCGGAGGTAGAATGTGACGGTGGTTCGGAGGTTGAATATGACGGTGGTTCGGAGTTTGAATATGACGGTGGTTCGGAGGTAGAATATGACGGTGGATCGGTTGGGTATGAGGATGACTCAGAGGTTAGGGTCTGTTCCCAATTTTCCGAGGGTGAATATGAGGGTGATTCAGAGGTTGGTGCACCTTCCCAAGCTAGTGAGGTTGAATATGAGGGTGAGTCGGAGGTTGGTGCCTGTTCCCAAATTGCCGAGATTGAATATAAGGGTGATTCAGAGGTTGGTGCTCGTTCCCAATTTAGCGAGGTTGAATATGAGGGTGATCCGGAGGTTGAATATGATGGTGGTTTGGAGCTTGGGTATGACGATGATTCGGAGATTAGAGCCTGTTCCCAATTCGCCGAGGTTAAATATGAGGGTGATTCAGAGGTTGATGTCCGTTCCCAAGCTAGTGAGGTTGAATATGAGGGTGAGTCGGAGGTTGGTGCCTGTTCCCAAATTGCCGAGGTTGAATATAAGGATGATTCAGAGGTTGGTGCTCGTTCCCAATGTAGCGAGGTTGAATATGACGGTGGTTCGGAGGTAGAATATGACGGTGGTCTGGAGGTTGAATATGACGGTGGTTCGGAGGTTGAATATGACGGTGGTTCGGAGGTAGAATATGACGGTGGTTCCGAGGTAGAATATGACGGTTGTTCGGAGGCTGAATATGACGGTACTTTGGAGGTAGAATATGACGGTGGTTCGGAGGTTGAATGTGACGGTGGTGTGGAAGTAGAATATGACGGTGGTTCGGAGGTAGAATATACTGATGGATCGGTTGGGTATGAGGATGACTCAGAGATTAGGGCTTGTTCCCAATTTGCCAAGGTTGAATATGAGGGTGAGTCGGAAGTTGGTGCCTGTTCCCAAATTGCCGAGGTTGAATATAAGGGTGATTCAGAGGTCGGTGCTCGTGTCCAATTTAGCGAGGTTGAATATGATGGTGGTTCGGAGGTTGAATATGACGGTGGTTCAGAGGTTGAATATGACGGTGGTTCGGAGGTTGAATATGACGGCAGTTCGGAGTTTGAATATGACGGTGGTTCGGAGGTAGAATGTGATGGTAGTTCGGAGGTTGAATATGACGGTAGTTCGGAGTTTGAATATGACGGTGGTTCGGAGTTTGAATATGACGGTGGTTCAGAGGTAGAATATGACGGTGGTTCAGAGGTAGAATATGACGGTGGATCGGTTGGGTATGAGGATGACTCAGAGATTAGGGTCTGTTCCCAATTTTCCGAGGTTGAATATGAGGGTGATTCAGAGTTTGGTGCACGTTCCCAAGCTAGTGAGGTTGAATATGAGGGTGAGTCGGAAGTTGGTGCCTGTTCCCAAATTGCCGAGATTGAATATAAGGGTGATTCAGAGGTTGGTGCGCGTTCCCAATTTAGCGAGGTTGAATATGAGGGTGATCCGGAGGTTAAATATGACGGTGGTTTGGAGCTTGGGTATGACGATGGTTCGGAGATTAGAGCCTGTTCCCAATTCGCCGCGGTTAAATATGAGGGTGATTCAGAGATTGATGTCCGTTCCCAAGCTAGTGAGGTTGAATATGAGGGTGAGTCGGAAGTTGGTGCCTGTTCCCAAACTGCCGAGGTTGAATATAAGGGTGATTCAGAGGTCGGTGCTCGTTCCCAATGTAGCGAGGTTGAATATGACGGTGGTTCGGAGGTAGAATATGACGGTGGTCTGGAGGTTGAATATGACGGTGGTTCGGAGGTTGAATATGACGGTGGTTCGGAGGTAGAATATGACGGTGGTTCGGAGGTAGAATGTGACGGTGGTTCGGAGGTTGAATAGGACGGTGGTTCGGAGTTTGAATATGACGGTGGTTCGGAGGTAGAATATGACGGTGGATCGGTTGGGTATGAGGATGACTCAGAGATTAGGGTCTGTTCCCAATTTTCCGAGGTTGAATATGAGGGTGATTCAGAGGTTGGTGCACGTTCCCAATCTAGTGAGGTTGAATATGAGGGTGAGTCGGAGGTTGGTGCCTGTTCCCAAATTGCCGAGATTGAATATAAGGGTGATTCAGAGGTTGGTGCTCGTTCCCAATTTAGCGAGGTTGAATATGAGGGTGATCCGGAGGTTGAATATGATGGTGGTTTGGAGCTTGGGTATGACGATGATTCGGAGATTAGAGCCTGTTCCCAATTCGCCGCGGTTAAATATGAGGGTGATTCAGAGGTTGATGTCCGTTCCCAAGCTAGTGAGGTTGAATATGAGGGTGAGTCGGAAGTTGGTGCCTGTTCCCAAACTGCCGAGGTTGAATATAAGGGTGATTCAGAGGTCGGTGCTCGTGTCCAATTTAGCGAGGTTGAATATGACGGTGGTTCGGAGGTTGAATATGACTGTGGTTCGGAGGTTGAATATGACGGTGGTTCGGAGGTAGAATATGACGGTGGTTCGGAGGTTGAATATGACGGTACTTCGGAGGTGGAATATGTCGGTGGTTCAGAGGTTGAATATGACGGTGGTTCGGAGTTTGAATATGACAGTGGTTCGGAGGTAGAATATGACGATGTATCGGTTGGGTATGAGGATGACTCAGAGATTAGGGCCTGTTCCCAATTTGCCGAGGTTGAATATGAGGGTGATTCAGAGGTTGGTGCCTGATCCCAAATTTGCGTGGTTGAATATAAGGGCGATTCAGAGGTTGGTGCTCGTTCCCAATTTAGCGAGGTTGAATATGACGATGGTTTGGAGGTTGAATATAACGGTGGTTCGGAGGTAGAATATGACGGTGATTCGAAGATTGAATATGATGGTACTTCAGAGGTAGAATATGATGGTGGTTCGGAGGTTGAATATGACAGTGGTTCGGAGTTTGAATATGACGGTGGTTCGGAGGTAGAATATGACGGTGGTTCGGAGGTAGAATATGACGGTGGTTCGGAGGTAGAATATGACGGTGGATCGGTTAAATATGAGGGTGAGTCGGAGGTGGGTGCCTGTTCCCAAATTGCCGAGGTCGAATATAAGGGTGATTCAGAGGTTGGTGGTCGTTCCCAATTTAGCGAGGTCGAATATGAGGGTGATCCGGAGGTTGAATATGATGGTGGTTTGGAACTTGGGTATGACGATGATTCGGAGATTAGAGCCTGTTCCCAATTCGCCGAGGTTAAATATGAGGGTGATTCAGAGGTTGATGTCCGTTCCCAAGCTAGTGATGTTGAATATGAGGGTGAGTCGGAGGTTGGTGCCTGTTCCCAAATTGCCGAGGTTGAATATAAGGATGATTCAGAGGTTGGTGCTCGTTCCCAATGTAGCGAGGTTGAATATGAGGATGATCCGGAGGTTGAATATGACGGTGGTTCGAAGGTTGAATATGACTGTGGTTCGGAGGTTGAATATGACGGTGGTTCGGAGGTAGAATATGACGGCGGTTCGGAGGTTGAATATGACGGTACTTCGGAGGTGGAATATGTCGGTGGTTCAGAGGTTGAATATGACGGTGGTTCGGAGTTTGAATATGACAGTGGTTCGGAGGTAGAATATGACGATGTATCGGTTGGGTATGAGGATGACTCAGAGATTAGGGCCTGTTCCCAATTTGCCGAGGTTGAATATGAGGGTGATTCAGAGGTTGGTGCCTGATCCCAAATTTGCGTGGTTGAATATAAGAGTGATTCAGAGGTTGGTGCTCGTTCCCAATTTAGCGAGGTTGAATATGACGATGGTTTGGAGGTTGAATATAACGGTGGTTCGGAGGTAGAATATGACGGTGGTTCGAAGATTGAATATGATGGTACTTCAGAGGTAGAATATGATAGTGGTTCGGAGATTGAATATGACGGTGGTTCGGAGTTTGAATATGACGGTGGTTCGGAGGTAGAATATGACGGTGGTTCGGAGGTAGAATATGACGGTGGATCGGTTGAATATGAGGGTGAGTCGGAGGTGAGTGCCTGTTCCCAAATTGTCGAGGTCGAATATAAGGGTGATTCAGAGGTTGGTGCTCGTTCCCAATTTAGCGAGGTCGAATATGACGGTGGTGCGGAGGTTGAATATGACGGTGGTGCGGAGGTTGAATATGACGGTACTTTGGAGGTATAATATGACTGTGGTTCGGTGGTTGAATTTGACGGCGGTTCGGAATTTGAATATGACGGTGGTTCGGAGATAGAATATGACGGTGGTTCGGAGGTAGAATATGACGGTGGTTCGGAGGTAGAATATGACGGTGGATCGGTTGAATATGAGCGTGAATCGGAGGTTGCTGCCTGTTCCCAAATTGCCGAGGTTGAATATAAGGGTGATTCAGAGGTCGGTGCTCGTTTCCAATTTAGCGAGGTCGAATATGATGGTGGTTCGGAGGTTGAATATGACGGTGGTTCAGAGGTTGAATATGACGGTGGTTCGGAGGTTGAATATGACAGTGGTTCGGAGGTTGAATATGGCGGTGGTTCGGAGGTAGAATATGACGGTGGCTCCGAGGTTGAATATGACGGTGGTTTGGAGATTAGGTATGAAGATGATTCGGAGATTAGAGCCTGTTCCCAATTCGCCGAGGTTAAATATGAGGGTGATTCAGAGGTTGATGTCCGTTCCCAAGCTAGTGAGGTTGAATATGAGAGTGAGTCGGAGGTTGGTGCCTGTTTCCAAATTGCCGAGGTTGAATGTAAGGGTGATTCAGAGGTTAGCACCTGTTTGGAAGTTGCGAAGGCTGTCTGTTCCGAAATAACTTCTACTGTTGCGCCCAGTGTAGCAATAGTCAGCAAGAGTTTATAACTCATTTTGCTAGAAGAAAATTAGTTGCGGCAGCTGCTCGACGCCAAATATCAAGAAAAATAATTAAAATTCATATACCACCTACCTACGACTTAATTGGATTTCGAACCCAGGTACATTTACTACTGACAATAGAATAATTTTAATATTTTTTAAATACTTTATACAGAACAATATAGGATTAAATAGGCATTAGAGGTCCGTCACGATCTACCAATCCTTAATGACTCGTATACATTATAACGACGAATTTATATAAGCCCGAGAAAACCAATGACGGGGTATACCATCATGCTCTCTTCTTAAAATCAACAAAGTATGGCACTATTCATATCGCATGAACGTGCTTCCATAGGTCCAACGGATTTTCAATAAGATTCAAAAAGATTTCGCAGTCCAACGGTCACTTTGTAAACGCGTGCTCTGATGAATTAAACCTATTGGATGTGTTTTAAATACATGGGCTAAAACACTCTTTTTTGAAAACAATACCCAATACCAAAGTTTTTCATGATTCATCATCGAGATCCAGTGGCATTGAGGGTATAGATGAGTCACCCCGCCCGTTTCCGATTTTCAAAAGTGACATATTTCCACATCGTTCGTCCGATCGGAATAAGAAAAATTTCAGCTCACTCAGAAAAAAGGCAAAAATGGGCTGAAATTTTTATCATATTGGAACGTGTAAAAATGTGTCGTGAAAGAATTTTTTCAAAAAAATCAAAATGGCCCAAGTTGTGAAAAAAAATTTTCAGTTTAAAAATTAAAAAATTTTTTTTCCATTTATAATTTCTTAACAAATGGAATTATGAGTGGCAAAAAATAATAAAAAAATATAATTTATGATTGACAACTAATAATTATTGTTTTACACGTGGTGAAAAATAAGAAAAAAATAGAAGGTATGGATATCATAAGCTGTGAATTTTTTGAGACATGTAGAAATGTCTAGAAAAATGGTGAATTAAAAAAAAATCAAAACGGTCCAAGTTTTGAAAAAAAATATTTTTGGATTAAAACAAAAAAAAATGCTGCAAATTAAAATTTGCAAATTGCTTCCTCAAGATGGTCAAGATGCACGGTGCTCAAAATACACGATGCTCAATATGCACGATGCTCAAGATGCACGATGCCCAAGATGCACGGTGCTCAAGATGCACGATGCTCAAGATGCACGGTGCTCAAGATGCACGGTGCTCAAGATGCACGGTGCTCTAGATGCACGATGCTCAAAGCTTACTCTATGAGGTGCTATATTTTTCATTTTGGCTTCCTCATAGAGGAAGCTTTCAGCATTGGAAGTACAGACTTATACACAATATCTTACAAAATTTGCAAAAATTAAAGCTGTTAGACGATTTTTCGAAAAACTCAGATTTTCGTAAAATTCGAAAAATTATAAAATTTAAACCGCTCAACCGATATTTCCCAAATTCTATACCAACCTTCCTATTATGATAATCTATATATAAAAAAAAAATTAGTAATAAATCTTAAAATTTTCGGAAGTTAGAGCGTCGACACCCTTTTTTTGAAAATTTCAAAACGTCGTAGGATTCGTATTTTTTTTGAAATTCTGACAAAATTATCAGAGAATGAAGAGCTTGTATAGATTAACATCTATGCAAAATGGGAGCCCAGTATCTCAAATCGTTTTCGAGTTATAAGCGTTTGAATTTTGCAGTGCCATAACATACACACACACACACATACACACACACATCCGGACATTTTTTCTAGATATGATTTTTCGATGTTTTGGGACATTTAAGCACATTGACATTAAAAACTGGAAAAAAAAATTTTTCACCGTCACATAGCTTCCTCTATGAGGAAGCAAAACATGAAATTGTCTTTTAATAAATTTTTTGTATTTTTTTTATGAAACTACGTTTCAAGTCTAAAAAAATGACTTACTATTTTATTTTGAAATCTCCTTTCAGTAGTTACTTGAAAATTAAAAAATTTCGACAAAATCAAAAGTAGTCGAGGTCACGGACTGGTCGGTTTGGCATGGAATGCCCCATATACAATACATTTTACCTTATCGCAAATGGGATATAATATATCGTTTCATCATTTGCTCAATTTGCTCTAACTTTTGGCAATCTTTCACTTCGGCTGGTAATTTTTCACACATTTTCGCTGATTCGTAATATAGACCATTCTGCCCATTTCTAATTTTTACTAAACAATATCGTCATCGTGTTTGTATTATTTTATGGGTGTATGTCCAAATACCTTCCATCTTCCTTTTCATATTTACTTCAGTAGTACACTCCTTTTTCTCGTCGTCTCTTGCTCTGAAATCGGTTACGGCTTCGTCGACGGTGTTTTCTAGAGTGTGGTCGCTCCGTCGTCGATGATGATTTCGAGACTTACCGTTTCGGTGGTAGTGTTGTGCTCTGATTGTTTGGTTGCTCAATTTGATGCGAGTCAACCTAGGAGTTGCTCGGTTACCATCTTATAAACCAATTGAAATAGTACGACTACGGTGGTGTAGTCTACGACTTCCAGTATTAGTGAAAATTCCCTCCACTCCAGTAGTAAGAGTAGTAGTACAGCTGCCCTTTATACCAGTAGTAGATATAGTAGTAGGGCTGCCCTTGATACCAGTAGTACTGCAGTGTTGTTGTTCGAGATCATTGGAGGCTTAGCAGTTGCTCAAGCCCCCGCGAATCGCCACCTGTTTGCTTGGCTACCGAGCCAGATCCTGACTCCGATAATGGCTGCTTTTGGATCCTCTTTGGTTCCGATGAAATAACATCTACTGTCATTGCAAGTACAGCATTGGACAGGAGGATTTGTTTGAAATACATGTCGCTGAAAAAAAAAATTATGGTTACACTAATATTTTCTTATATTGTTAAGGTTGTTGCTAAATCTTTTTGCAGGGTGGGGGGAAGAGACGAAGCTCCTATGCTTATGCATTGGGTGACGTCGGCAATGCCAACTTATAAAAGCTGAATATTAACGATGTGTACGAACGAATAATGCAAAAATTTCCAACTATATAGCAATAATCTTGATTATTATTTACATATATGTTCATTTTAATTAGTTAGGATTATTAGAAAATTAAATTTCGATAATTTAATGTCGCGCGTTCTTTGGTTGCGCGCGGTCGTTAGGTTGGATTCAGTGAGGCCTGTGACAGCTGTTTTACGTGTACTGGCGCGTCTTTTTATAGGTTATGTCGGCGTCAACGAAAAATGACGATAAATTGCAAAAAAATATTAGTACGTCACTAAATTGTCGATAGAAAGAATGATTCGTCCGTGCTCATTGCTACAAGCTTCGCACCAATGTTGAGAAAAATAAAATGAAATGAAAAAGTTCTCATTACTTGCATTTGATTGTAACAAAATTCAAATTACCGCGGTGATTCTTTGACTGTTTGTGCTATAGCCGTAGCTGCGACGTTGCCATATTCCAATAGAGATTTCTCAACTAGCCTCACTTTTTCGGAAAGTCGTTGTTATTCTTGATGATTTCTCGTTAATTAATTCGGTTACCTATCTGTTTTTTTCGTTTACATTGATCTATATGCTTTACTCGATACGGTACTCGTTTTTTGAGTAATTTTCTTTATTTTTACGGACGATATTCGCAAAAAAGTATGAGGGTAGTGGCCTTACACCATACAACTAATGCAATGGAGTAACATTTTCTTGAACTTCAACAATTAATTTCTCTAAAATGAATGCGGTAACCCGCGTTTTCCTTTTGCCAGTATATTCAGGAAATATAATTATTTTCATTCATTCATTCATATTCAGAAAATATTCAGGAAAAAAATAAATTAACAAATAGTAAAATTTTTACGAAGATCTATTTACCACGAAATTTTTTAGCAACAACTTTAATACTTATTTTCTATACAAGAGAGAGTAGTAGTCCAGTAGATAAGGGCTCTCGTGCTGACACACAGCGCACACTCTGGATTCGTTTCCCGGGCAATAGTATTAGATTTTTTTTTTTTTTTTCACGTACTTCTAATATTATCAATGAGCGACTAACGTGTCATTTTTAATGCCTCTCGTAGACGGTTAAAATCCTGCAATGAGCTAGTCTGTACAGGGTTAACTACTTGCACCTGGGGACTTAGACACTGGTTGTATCGGCAAAGTTTTCTGCGGTTTTCTTTCAGCTTCGGCCAATAATGCGACGGAGTGGAAATAAGGCGGCTACAGCTCCACAAGGAGGGAAAATAAGGAACGGAATTTTGAGTGGATCCAAGTAAAACGCAGAGGATAAAAAATACTTATTTTGTAGAGTATAACGCCGGGAAAGTTGGCCGCACGTTTGTAATCGCTTTCATCAAAGATTTCCGCATTAAGCTGGATAGAATTTGGCCATATCAAATGTACAGTCAACTCCCCCGAACTTACCCCAGTATTTACCAGCGACTTTATTGGACTTTGAACATGCGTCACTTCTTCACAGGCTGTAAAACTTTGATACCTTTTTGTTGTTAGAATTTGTACAAATCAAGATAAAACAAATTAGAAATAAGAGGGCCGTCAAGATCCAATAATTTGTAACGACCCGAATACATTGTGACGATAGTTGCCGACGGGTTTATATATCCGCGAAGAAATTAAACATCCTCTCTCCAAAAATTTAAAAAGTATTGTTCTGACCGTTCTTTTTTATTGAATAAACGTGCTTCCATGTGGCACATTTCGCACGTTGAGGTAGATAGCTAGAAGATTGTGAAGAAGAAGAACGTGCTTCCATACTGTCAACGGATTCTAACAAAGAAATTTCTTTCCAAACAAATCGAAATTGTTGAAATAATCAATTCGTCATATGTATATGTACTTAGACCCACAGCAGTGGGTGCGTGGTCGGTGTGTGACAGGGTTTTTTTTAGTAACGCCTCACTTTTTCCCTTGTCGATCACTCGTGCCTTCCAGAGCACAACACATGTCCTGCTAGCGAATACATCGCTTTCATTCTGTTATCGTGTGCAATCCATTCATCCACTTACTTTAGACAAAGAGACCCTCATGCGTTTTAGACAAAGAGACTATCAATCGCTGAGCGGGAGAAAATTTTTCTGAGTTCCCGATAAGTTTTCCGCAGTTTTCCTTGTCTCTTGTGCAAATGTCATACTGTAGTGCATTACGAAAGAATGGATGTCGGCAACATTCTGGGGGGTCTCACAGGAACAAGAAAATTATGGAAGTGGGGTCGAAGTGATGGGATGGGGTCGTTAAAATCCGTAAATATATACGCAGGAACAATAAAAAAAAAAATTTAATTTAAATAAATAATTTTAAAAAAATATGTATATTCCATACCATATGAGCCACTTTTAAGTCTTTCATTTTTTGATTTGGCTCAAAATTTTTCGTGTTATAATACACATTCAAAGAACCACTCTTGATTTTTTTCAGAATTTTTTATCCATCGGCTGGTCGGATATGTTCTTTTTTCGAAATTCGATGGTTTTTTGTTGAAATGCTGATAACTTTACGAAACATGGACCAAATCCAACTGTTTTATTTCAAAATCTTGGGTTTTTACCGTACTTTTTGAAGGAAATAATGAGAAAATTATTAATCTTTTCACCCACGATGCCTCCCATGGAATCGGTCTTAAGAGTCGTTAATTAAGTCAAATTTTGTTATGAGAATTTTTAGAAAAAAATCAAAACACGTAATCATCTTCAAATCATCAATTTTGATCTTTAAAGTATATAAAAATAGAAGAGATGATAATTGTTAACAATTTTTTTGTTATTTCTTTCAAAAAGTATGGTGAAAAACGAACATTTTGAGAAAAAAACGTTTGATTTGGTTAATTTTTCGGAAAGTTATCGACATTTGAAAAAAAAATCAACGAATTTTGAAAAAAAAAATCATATCTAACCGGCCTATGAACAAAAAATTCTGAAAAAAATCAAGAGAGGTTCTTTCAATGTTTATTATAACACAGCAAATTCTGAGTCGAATCAAAAAATGAAAGGTTCAAAAATGGCTCATTTGGCATGGAATGCCCCATATCAACTTTATCGAATAATTATTATTTTATTTACTAGTACTTATACATTTATATTGTTAGCAAGATATAATTTGCATACCGCTATTTCATTTCTTTTTGATAAATTGATAAATTTTATTTGTCGTAAATCAAAGATTTTAAACGCCATCAATTATTTTTTGAACGCGTGCGCTGGTGAATTGAAATTTTTTAATGTTTTTCAAACAAACGTGCTCAAAAACTCTCTTTTGATAACAAGACCAGGTACCAAAATGGATCTTCTAGCTCCAATGCATAAAAATGCATTATCAACCTTCGCACGTGATTCATTCAAGCAAATGAAAAATAATAATCGATAATAAGTGCTGTTAAATTGTGAATATGTATTATCTGGTATTTATTGTACAAAAGAAAAAATGTTTTAACGGTTGTATCCCCATCAAAGAACTGAATATACATATCTCGAATTTTCTACAATTGCTTTTTTTAGCTGTTAAAAAATCTGAAAGTTAGTCTGAAAAAAATACTTTACAAACTATTCAAAAACTACTCTCCCGAAAAAAGATATTTCGCATCATAGACACTGTTATTTTTGCTAATAAGACTTATAATAAATAAAATCTGCATTACCGATTGTCGAATTCGAATAATTAGTACAAAACATCACTAGCCCTATATGAATGCAGCGCTGAATAATGTTGTTGTGTTTTGTGTTATTGTACGAACTGTCAGGTTAGAGTGTTAAGATACAATGGGATCGAAATACATTAATACATTCATATAAAATATCAATTTTACAAAGTATTGCAAGAAGAAACAGACGAAACGTTGTAGATAACGAATATAAAATAAAGGACCCTTACTGGGAAACTGACGAAAGAAGTAAACGAAAATTAACCTCTAGTCCCACCTAAAACTTGGGGCAATTTTCAACATGTCAAAACGTTGGGGCAGCGACTATGTCGTCACGGAACATCGTGATTTGCAGGTAAACAAAAAAAAATCGGCCGGAATAAAAATTAGACAAATTATTTTTATTGTTTTTTACAATCGCCACTTATTGTCATTTAATAAGGCGAACACAATGGCCATCGACGCAACCGGGGGTTACGTTTTATTGGCGGGGTAAGTTTTCCCTTTATTATCAATAGTTCTGCACCCTTAATAAATTGCAACTATCATTCATTTTTATAATTATAATCGTCATTGTTGTTATTGTTGTTATCATAATTATGAAGATAATTATTGTTTATTAAATGATAGCCGTCGATATTTTGCTGTGAAAAATTTAAACGATGAAATGGATGGACTGAGAAAGTTTCAACGACAGAGCAAGTACGAAGTTGGTTCAGCCGAATGGAACCCTACGTTGACCAATAGTCACCTATGTGCAATATCTGTGAGTCATCTAATTCAGGATGGATTTCATCTATCTTATTCTCATTTTTATTCCTTATCCAAGACAAACATTTATTTATGTTGATAAAATGTTAAAGCCAGAAAATGTATGGTAATACATTCATTTTTAAAACGCAGCGAGTTTCTAGAATATTTGAAATAAAGATTTCAATGCGTAAAACTCCATGGAGATCTATGAAATTTCAGATACTAATGAATAAAATAAACGTAGACCAAAATTGCTTAAAAAAAAACAAACATAATGGAACGCCAAAACAAATTTACCCACTATTTTCAGAGCAACACAAGAGTAGAGATATTGAGTTTTGCAGAAGGAAGTGGACAGGAATTGCAAACAACGCACAGTCTGAGGGCTCACACACGAGTGGTCAGTGATTTAAATTGGCATCCCAAAGAACCTTCGATCGTCGCTTCGTGTAGTATCGACACATTCATTCACATTTGGGACATACGCGATCAGCGACGACCCTGTTTGTCTTTATCAGCAGTTGGTACGCATTTTTTAAAAAATATTCTTGAGAAAATTTGAACATTTTTAAATATGTTTACGAGGGAGTCTTCCTGAATAACGTTATGTATATATCAGACTTGGATCGTCTTCGTAGTTTTTAAGACATTGGGCAAACAGAATATGTGCTCTAAATTTTGAAATTTTTTATTAAAAAACGCTTTGGCGAGACAACTATCTTAACAGACCATTGTTCGTTTATTGCAATATATTATTTCAGCCGGCTCGTCCCAAGTTCGATGGAACGCTTTGTCACCACACACTTTGGCGACTGCTCACGATGGCGATGTAAAGATATGGGATCAGCGCAAGGGAAATAGCCCTATACAATATATAGCTGCGCATTTGACAAAGGTATGTTGGGTTTATCATGCTTTTTTTCTTGCATTTCTTCTGACACATTTAAATTCGTCTTAAATTCTTTTTTCCTGGCTTTTTCTTGTTTTCATTTTTTCTATTCATTTTTTAGCAAGTTGAAATAATTTACGTTAGGAACGAAACTAAGAGAAAAACTGTTAGTTTTTTTCTCAGTTTCTCATTTGCTTTCTTGTGAATTCTTTTTTTCCAAGTTTTTCTTTGCTTCGTTGCTGAAATTCTCTCGTTTTGGTGTTTTCATGATTATTTTTTTAATTGTTAACGACAATGTTTTAGATACACGGATTGGATTGGTGTCCATTTCAACAAAATCAGTTGACAACTTCTAGTCAGGATTGTACTGTAAAAATTTTCGATATCACGAATCCTCGCAGGGCCGAAAGTATTTTGACGACGAATTCTCCTGTTTGGAGGGCACGCTATACGGTACAAAAATACTTCTTCAATACACAAAAGTGTCATGAATGGGATCGTACTAAGAAAAACTTCAAACTCATTTTCTTGCTCAGTGAAGAAATTTTCTGTCATAACAATTAATAGGGTGGAAAAAATTGTACTTAGAATGTTTTCTTTTTTTTCCTAATGAAAATGATTTATGAAATGATGTTCATAATAACATTTTTAATTCTTTTGAAAATTCAACTATGTGCATATTTTAAATTCTCTATCAATATCATTTTTTGTGTCACAGCCGTTCGGGGAAGGTCTCGTAACAATAGTCGTGCCACAGTTGCGTAGAGGAGAAAACAGTTTACTGTTATGGAACACATCGAATTTTAACGCACCGATATATACTTTTGTTGGGCACACGGACGTTGTCCTGGAATTTCAATGGCGATACCCAAAAGCAGGTATAATTTGTAAAATCAACATTGCGAATCAGCTGTACTTCACTTTCCTGCGAACTACATTTTCATCTTTAAAACATCGTGTCATAAATTTCTAATATAAAGAATAATTTAAATAAAAATAAAAAATAAACTCAAGAATTTTCTTAAAATTCTGAATTCATTTTTACGTCATTTTGCGTTAAATCGCCTTACCAAAATTCAAAACGCTGATTAACTAGCACGTCTCTTTTCAATTAAATTTAACGGAACAATGTAAATATTTCTGAAATTTGCCATTTTTTACAAAACAAAAATTTTTCTTTTGCAGATGTAAACGATTACGAGCTGATCACATGGTCGAAAGATCAATGCTTGAGAATCTTCAAAATAGATCCTTTTCTCAGAAAGGTAAATAAATATTATTTATTTCAATTCTTGTATATGGGGTGTTGAAACGGTTAATTCGTTATTTGTAAGTAATTATTTCACTATTCTACATTGTTACTTTTTATTACAATGAATTAGTCATTCTTGTTAAATAATGATAATTGTTAATGCTTATTATTAATTGTTGGCATAATTAATCAACGATATTGACTTTTTGGATTACTTAAAAAATTTAAATTATTCATAAACCCTTTTCATAAAAAAATATAAACAATCATTATACTGGAATTTATTGTGCAAGTGATGAAATGAGATAAATGCGATATTTTTTTCAGTTATGCGGCCACGACATGGATGACGCGAATTCCGTTTATACCCAGTACTCTGAAAACACGAACATGAGTCCGGATTTTTCTTATATTGTGAATAGACCCAATATTATTAAAAATAGCGTTGCTTATCGTAATATTGAATTCATGTGACAGGAACTTTGCGATCCGTGCAACAAATACAGCTTAACGATTCGGAAAACGAACCCGACATCAATTGCGTTACTGCCAAACTCGATGGACCTGTGATACATCACGAAATGAGCACACTTCCGGAAAATGAGAAGGAAGCCGCTTCGCCTACCCAACCAAAGACACTACAACAAGAATTTTCTCTTATCAATATGAATATACCCAATATAGAGGTGAGTTTTCATCTTAACCCTCGGTCTTTACAACGGAGTCGCAAACAACCCTGATTTTTTCAGTGAAAAATTTCTTTACTGCATTTTTTCAAAACTTTTTTTTGTTTATGAGGATTTCTAATTAAACCTTAATATCGCATGCGAGCAACATTTTATGCTAAATAGAAGATTGGGGTCGTTTTCGACTTCGTTGTAGGGTTTACGTTCGGAAAAATGGAAAAGATTCTTAACCCTAGATCATTTGCTTGAGGAGGGAAACCTTCAAGAATTATGCATCGTATATTTTCATGAGTTGTTTAAATTTCTTTCAAAATAATCGCCTTAAAATTACTATCTTTCATGGGACCGTAAAAACTGCTTCGCACTCATTCGAAAAAACCCTTCAGTATATTCGATCATAAAATATATGGCAGGCACGATTTATCGAGAAAATCCCGACAACCTCGAGCTAATATTGATGTGAGGAATTATGGACCAATTAGAATTTCAAACAGAAATTCGTAATGGGCATTGTTTCATTTCCATTCAAATTTTAATTTTATTCGCTAAACTTAAAATTTTTGTTCTACTTCCACGTTGCCATGATTTTCATGGCCAGTTTTAGTGTATAATTATTTTCGCGTAGAAATCAAAAATATTGATTTTTTCGACCCGTTATTTCTTCCTTAACACGACTTTTGTTAATTTTAAGGTAAATGCAATGGACGCACTGGAAAGAAGCTGTACGGTTACCGCTTGCAATAAAAATTACAACGTTATATTGAAAGTGAATTTTCCGGGAAATTATCCGCACAGTGCTCAGCCAACGTTTCAGTTTTGTCCTGGAACAACGGTCGACAACGCAACGATGGCTAAATTGTTGAAGGTTCTCAAACAAACGGCTCAACAAAGGGTACGCAAGAATCGAACGTGTCTCGAGCCGTGTCTGAGGCAGCTTATTAGTACTTTGGAACAGGTAACAATCTCGTTTTTCTCTTTGTTTCCATTCTAAGGATACTTTTCACGTATTGTCAAAAATTAACAATTTTATAATTGATATATAATGGAATTAAATTTCTATCCATTCGGAATTTCAAAGCTGAACAATTCCATAAAAATCTGACAAAATTTTGCTTCTCTCAAGATGCAATTAACATTTATTATAAATACAACCGATGCCAAAAATGTAATAATAAATTTTAAAATCAAAAAATTGTTCAACGATTAATCAGAGAATCTTCCAATTTTTCACACTTTTACGATTTGACAAATTTTTCACGTAATCGGAAACTATCATTTAAGTTTCTTCCGAAAATAATAGAAAACAAATGAGGGAATTGCGAATTCTTGATATGCTTTCAAACAAGAATTAACATTGTGCTAAAAAATCTATAAATCATTGGAAAAACACTTTTTCAAATACCGCATAATAAGAAACTGGAAAAGACAAATTTCAAAAAATACAAGAATTATAATAAATAATGATTGAAACGTTTTATTAACAAATTGGTTATGTAAAAAAGTAAAAGTTTTAATTATAACAAAATTCTTCGGAATCATTATTATCAAATAAAATAAAATAAATAAACGTGTGTAACACTTCAGAGTCAGCGGAATTTGGTCCGATATTAGTGGAATCGCTGACGGAGAAATTTATGTCGAAGATATTTTTTGTTGAGAATGCAAGCATAAAGTGTGTTGAAACGAGTGTGGGCAGTCCAGCAAGAAATGAAAACAAACACGTGTTATGTATTTTTTCTAGACATGTGTAAAAGATGAATCAGAAGCTCTTCGCTTGGGTTACCATATACAGAGAAACGAAGATTTTTTAAACTCAACAAACATATGCACGAATTATCAGGATACTTATATACCATTTCCCAGAACATCCGGAGCAAAGTTTAGCTGCGTCGGTACGTATTTCAGGAAGGAGAAAATATGAAACTGTCCAATGTTTATGTTCCATTTATCTCGAAATTTATTGAAAAAAATTACCTACAGATACTGAAAACGCAACCATTTACGAATATTTGCAAAAATTGAATTGAACCATAAGAAACCGGCTGTTTAGGTATCCTCGTGTGTTTCGGTCGTTCGTCTTATCCCAGAAGAACGTCGATGAAGCCAGAAGGAGCGACTCCAAGAGCCTTGTCGGCTTTGGGGGCGGGTATGGTTAATGGGGTGTCCTCGCCCTTTATGAACATGTATCCAAATTCGTACGGTCAGTCGGGTGACGCATTGTCGATCAGTTCCTTTTACTTTCAAGACAGGGCAAGTCCACATGTTTTCTTAAGAATGCTTAATGCTACAGATGATAATAGGAAATCGGACACTCAGTGAAATTGACCTTTTGCGAAGCGAGCTAATTTGTAACAAACTCAAACTAATCATTAGTTACTTCAAAAAACCGAAAAAACGCAATCAAACTCAAAAATACTCAAAAAATATAGAAAAATCGTACAATTTTCAAGTGTACTAAAACGTAATGAAATCAAATCCAAATGAACATCCGGGAACACCAAAAAAGTCAGCAGAAAAAAAGCCAAGTAAAATAAAATAAACCCAAATTAATCGGAGTGAACATCGACCAATCTTAAAAAAATAAAAAGCGGACAAGTGCGAGTTCCGTAAGATGAATGTGTTATCTACCATGGTTTTTTAAATCTGACCTATAGTTGTTTGTGGTAACTAAAAATTTTAAGATCATAAACTTACAGGTTTTCCTGTAATCTATAAGTAAAGAACTATTTTCTGTATTTTTTTCAAAATTTTATTCAGTAGTTTCGGAGATAAGGGGGGAGGAATGGTCAATTTTCATTTATTTTCTTAAATAACTTTAAAACTATTTATTTTCAAATTATAAAAAAAATATTGGGTTGGCAACTAAGTTCTGACTCACTTCAGATACGCAGATATATTTATAATTTTGTTCTTTATTTAAACATGTCAATCTACAATATAATCACCAGCCGTGTCTATGACTTGCGTCTATCTAATGGGCAAGGACTGAATGCCGCGCTCCCAAAACTTAGCGAGTTGCTGCTCGAAAAATTCCGAGATTGCGTTTTCGACATGGTCGAAGTCTCTGAAGCGTTGATCACGCAAGAAAGTTTTAAGGCCTCGGAACAGGTGATAATCCGAAGGTGCCAAGTCCGGGGAATACGGTGGGTGTGGAATCGTGGTTCAACCAAACTCTTTCAGTAGCTGGCGGGTGATTGAAGCAACGTGGGGCCGAGCGTTGTCGTGCAATAAATGCACTTTTGTCACTCTTCTCCTCTTTGCTCGCATTGCAGCAGCCAATTTGCGGAGCTGCTCGACATATACGTTGGCGGTCACCGGCTGTTGTCCAGGGAGTAGTTCGTAATATAACATTCCGCGTGCATCCCACCAGTAACACAGCAAAACTTTTCGTCCGTGGGTCTCTGGTTTGGGCTAAGCTGGCGGTTCGATTTCGCGCGGCAGCCAATAGGCCTTCCGTTCATTGTTTTTATAGAGGATATAACTCTCGTCTCCAATCACTAAACTGCCAAGAAATTCCTTGCGTTTCGGCTGCAGGAGCAACGACTGGCAAATGGACACTCGGGCAGCCCGATTGGCATCGCTCAACTGATGAGGTGTCCATCTCGCCAGCACTTGCCGATAGCCGAGTGTATGCAGCCGGTTCTCGATCGCTGTAAGAGTATAGCCGAGTGCCTGCGCCAATTCCCGAGTGGTAGAATTTGGGTGCTTCTTCAGCTCTTTTGATATGGCTTCGTCTTCCAATTCAATAGGTCGACCGGAGCGCTCTCGATCTTCCAGGCTCGTATCCCCGCAAGCGAAGCGACGGAACGAGCGGCTCACTGTCTATTGTGTTACGGTGGCCTCTCCGAGAGCAATGTTGATATTGGTGGTTGCCTGCCTCGTACTGCTGCCACGTCGAAATTCGTAATATATCACACCTCGAATAGCGCGCTCGTCCATGTCGAGAATTAGACTCCCGCGGACGTTCGCAGGCGGGCTTTTATACCTACCGTGCGAAAGCTTCTAGAACATTCTAGCAGTTGCCAGTTATGGAAACTTTCTAGAATGTTCTAGAATAAAAAAGGGAGATTTAAAAAAGAGTGAGTCAAGACTTAGTTGCCAACCCAATATATTTGAGACCCTCACAACAAACCCTTTCATTTGATATGTCACACGGTACAGTTTGCAAAACTTTTTTTTTTTAAATTTCTAATTTGCCCCCCAAAAGTGACCCCCATAATCAAAATTCATTTTTTTATGTTACACGTCCGTGTTTGGATCACAGAAATTTATATGTGTACCAAATTTCAACTTAATCGGTCCAGTAGATTCGGAGCAAATTGGCTGTGACAGACGGACAGACAGACAGACACACGAGTGATCCTATAAGGGTTCCTTTTTTTTCATTTGGACATACGGAACCCTAAAAATTGAACAAAACTGAGGCTGTTGTCGCCTGGATCGGTTGAAAATATATTCAAAACAATGCAACAAAAAAATTTAATCCCAAACAATTATTTACTGAGGACCGATTTTCTTAGGTCAATTTTACTTTAACTCATTTTCCTATTATCATAATTATGGTGGTAAAAAAAGTTTCCAATTTTTTGAAACTTTTTTCACGTTGTAATAACGTGTTTTTTCTGTAACGTAGTGTTGAAAAAAAATGCATAGAAATGTTCGATTCATTATATTCAAGATGGAAAATTCTGTATCACTGAGATAATTTTTTTTATTATTCAGAAAGGAACGCGTAAACCTCCTCATGGATCGAATCGGTCTCAAAACAGACCGTGCTACAAAAATCATTACTCCATGGTAACAATTTACGATGCTTCATCACTGTTTTTCGTCAGTAAGGATCTCGCTGAAAAATACGTGTAGGTTTTTACGAAGTAATCGACTTTTCATCGTTATTATCTCGAAAAACTTATTTTAAGGAGGCATTCATGGCTGAAGAAGTCGGAAAGCGCAGTTTTCATCGCCGTTTTTTTTACATATTTAAAATTTTTTTTAATAAAATTTTTTAGACAATACAACAAACTGTGGAATACAAATATTTTCGGAAGTCGGTTTTTTCCTACATTAAGCATACGTAGCCCCTTAATTTCTCTTATTTATGTGATTTTTCTTGTCTGTCTTAGAATCAACATCACCGATATTCCGGCCATGTGTCAATACAACGCAAATATTGCTGCGACTCTAGAACGGCCGGATTTGGTGCAGGCCTGGTGTTTAGCAGCACTTGTGATTTCTCAGCCATTGTCAAGTGCAACTCACATTTGTCAAGTACCGGACATCGATGCTCCTTGGCCTCTACATCCCTTTGGTCAAAATTTGATTCACTCCTTGTAAGAATAAAGAAGAATTATATTTTCATCAGATTTATTTGTCGATATTAATTTCAGGCATTTCCCATCGATCATTAGCAAGTTAGTAAATTTTGAAAAAAATAATGGATAAAATATCATTAAAGAAAAATCGCTCCAACTTAAGTTTTGAGATATGAAGAGATCTTATACAAACGGTTGGAGATAGAGCGGAAAATCACAGGACGAATGTTGTAGAGCATCAAATTTCGTACAAAAAAGCCCGTGAGGGCACCTTTCAATCTCCAGTAGTTTAGTCCTGCAAGCGGATTGGAAAAATACTTGATTTTCAAAGGTCGTACATAGGGAATTTTTTTTTCAGACTTTATTCGATCCTTTCTCACGCTTAAACTACTGAAGATAGAAACGTGACGTCAAGAGCGTTTTTGTAGGAAATTTCATGCTCCACAAGATTGGTCCTTAGAACTTTTGCTTTATGTCCAATCGTTTCACCAGTATACGCGATAGAGAAACGCGTATCCTTCAATTTCAATAATTAGTAACACGATCAAAAATTATGAAAATTTTCGACCCTTTCTCTCTTTTTAATTAATATACAATTTATTTTTTAAGGATTCAGCATTACGCCAGTCAATCTGATATTCAAATGGCCGGTATGCTAAGCTGTGCCTTCAGCTATCGATCGGAAAATCCTGATATGAGCCAATCACGAATTCTCAGCAAATCTGTCAACGTTAGCGTAAGTCATTGTCGAAAAGTTTTCGATTTATTTTTATGATGTATTTTATAGTTAAATTTAACCAAATGGATTGGAGATTTTTTTGTTGTTTTGTTTTTTATTCTGCGATTGTGCGAAAGGATGAATTTTTTTAAATTGCATAGTCATTATTCGTCGACCGAGTATCCCAAGAACCAGAGTCCCACATTTAACAGCAAAATGCGATTAAAAATTGCATTTTTCTTTGTCTTTACATTAATCTTTTGAACGGCAAGCACGTTTTGAAATGATGAAATTTATTTATCAAATACGCTAAATTTTTCAATGAGTCATAGATTCCAAGAAAAATCAACAGAAGAATTGAATAATTTTTCCGTTTTCAGTCAACTGATCAGCGAAGATCGATTTCCAAAAAATGTCAGAAAAACTTGAATGTATTTAGATTTTTGCCGAATTATTAAGTACTAAAAATTTTATCGAACAAAGCTTTCGACTGGGATGGTGCGTGCTTAATATCTTTAACATAACGATATTTTGTCGAGAGAAAGGAACAAAATTCGAAAGAATTATCGTCGTTGACTTGACTGAAAAATATAGTTCGGCCAGAAATTATTTTCGAACGAATTTTTTTAGCCCAAATCAATTATTGATTAATTATTGTCGGTTCAAGCATTCAATAATTTGTTAAATCATTATTTTTGCATTATTATTGTTGAAGTAAATTATAAAGATTTTTATAATATATTTCAACTACTTACTACTTACTACTTTACTTTTACTTTTACTTTTTTTAATTCTTTGTATTATTGGTATTATTGAAATAATAAAACCTCAAGATTAAACGAACGAAAAATCTTTTGAAAACCAATTCGAGCTGGGCTTGATGACAAACATCTTATTTTTTGGAATACTTCATAATATACAGTTCGAAGATATTAGATATTAGATCTGTTAGAATCGGTCGTGAGGAAAAAATCTGTTGCATTTTTCCTGATTGAAATCGCTGTTTCAAACATTACATTTTTTGCATTATTTTTTTGGTTAACATTCTTTCGATGTTCTTTTGAGTTTCTTCGCTTTTGTTCTGTATTTTAGAATTTGTGTTGGTACTTTTTCGGTTATTTAATTTTGTTTTGGTTTAAGGGGACAGAGCTAGTTGGAACGTCAAAAAAAAGGCCTTTTTTCCGATTTTTTTTTGGTCAAACGATAAAATAATTCACAACAAAAGTTCTTCCGTTTAAAAGATACATATGTAATGTATATGTTGCAATTTTTTCAACGCAATACATATCGAAATAAGCTGGTGACCGTCAATTGCCGAGGACGCTGCAAAAAAAAACACGGTTTGCGGTGATCAAGCTCACGCTGCAAGGGCTCATCTGAAACAAAAAAAACGGAGGGGATTTTTAGTTAATGATATAATGCTCCGGTTGAACGAAGGGTTTTGAAAAAATTCCATTTTTCACAAAATGGCGGCCGTTAAAAGTCAAAAGTGTTTTTTTGACCAAAATATCAGTTCCATTTTTTGCTATTAAAAATAAAAATAATTATCCAAAAAAAAAATCCTTCGTTCATATGGAGGACTACCATGTATAGAAGAAGTGATATAAATTTCAACCCGATCGGTAAAGCCGTTCTCGAGCTACAGTGATCACCGACTTCAAAAACATGGTTTCGAGAAAAACGCACTTAAAGTCCGCTACCTGCTTACCTATGGCTCAGACACGACGTGCTACCTTGTATTTCGGCGAATAATGGTCCGATTTACATTTACCTGGGCGGAAAATGTTCGTAAGAGATTCTACTTTTTGAAAATGAAATAAAAAAAAAATCGATTTTTCGAAAATTCTAACTAGGTCTGTCCCGTTAATAAGGCCAATTTTGGTTTGTTTGGGTTATTATTCGGTGGATTTTATCTTGAAGGTTTAGTTGTGTTTTTCTGTGATTATGTAATTTCGTTAAGCTTAGTTGGTTTCATTTTTCAACTTATTCGGAATTGTCACGGTTTCTTTCGGTTCGTTTCTGATCATTTTGGTTAATTCAGATTGGCTAGAGTGTATAATCAAATTTATTGATATTTGTTTTAGGTATTTTTGGTTTTCAAGTTTCTCATGTTGTTTTCAATTATCGGATTTTTCTGAGGTTGTTCAAGTTCTCATTATACACTGCTAACTAAAAGATTGGATACATTTTTTTGAATTTTCGATCTCGGCAAAAAGATCGGATACAATTTTACCTTCTGCAGTTTGAATTCACTAATATTTTGTTTCGAAATTTTTTTTGCATCATTTCTGATTAAAAAAAAAATCATTTTTATGGATTCCGATTTTTTAGGAGCACTCTTAGAATAATCACCGGGTTACTAACATCGTTTATTTATATAAATTTATTGATATGTTTGTTGTAGAGGCTTTTCACTGGGAAACGGTGGTCCAAGGTAAGGCTTTTGTGTTCCACATTGAAAATTTAGTAATAAAATGCAGCAGTTACCCTTTCGCTGATTGGTTCTCAGGGTCCCTCCGTCATAGACGATTAATGATTTACAACATCTTCAAACATTGTTACGCACACGTCGTGCTTTTTTTTTTACATATTAGCATTTTAGTATGTTTTGTTTGTTTTCAAGGCAAAGTTTTAAAAACTCGGTTTAAGAAATTTTACTCAACGTTTCCAGCCAAAAATGTTATCCGTTCAGAGTTTTTGTAGTTAAGAATTCGACAAAATATGAAAAAAAAATAAATAAATCATCTTTGACATGTGCGATCATTGATTTTCAATAGTAATGATTTCAAAATGTTTCAACAAATTGTTTCTCAAATCTGAGTAATGTGTGAATTCGATTGTTTCCCGCATTCTTTTCGATTTTTGTTCCTTTTTCCTTCTATTTTTTTTTAATCTTGAAAAAAAAAACACCAAATCATTGAATTGATAGTTTCTTCAAACATTGCATGTTTACTATTTCGCAAAGAGGAATTGTCAAAATCGAAAAAGATTCTAATTAGCAAAGTCAGCAGAAAACAAATGGTGTAATTTTTTCTCGAACAATTTTTTGATCAAACCGTTCGATAATAATTTTTTTGCAACATTGATATTGAAAAAAAAAATAAAAATTTCAGAAGTATTAAAATTCTAATTATTTGCGAGTTTTAGTCGGGAACAGGGTCAAACATGTTTTATATTATATAAGAGTGGGAACTGTACATTATTTTTTTTAATGATTTAATTATTTTCACAATATTTTTGTGCGACATGAATTCTCGTTTTAATGTTTCTTAGGGGATTCCCATTTTTTATAAGTTTTTGGATAGTTTATGCTCAATCATGCGTTTCGTTGTAGACGATTGAAAAAAAAAAGATAAATCAGAGAGTTCATTGTTGCTTTATTATTTCCGATTCTACAATTTTTACATTTGTTTTTATTCTAAAATCGGAATATGGAATGTATGGCACTTGTTTTTGAATAATTAATGATAGAATTATAAACAGAAATGACGAAAAATTAACTTTAAATAAATTTTTCAAGAAAAAAGATTTTTTTATTCAATATTGTAAACAAATGTATCCATCGCTACCATCATCATTTTCGATAGTTTCTTGCACGCCTTGTATAAAAAAAAAACGAAAATAAATTTTGAGGAGATCGATTCTGTATGCAGTAAAAAAAATTTCAGCCTGGAAGTTCGCCATATCATACGATACATCCGGCCGACACGAACCTTGAGGGTTGGAATTTTCAAAACCTCAAACAACATCGTTCGAATTCGTGGTCCGAATCGTTGGACGATCTCAAAGTCATTCAAGACGCATCCTATGACACCCTAAGAAACATAAGGTAGCTAGACGAAATTTTAATGATTTAAAAAATTGTATTATCTAAAACGTTTCACCTCATTAAGATTGATGAATATTCAAATAATATGACTGAAATATTTTCTCTTATCATAATGACAAAATTTAATGAAACTATTCGAGTTCTTGGATTAGGGGTTTTCTGGATTAAAAACATCCATTTTCGAAACTTTTCCAGATTTTTGAATCTATAAAAATCAACAAACAACAATTCAGTAAATATTTTTATCTTTATTGTGCAGGTTACTCGACGAGAAATACACAATTTTGTACGACAGCTATAAGAAAGCATATGCGGAAGTTTTGCACCGTTGGCGACTGCTCGATGCGCGAGCACAAGTTTTGAAACACGTTAGCGTCACACATTATGACACGTACAAAGATGTTGAATTTCAGAGCGAGTGCCAAATTTGTGACAAAGTCAGTAGGGGACCCCAATGCTCCAATTGCAAGAGACTAACATTCCAGTGTGTTATTTGTCACATTTCCGTGAGAGGTAATATTGAAAAAAAATCGGTTGTTATGTTTTCTTACATGTTTTCTGCTCGATCCTCTAACTTATTCTTTTATTTCGCATTAGGCATGAATGATTGTCGTCGTCATACAATCTTTTTTCTTTTTCCGACAACTTTTCTAAATTTACTGATCTTTTCATTTCTAATTAAGGATAAATACCACTACGATGGTTTGCCGAAATTTAATATTATTAGAAATTCTAAATGAAAATGAGAGTATATCTGCGTAAAAATGTATTTAAAAATATTGAGAACTTATTACAACTGTAGCAGCAGCTTATTCAACGATCTCTTGAAAAAATGTGTGCTTCGTAAGCATAAAATCGCGGGTTTGGTTGGTTTGAAAAAAAACGGTGTTTCGAAATGGAGTCTTGGTTATAAAAAACGTCTAAAAAAGCTATTTTTTCGAACTGTCCTAATATTCACAAAATTTGAAACATTCTGCGATCTGTGAAATATTATTAACATTCATGTACATTGATAATAATGCCAAACAATTATGAACAAATTATACGAAAAAAATATTGTTCAATCAATGATAAAGCAATATCTTTTCACCATTTGAAATAATTTGAAACATTTTTTTGAATGGTTATGAATTTTTGCAGATTTTAATTTGAAAGAAATTTAGATGAACGATTATTCCACAGGGCCCAGTAATTTTTGCATCGTTTGTGGACATGGAGGACACACGAATCATTTAGCAACGTGGTTCACTACCGAAACTTTGTGCCCAACTGGGTGTGGTTGTAACTGTGTACAAGAAAGTAGTATTGTGTTGAAGATGTAAATAAGACTGTAAAGACAATTTGTACATAGATTGGACATCACGGGAGTTTCATTTAAAGACTTAAATAAATAATGATATATCTACATGCATCACAATTGGCTTACAAGAATGACGACACATTCCAGATTTTTTTTCTTTGTCGATCCCTCGAAGTTAGTTTCCCTATGCAATTTTCGATTTATTCTTTTCTACTTTATCGATTTCTAAATTACTTTATTTTTTCGAAGATCGAGGAACGCTCAGAAGAATTTTGGAATAGTCACCGGGCATAAAACGGCTTGGCTTAAAATGCGCAGACTGAGAAATACCTACTTTATCATGAACTTTCGGCAATAATGAAAAAGAAAATAATTATAGTAGTTTGTTCACAAGATTCGTCTACGTTTTGAACGATTGTTGGCCCTAAAAAGGGCCGATTGTTTTGAAAACGAATTACTTCGAGCTGGTATATTTGGTTACGGCTTTGGTGCCTTCGCTGACGGCGTGCTTGGCAAGTTCACCAGGCAACAAGAGTCTCACAGCAGTCTGAATTTCCCGAGAAGTGATGGTAGATCGCTTGTTGTAGTGAGCAAGTCGAGAGGCTTCAGCAGCGATACGTTCGAAAATGTCGTTAACGAAACTGTTCATGATGCTCATCGCTTTGCTGGAGACGCCAGTGTCAGGATGGACTTGTTTCAGCACTTTGTAGATATAAATTGCGTAGCTTTCCTTCCTCTTACGCTTCTTCTTCTTATCAGTCTTGGTGATGTTCTTTTGGGCCTTACCAGCCTTTTTGACGGCTTTACCACTGGCTTTGGGCGGCATGACAATAAAAACTCGGATGCAAGTTGAAGAAAGAATGAATGTTCGTTGCTGTGGAGTCTTTTATATGTAAGCTGCCGTTCCGATCAGCGCACTAATTCAATCCACGGAAGTGGGGGTAAAAATACCAACCAGCGCACCAATCAGAGAGATGTAGAAGGGAAAGAAAATACGGTGTCCCTGGGTAGGAACAGAAACCGTTTGGATTTGGAAGCAGCTGAGAAAAATAAACATTTTTTTCCTAACTCTGAACGGTTTGTAGAAACGCTATTATTTCACTGGAATAATTTAAACGGTGCAATCCAAACTGTATATATAAATACTTGGTGTTACATTTTTTATTCAAATTGGAAAAACGAAAAATCAGAGTCCTTTGAGGCAAAAATAAAGCGCCAACGGCACGCGGTGTTCCCAAGCGGTCACCCATCCAAGTACTGACCGCGCCCAATGCTGCTTAACTTCAGTGATCGGACGAGAACTGGTGCTTTCAGCGTGGTATGGTCGTTGACTAAGTTTTATTGTTTCAACATTAAATTTATCGAAATGAACCGATCCAATTTTTCTTATTTTAATTATTGTCAAAATGTTTCAAAATGTTCGATTATGCGCGAATTGGAAAGAAAAACGTTTTTCACCGTTGGAACGCTGTATGGTGTGCTTTATACAGAAATAAACTTTTTTGGAATAAAAGCCAGACATAAGATCATTAAAACGACGTATCTACATCGCAGTTTTGTGTTACCATCTTAATTTGTCATAATTGAATAAAATGCGATATTTACAAAATTTTGATAGTTGATTCCCCGTTTCAATATGTTTCTCAGGAAAAGTTCATTTATTGAATTTTTTTTTGTTGAAAATAGATTTATCAAAAAGATGAGGTACAGGAATGAGTATCCTAAAGCACATCTCGAACAGCATCGGCTCCAAAAAAGGGATTCAAAGCGAATGCTACATCGTATACGAATTACAGGATTGGTAAGTTCGACATATGAGGTTGCATTTAATCGCAGACTGAATACAAATAATTGGATTTGCATTTGTATACTTAAAAATACTTTTTTACTTTATACTAACTTATAAGAAAGGCTTTTGAACTGAATTTATCTACGTTTAGAGATAATTTTGGCCCTAAAAAGGGCCGTTTATCGATGTTATAAGTGATTGATGAACGTTTAACCACCGAAACCGTAGAGAGTACGGCCTTGGCGTTTCAATGCGTAGACAACATCCATCGCAATTACAGTCTTCCTCTTGGCGTGTTCGGTGTACGTTACCGCATCACGAATAACGTTTTCAAGAAAGACTTTGAGGACACCACAGGTTTCCTCGTAGATGAGTCCAGAGATACGTTTGAGACCACCACGACGAGCTAAACGACGGATAGCCGGTTTCGTGATTCCCTGGATGTTATCACGAAGAACTTTACGATGGCACTTCGCTCCTCCTTTTCCCAATCCCTTCCCACCCTTTCCACGTCCAGTCATTGTGTTATTGTATAACCGTCCGGTCAGTAACCGGGTACCCGGGTATCCATTTCAGTTTCCAAAGTAGAATTTATTAACTTCCCCTTAAAAAAATGTTATGACCGCCCGGATCCCCAAAATTGAAGTAGATTGACACCAATTTTTCGTCAAAATTTTTTGTAATCAATCATTCAATAACAGTTATTAACTATCAAACTCGAAACCTCCTCCGTTCAATGACCGGGTGCTCGGGTACTCACTAAAGTCATTATGTATGAAAGCCGGGCTTATACACACTAAAGAGACCGTTTATCAAAGTATTTATGTAACTTGACTTTGGAATAAATAATCAACAATATCGTTTGTAATTTTCTTCATTTAACCCTTTGAAGCATAGTGACATACTGGTATGTCATCTACTTCCACTCTGTTTTTCTTCAATAAAAATTTTTCTTAGCGCATAACGACGAATGTAAATGTTCATTTAAGATGTTAGGTCAATTGTTACTACAATATAACTGTTAAGGGTTTATGTTTCACTTAGTGGATGTTAATAATAACTACAGTACAAAAAAACACGTTTTTTAGATAATAAATGTAATTGTAGGTAATCCGGCAGGTAAACAATAAACAGAAAATGAATTCAGAGATGCTTTTTGGGTCGCTGATTACGAATTTGAGCTCGAAATCCAGAAATTCAAAATGGTGGATCCAATATGGCGGACCAAAATGCTCAAAGTAGTTTGATGAAGATGAAACTCGGTATTCGGGGGTTTATGGCGTCGCTGAATACGAGTCTGAGCTCAAAATCCAGAAATTCAAAATGACGGATCCAATATGGCAAACAAAACCGGAGATTTTACTGGAATTACTAGAACATCGGAGTTGCTCAATATGTTGATTCTGCTACACTGAATTTCTAGTAAAACTACGCTTTTAGCATTACTCGGAGCTAACGGCGAGGACATAGCAAGTTTCTAGCTACATATTTTTTTTACGTTTTTATTTTTGTTACTTTTTTGTTTCTTTTTTTACCTTTTTATTTTTTATATTTTTTATTATATAATTATAAGCTCAGTAGCTTATTATAAAGCTTAATATAAAATTATAAGCTCAGATTAGTATCAGTGACCAAGCCAGTTTTTGTTTCATTATCCTATATAGGAACTGCCATTTTTATTGTTCAATTTGGAACTGAGATTCGTATTCAACGACTCAAAAAACCCCTGCAGTAGCTTATTATAAAGCTTATTATAAAATTATAAGCTCAGATTAGTATCAATGACCAAGCCAGTTTTTGTTTCATTATACTATATAGGAACTGCCATTTTTATTGTTCAATTTTGAACTAAGATTCGTATTCAACGACTCAAAAAACCCCTGCATACGGAGTTTCATCTTCATCAAGCTACTTTGAGCATTTTGGCCCGCCATTTTGAATTTCTGGATTTTGAGCTCGGATTCGTAATCGGCGATCCAAAAAACTCCCGGACCTCAAATTTGAAGTAGATCTTATGTCAGGAAAAATGTATGCTTCGCAGTTATGGTCTGCCATATTGGATCCGCCATCTTGAGTTTTCAAAGTTTGAGTGCAGATTTGTAATCAGCGACTCCAAAACCCCCCGAGTACCAACTTTCGCTTTCATCAAACGATTTTTGCATTTATGGTCCGCCATATTGGATCCGTCATCTTGAGTTTCCAAATTTTGAGTGCAGATTTGTAATCAGCGACCCCAAAAACCCCCGAGTACCAACTTTCGCTTTCATGAAACGATTTTTGCATTTATGGTCCGCCATTTTGAATTTCCAAATTTTCAGTGCAGATTTGTAATCAGCGACCTCGAAAATCCCCGAGTACCAACTTTCGCTTTCATCAAATGATTTTCGCAGTTATGATCCGCCATCTTGAATTTCCAAATTTTGAGTGAACATTTATAATCAACGACCTCGAAAATCCCCGAGTACCAACTTTCGCTTTTATCAAACGATTTTTGCATTTATGGTCCACCATATTGGATCCGCCATCTTGAATTTCCAAATTTTGAGTGCATATTTGTAATCAGTGACCCCGAAAATCCCCGAGTACGAACTTTCGCTTTCATCAAACGATTTTCGCAGTTATGGTCCGCCATATTGGATCCGCCATCCTGAATTTCCAAATTTTGAGTGCAGATTTGTAATCAGCGACCCCGAAAACCCTCGAGTACAAAGTTTTGAGCTAATTGCACGTAAGGAAAAATGTGTGCTTCAAAGGGTTAAACAATTTTTGTTATAAACAATAGTAAAGATAGTAGGTAAAAAAACATTATTCCGTTTTTTTTCTTTTATTTATAATAACACAGTGCCATATAAAAAAACAAGTAAATTTAATTATTTCGCACACTCCTCACATGTCGTAGTTGAAATACAATGTTCATCACAAATAGGGAACTCGCATACCGAACATAATTTTCGAGTTTTGCGACGTTTTTTAAATTCGCTCTGGAGACAAACATGGCATACACCAGTGATCTTTTTCCTTCCGGTTGAATCGAGCTGTGCCTGAGGTTTCGAAGATTCAGATGCTGTTGGCTGCGCATATGGATTTATAGCTCGACCAAAAAAACTTTCAATCGCCACTTTCGTTGTGAAATGCCTCATGATTTGTGCATTATGCGAACGATTTTCGACGAATGGAGTACACAGCTCTCTGCCGAGTTGCCGATAAAATAATTGTCGTTCATAAGATTTTTTCGAAAGCACTTTATTATTCTCGTAATAAAGAATATATGCTGCAAGGCAGGCGACATCGAGAATATTGTAGTAAAATGCTAGAGGCCACCTTCGAGTTGATCTTTTTGTAGTATATCTACCAAGCATTTTATCCATCGTGTCTACTCCAGCTTTTGACCAGTTATAAAATTCAATAATTTCGGGTTTTTTCTTTGCACCATCATCAATCTTTGCTTCCTGATGCATTGATGATAGCATAATCACTGCCTCTTTTTTTTTTGGCACATAACTGCACATGGTTACTTTTTCATGAAAGCCAAACACAGTGGATAATTCTTCTCGTGTTTTCAATGCAGCCATTGCTGGTGGAATGTACGTCTTATTTTTTTTCAAAGTGCCAACAATTGTTAAATCCCAGGATAGTAAAAATTTTGCCAATGGCAGAGTAGTGAAGTAATTATCCATTGTAATGTTTCTACCGGATCCTTTGTACGGTGCCACCAAGTCTTTGACAACTCTCTCACCAACGTTTTTCTCACGACTGGCACTCGATTGTCCAGTGTAAAGCTGTCCAGTGAGTGGATACGAATTTTCAGCATCACAAATCCACCATACTTTGATTCCATACTTGGCTGGCTTTGATGGAATATACTGAGTGAATTTAGTTCGACCCCGGTATGGGTAAAGTTGCTCGTTGATTGTCAGGTGCTCTGTTGGCTTATAATGTTTTGCTAAATTACTATTGAGCATTGTCCAAATGTCTCGTATTGGAGCAGCTTTATCACTCTCCATGCGCTGAGCACGAGTATTGGCATCATCAAATCGAATAAAACGAATGATGTTCCAGAAGCGAGTGATGCCCATTGCTGCACGATACAATGGATATGAGTACGACTGCCACATATCCTCTGTATTGTCAGTATTCGAGTTGTTGGCGCCAGAGGTTATCAAAATAGCCAGGAATGCATAAAATTCCTGAAGCTCAAGATCTTTCCACACTAGTTGTTTTTTCCCTGGATTTTTTTCATTATATGCTGCATATGTTGAGCTTGCTTTTTTATTCGTATGACGTATAATGATATCAGCCATTTCTGGAGTGAAAAATAATTTGAATGTGTCGAGCTTTGACAGCATGTTGGTGTTCCTATTAGGTCCACATCTCTGTCGCACAATATTACGCCTTGCAACTTGATGTTCACTTGTTGGTGTCTCAGCCCATTGAATACCATCTTTTGCTATCATTCCTGGCCCACTAACTGTCGCTTCTATTTCACTTTCTTCATCTTCATCTTTATCATCTTCGTCAAGTGCATGCTCATCAACTTCTCCTAAAAATATACACAATATACAAAACATAATAAATAATATATCATAATTATTGTCGTACACAATAGAAAATAGAAATGTAAATTACCAGCATCATCACAATCTGAAGCTGCCATCTCACTCTCTGGAAAATATTCATCGTCGTCACTATCCGACACGTGGCCATTATCAGATTCTTCTGCTTCGAATATTTCATCTAAATGTTCTCTTCTCTGAAAACGGATGATTCTATTGGAAAAAGTGGTCAGTTTATTATTTACTATTTTTTTAAATATTGAAAATCTAAAATAATTTACTCGAAAATAAAACAAGGAAATCACGCCTTACTGTCGAAAACTTGATGAATCATCCATCGTATTTATATTCAATGCGATTATTTATTTATAATATTAATAATTTTGTATATTCTTTCTCACTTTCACAATAAATTTTGTACGTTATAATTTTGTTCTTTTCACTACGTTTAGAAAACTTGCTCTAGCATCTGCTCGGATCCAACACGACCTTAAGACTGACGATCGTTCTTCTTCTTCTTAGTGTTAGTGGTGAGGGGGGGGGGGGCGCATCCACCACTCACGTGACTGTGCAGTAGGAAGGTATCTGAGCACCCGATGACCATTGGGGTTTGCTATTGTTATTTCACATTCCACGAAGCCGGCTGATAACCGCTTAGCCACGTGGCGCGCAGTAGGTGGGTACCCGGGTACCCGGTTATTGAACGAATAGTGAAAGTTTGGTTACTGACCGGACGGATAAAATAACGAAATTTCTCGATTGATGTTCGAGGACGTTGCAGGCGTTCTGTTTATACATTTATTTCGTTCCATCCCCTCCCTTAACTCATGAGCCAATAGAATTTTATAACGTCTCCAAGGTCTAATGCGGCAACAGGGCGTTCGGACTCACAAAGATTTCCAGGCGATCCTTTATATTTCGGTAATATTTTGGTACGTTACAGTCAATCGAATTATAAAATACATATTTTTTTTTTTCGGTCCACACATGCTAGAATATCCGTCTGAAGCTCTCAATCGGCCGCTGTGTTGCAGGTAATATTCGGCGCCTTCGATACATCTCTTGTAAAGTGTTGCAAGAGAAAATACTCCTTCCATTTCCAGCGTGTTTGCGAATATTTCGAAAGGCTTTGGTGTTATTAAGGGTATGGGTCAGTCGGTATCACCCCACCGTGAGTACGAGAGATACCTGCAAATTTCGAAAGTGAAATTCTCCGACGCGGTTTGACCGATTATAAAAAGGCCCTATCAGCCCATTTTTGCCATCATCCTACGTGGGCTGACCGAGCTTTTTTGTAATCGGTCAAACCGTATGGAAGAATTTCAACTTCGAAAATTCGAGGTGAGGTTAGGTGACTGATCCATTTTAACACTAGAATATTTACGTCAGATTTTTTCAATAAATTCAAAGTTAACATCACTCCTTCTAGCCAACGACCATACCACGCTGAAAGCACCAGTTCTCGTCCTCAGTTCTCGTCCGTCGTTTGCCGAACGCGGATGTATCCGATATCGAGCTCGCCACAGGCGCTCTACATACCGAATCCGGAATATTCGAAACTTAGTACCGATTGAGACGAGAAAACATAAACAAATTCAAATAATAAAGAAAATATATAGACAAAAAATACTCACATAAAGCTAAAATAAGCAAACAAGACCGTCAAAGTCAAGACCATACCCCGTCCACAGGGGAAGCAAATGGCAGCTTCAGTGATGTTGTGATAATAGACAGAAAACGCAAAAGTGAAATCTCCCCCAATATGAGGTTTAAAAAACAATCAATCGGAGATAATAACATACAGCTGAAAAACAGGTTTGAAATTTTGACAGATAAAACCAGAGATAAAGATGTGCAAATGAACAGAAGTGACACGGATGATGATAATGACAATGAAATAAGTGAAAGTGCTTCGGGAAAAAAGTCAGACAAGATCAAAACGAAAAGACCACCACCAATAGTGGTACATGGCAACATACAGAGTCATGAACAATTTATGAAGAGCCTTAAAGACTTATTACATTCAGAATTCTACGTTAAATATCACGGAGAATTCACCGAAGTCTTTACCAAAACAAGAGACCAACATGAACTCCTTAAAGCGATCCTGTTACAGAAAGACATTAGCTTCCATACATACACCGATAGAATCGAAAAGAGAAAAACTTTTGTAATAAAAGGGCTACATGGAACGACTGATATCGACGGCATCAAAACCGAAATTGAAGAGCAAGACTACAAGGTCATGTCGGTGAACCTCATGAAAAACACCAGGCAAACGAAGCACATGATTGTTATAATGGGTAATACGCAGCTCAGAGAGCTACAACAAAAAATTAAATACTTGAACCACACTAAAATTGAGTGGGAATACTACATTAATAAAAAGAGAATCACGCAGTGCAGGAAATGTCAAGCGTGGGGCCATGCAACAACAAACTGCTACGCCAAACCACTATGCCTGAAATGTGCCTGTAACCACCTAACGAGAGACTGTACGAAGGCTAAGGAAGAACCAGCGAAATGTGCCAACTGTGGAGAGGCTCATCCTGCAAACGCAACAGTATGTAGAGAATACCAACGTCGACTCCAAATGTTGGAAAACCGAAAGAGCGAGCAAAGAAACAGATTTAATTCGAAACCATACACACGAATTACTGATATCCAAGATCGTCAACAGTATCCAAATTTGAAAACAACGACAACATTCGCATCAACAGAAGATGTAAACAGTATAGAGAAAACCAACTATATTCAAGGACCCGGGCACATCACTGTTTACGAAAACAATACTCACCCAAGTAGACACAATTACGCTGCCGTCACAAGGAACAGCGCGGGACAATCCCAAACCACAACAAACTGGCAGAACAGTAGACAAGGAAAGGCCACAGACTTTATAACGCTTACAAACGAAGTAAGAGAATTGAACAAAATATTTGATATCGAAAAAATGCTGAGAACTGTGAGAGAATTAAAAAGACAAATAGAAAGCTGTAAATCTGCTGGAGAACAATTCCAAGTGTTGCTTGAATTTTGTCAAAAGTTAGATGGCTGAATTAAATATTTGCAGCTGGAATGCAAATGGCCTTCGAAATAAAGTAGGAGAACTGATTAATTTTATAAGCGATTTCAACCTAGATATAATAATGATAAACGAAACTAGGCTTACAGATCAAGTACCTCTAAATATAAAAAATTATAAATGCATAAGAAAAGATCAAAATGGCGAAAAAAGAGGTATTGCAATGCTTGTTAGAAAGTCAATTCCGCATAAAGAAATTAAAATGAATAACGATATTTCCTTAGAAAATATATGCATAAAACTCGCATCTAACGTGTACATAATAGCGGTGTATATGAGCCCAAACAAAAGATATCAGACCAAAGACTGGGAACTACTACTAGGAATAGGAGATAAAGTTATAATATCAGGGGATTTAAACGCAAGGCATCCAGCATGGAACAGTCGTCCTACGAATACCAGAGGCAGAATATTATTTAATTATAGTCTTCAAAATAACTGTAATATTCTCTTCCCAGACGAACCGACACACTTCCCCGATAACGGTACAAGCGCTACGACAATAGATATAGTAGTAAACAAGAACGTCCCTCAAATGTCAATTGTTGAGGCGATAAACACTCTCTCCTCTGACCACAATCCAATAAAATTTCGTCTGGGCTCTCAACTCAAACACAACGAAAATAGAAAGGGACTTTATTACGAGAATGCAGACTGGGTCAAATTCAGACAGCTGATAGACCAAAAAATCAAAATCAATAACACGATTCGCTCGATAGAAGAACTGGATAAAGAAATCCAAAAGTTTACGAATAAGATCCAATACTGTACTCAAGAAAGCATTCCCGTAAAAAGTATGAACCTAATAGAAGATCACTTACCAGCTAATATAATTGAAATGATTAAAAACAAAAATAAAATCCGAAGACTATGGCAAACGACAAGAATACCCTTATATAAGATACAATTAAAAAGAAAACAAAATGCAATAAGTTCAGAAATATACAAACATAAAAACAAAAAATGGCATAAACAACTTGAAAAGCTCAATATACACGACAAATCATTATGGAGAATGACAAAAATATTTAAAAAAGAATACTCTACAATTCCCACACTAACAACGAATAATATAGAAGGCGTGACAAACCTAGAGAAAGCAAATATGCTGGCAACACAATTCGAACAGGTTCATGCCCTAGATTTGAAGAACAACTCAGATAAACAAAAAGAAATTGTAACGACAGTGAACCAATATCTGGAGTCTCCAAGCACGCCTAACTGGAATGCATACATTAGCTCGCCTGAAGAAATTCAAAATATTGTTAAAAAACTTCCTTCCAAAAAAGCTCCAGGCATAGATAACATCCAAAATATCATATTTAAGAAGATGACTCGTAAGGCACTCGTTCAACTTACTTACATAATAAATTCGTCAATCAAGTTCAATTATTTCAGCAAACATTGGAAAACTGCTAACATAATTCCCATTTACAAAAGTGGAAAAAACAAGAACGATCCAAGTAGTTACAGGCCAATTAGTTTGCTGCCTACCATGAGCAAGATACTTGAAAAAGTCATCCATAAAAGACTTTCTGCCTTCGAAAAGAAAAATAGCATTATTATAGACAGCCAATTTGGCTTCAGGCAGAAACACAACACAGTCCAGCAACTAGTGAGAATAGTCAATGATATTAGTATAAATTTTAACCTCAACAAAGTTACTGTGATGTTGCTTCTAGATATTGAGAAAGCATTTGATAGAGTATGGATAGACGGTATTATATATAAAATGATTCAAAGCAATTACCCAAATGTATTTATCAAATTCGTATCATCGTACCTAAGAAACAGACATCTCCAAGTAACCATAAATGGTGAAACATCAACAAAACGAAAAATAAAAGCTGGTGTCCCACAAGGCTCCGTTCTTGGGCCGAAACTATTTAATATCTATCTCAACGATATACCGATGTTCTCAAAAACTAAAACTGCTCTATTTGCGGACGACACTGCTCTGTACGCGCATTCGCACAGTGCAATAATAGCATCTAAGCAAATACAAATACATATGAGAATCTTAGAAAAATATTATGAGCAATGGAAAATCTCACTAAATGCGAGCAAAACCGAAGTAATAACTTTCAGCAAAAAGAGCAACAGAAATAATAATATTATCGAACCAATAAAAGTGAACGGCTTTAAAACAACACCTACGACGTGTGTTAAATACCTCGGCATATACCTAGATAACAAATTAACGTACAGAACACATATCGCAAAAGTATTACAAAAAGTATATATGGTACAAAGAAAACTATATCCGCTCCTTTCGAAAAATTCGAGAGTTTCGTACAAAAATAAACTAACTCTATACAAAACAATACTTCGGCCAATATTTATGTATGCTTCGCCAGTGTGGTGTAACGCAGCTACAACGCATGTAAAAAGACTTCAAGTTTTACAAAATAAGTATTTAAGACTGATATTATCTGAAAGCAGATATGCGAGAATCAAAGATATGCACGATAAAACCAACATCATGATGGTAAAAGATTATATTAAACAAACAGCTGAGCGCTTTTACACGAGTAGTCTCAACACAAACCCTCTTACGAAAGACATAAACAAAACAAAGATATACAACCTTCCCTTTAACATGAAACACAAATTGCCATATGGAAACCTAGATATATTCTACGAATGAAATATCTCAAAGAAAATTAATCGTAATGACAAGAAACAGGACCAGGTCTTGTAAATGCTCTCACATCCCGAAAGTTGGTTTTCTTTATATTTTTTTCCAACAGACAATACAAATCACACACACAAAAACGCACATGCGTGAAATGCATCTATTGCAAAGTAAAACGAAAATGTGTAACTACTCTACCAAGAATAGACAAATAATAAACCAACAAGTAGGTGAAACTTATCTCTCGTAAGTGGGTACTACACGTAAGAGATTTCGTTATTGTTATAAAATATATTTTATATGCTAGCGTAAGCTAATGTATGGTATGTAAACAAGAAAACTTAATAAAACAATTACAAAAAAAAAAAAAAAAAGTTCTCGTCCGATCACTGAAGTTAAGCAGCATTGGGCGCGGTCAGTACTTGGATGGGTAACCGCTTGGGAACACCGCGTGCCGTTCGCTCTCATTTTTGCCTACAAATGGGATGGTTTTAAATCGTTTCGAATGGAGTGAAATTGAAGACCTCCATCGTCTTGCGTATTTTTTTTACATTTAACAGTTCGCATTCCCGGCGCGCACACCTCGTCAAAATAGCCAGTCGAGGTCCTACTATGTTACTCCGAAATATAAATTGGAGTCAAGAAACACGGGAGACGGGTATGATTTTTTTTCACCGTAACAAATCGAATCTTTTCCAAATTTTCGAAATATATATACAATAATGTGAGTTTAACTATCTAGTTGGATTATTCCAATAAATTGAAAGCGTCCATCAAAATTCCCAGCCAACGACCATACCCCGCTGAAAGCACCAGTTCTCGTCCGATCACTGAAGTTAAGGAAGAACGATCGCGGTAGTACCTTCAAAAAGTTACGCGCATTACGTATGGACAAAACATGGCGATAGACTAAACGAAACGTGAAAAAATTTTGGGCGTGCTTGTATTCAGACTGCTACAATACACGGAAAAGCGGTCTATACAAACACACGCACACCATAAAATTTCGTTTCTCGTCACGATCGTGCAACGTCGCATTGAGCAGATGACAGTATTCTTTTGGTATTTCTCTATCACTGCTATGAGTACAGCAAAAGGTATCGAAAATGTCGAAACAAGAAAGGTATAATGGCAGATTTATAAAGAATGAAAATTTGACACAAAGTTGAAATTTATCGGGACAATGCGAGAAGGAAAATTAAGAAAGTCTGTCATTGTACTCAAAATTACATTTTAAATGTAGGTTATGCTTGAACTACAATAAACAATAATTATTATTTGAATTAAAAGTTGTTTTTAAACAATACATAAATTTGTATTGCTTAATTAATCATTTATAATTTTATACCAATGACAACGCAACCATACTCAAGTAAAGAAATCCCGTGTGTTTGTATAGCTACACGCACACTGCGACGGTTACAATGTTGCCGGATCATTCCCCCCATTCGCAGCCGGGTAAAAACTCCATAAAAATTTACATCTTCCTACTGTTATATCTCGACTACAAAACGGTCAATCGAAGTATTTTTTTTTTTACTTGTCCGAAAAATATTCATTTAGATCATGCTATTTCTTTATTGAAATCTGTCGAGACGTTTATTTGCTACGATTGAGAACGGCGACAGACTATGTCTACAGCATGCTTCACATATGCGAAACGTGTTAAACGTGCCAACTTTAATGTTAATTATCTCCGGTTCTAAACGGTCAAATATTTCCAAATTTCAGTAGCGGACAGATGCTGCAGTCTGTTTTGAGTTATAAAAATTTCAAGAAAATCTGTCGACGCGTCGATTTGCGATCGTACTTCCTTAAGCAGCATTGGGCGCGGTCAGTACTTGGATGGGTGACCGCTTGGGAATACCGCGTTCCGTTGGCATTTATTTTTGTTTTTGTCATCGGAACTATAATTTTTATTTTCAACTCCCGACTACCTATACATGCAAAAAGAAGGGAGTTTTGCGTTTGTTTAATTTTTACTTGGAAACAACAATTTTACTCGAGTTACGAGTTTGGACAGTGGTGATTAACACAGCGTCAGTGTACACGATGAGAAACCTCCTGATACAGACTGAATGCTCTTTTTTTTCATTGCAAAAATGAAGCATGCCTCTATGTACCTGTAAAATAATCCGTCACTCACCATTTTGATTTTTCTCATTTTTTCATGGAAGTGTTTCACGTAACGCGTCTTGAATCAATACTTCGGTACAGCATAAGATATTCACATTGGCTACTGCGATAAATTTTAAGATATGAGATTGAGATATAATCATTATGGATCTTAATAATGCTTGTGATATATATGAAATAAAATAGTAAAAATTAATAGAACGGAATTTTTCGATATGATAAAAATTTTTATCAACTATTTTTGGTTTCAACTTCATAGAACGAGGTGTTTGTCTAACACAACTTTGATTGTGAACAAAAAGTGAATAAAGGAGGCTACAGTATAACTAATAATTCGAGTTTATACTGTTTACCGTACGGAAAATGTAAATAAAAACTGTTTATAAATAAAATAATTTGAGTAGTCGTATTTTGATTGAAAATGCGACGAATATAATTTACGGAGGATTGGTGTTCATAGATAGTATTTGAAAATGGCTATCATAATTGTACAGAATTTTCGAACGTGCTGCTAGAATTCCATTTTATCTGTAATTTACTTGACAGTATTTATAAACTGAAAAAAAAAAAAAACGATTAAAGCGAAAAAATGATTAAACGAAATATTAGAAATTTTAATGCGATGAGATATCCTTCGTAAAAACAATTTTTGGCCCTAAAAAGGCCCGTTGTATTTTTTTGTTGCAATGAAAAGCTTAAGCTTTCTTCTCAGTTTTCTTGGGCAAGAGTACTGCTTGGATGTTCGGCAAGACGCCTCCTTGAGCAATAGTAACTCCTGACAAAAGTTTGTTCAGTTCCTCGTCGTTACGGATTGCAAATTGAAGATGGTGAGGGATGATCCTGGTTTTCTTGTTGTCACGAGCGGCATTGCCAGCCAACTCAAGAACTTCAGCGGCCAAGTATTCCATCACTGCTGCAAGGTAGACTGGAGCGCCTGCGCCGACACGCTCGGCATAATTTCCTTTGCGAAGACGATGAATTCGACCAACAGGGAACTGGAGTCCGGCCCGATTAGAACGAGTCTTCGATTTTCCCTTTACTTTACCACCTTTGCCGCGTCCAGACATTGAATTGGTTATTAATAGTAAAACTTCACAACAGATCGTGATCGGAGCACGAATAGTGACAAAATTGGTTCAACATGCCTATTTTCCTTTATGACTTGCGACTGGCGAGCCAATCACAGACTAGCTAGCAGCTGATTGGCGCGCTAGTCATAACAATTCGTTTATTCGTAGTAACCCAATGAAATCCCCCCACTATTGCTAAATGCTCTGTGCCAACGTGCGGTTCGCTTACTTACTCTGACGTCCCCTGATTGGTGCGCTGATTGATATTTTTACCCCTACTCTCGGGGTCGAATTAATGCGCCGCTCGGAGTGTTTTCTGATTTATATAACCAACTCTTCAAACGGTCACTCATTCATTTCGCAACTTGCTTCCGGGTATAACTTGGTTGAAGAAGTCATTATCATGCCACCCAAAGCCAGTGGTAAAGCCGTCAAGAAGGCCGGTAAGGCCCAGAAGAATATTACAAAGACTGACAAAAAGAAGAAACGTAAGAGGAAGGAAAGCTACGCAATCTACATCTACAAAGTGCTAAAACAAGTCCATCCCGACACTGGCGTCTCCAGCAAAGCAATGAGCATCATGAATAGTTTTGTTAATGATATTTTCGAACGTATTGCTGCGGAAGCCTCTCGACTTGCTCATTATAACAAGCGTTCCACGATCACGTCTCGGGAAATTCAGACTGCTGTAAGACTCTTGTTGCCTGGTGAACTTGCTAAGCACGCTGTGAGCGAAGGCACCAAAGCTGTCACCAAGTATACAAGCTCCAAGTAATTATTGCTCTCAACCGTATCGGCCCTTTTCAGGGCCAACAAAAAATTTAAACGTAGAACAGTATGTCGATCTAAGATGTATAGCCATTAGAAAATTCAAACTGATGAAAATCAGATAAAATTTGCTTTTAAATCGCATCAATGTTGATGTATTGACGAAATCTTTCGAATGGATTCAAATTAGAATTAATAAAATTGTGCGTTGGGAACTTTAAGGGTAGGGATCAGTCGGATGAGAGCGAGAGAGCTGCAAATTACGAAGTGAACATTTTTTCACACCGTTCGTCCGATCGGAATAAAGTTTCAGCCCAATTTTACGACGTGGGCTGATACTTTTTTTATTCTGGTCGAACAAACGGCGCGGAAAAAATTCACTTTCGAAAATTTGATGTGGGCGAGGTGACTGATCCATACCCTTAACATAAAGTTGGTACGGAAATTTCAATATTTGGAAAATAGCACTTCGTATCCAACTCCGTTGATCTTCTTAGCATTGTGTATTATTTTGGACATTAAACTCGAGTGCTGGGGCATCGCCTTTTTACCCAAATTGACAGTGACCAACATGATTTTACTTAGCCACAATCGCATCTACATCAATTATTCGTCGATGAAAAAAAGCTTTTTGAAACAACTTATATAATCATTCGGATTAGTCCCTGGCTCAGCAATTAAGTATCGGCTGACAGTGAATAATTTTATTACATTGGGGTAAGTGAACATATTTCTCCAATATATAGCGCGAAAAAATACCTTATAGAAGATTAAAATTAAACGTAAGCGACTTGGATATGAAACCATGATTAAAAATAACAAAATCTGCAAGATTAAATGCCTTCTCATAATGTTAATTCACATGTGGATATGCACACCTAATTCATATTTCTAGAGCAGTTCGACCTTTTTACTTGCCTAATCGTGCTGAAAATGTTAACACTACAAAAATATGCTGACCAGAATAATAGTCTAAATTTATGAAAAGATACGATGCAATGAAATAATTTTAAATATATACCATTGCAATAGATCTTTTTGCTAGAGTGGACAACGTTTTGAATGTTTGTGGCCCTGAAAAGGGCCGTGGGTTTGTAGAATTGTCATTTACATAAAGATTCAACAGTCGAAACCGTAGAGAGTGCGGCCTTGGCATTTTAGAGCATAACAACATTCATGGCGGTAACAGTCTTCCTCTTGGCATGTTCAGTGTGCGTGACCGCATCACAAATAACGTTCTCAAGAAATACTTTCAGAACTCTTTCTTCGTATATCAAGCGGAAATACGTTTGGCACCACCTCGACGAGCCAAATGACGAATAGCAGGCTTGATTATTCCCTGGATGTTATCACGAAGAACTTTCCTATGACATTTTTGTCTTCCGTTTCCAATCCCTTCCCTCTCACGCCGCGACCGGCCATTTTTTAGAAGTTAAGGGCTTGTATCAGTTGTATTTGGGAAAATTAAAGGATTTTCGTGATGTTTTTTACCCATGTTAACATCATTTTATTAAAATACACTATACAGTATCAATTACTACATATTTTGAGGTACTTATATAAATGTTTTATGAAAAAAATTTCACTACGGGGGAAAATGGCCGTTGCCCTAAAACACCTTTTTTGAACATCACTCACGGTGAGCATGATATCTCTGAAACGGCTTATCTAAAATCAAAGAAACCAAAAGGATTTCCTTAGTTTAATACTATACGCTTTTCGTGAACGAAGGTTTAGTAAAATTTTTCGGAAATTCGATTTTTGAGGTTCCAAAAATTAGGTTTTTTGACTAAAAAAGATATAAATTTTGGGTCAAATGAAAATTCCTTCGTTCACGAACAAGCGATTATAATTAAAAACAAGCTCGTGAAAGATTCAAATCGATCGGTTCAACTGCTTTCGAGAAATCGTGCTCACCGCAACAGCACTTTTTAAAAAACATGATTTCGAAATAATCGCGTTTAAAGTTTTGAGTCTAGATTTTTCACGGATAAAATTAATTTTTTCAGACTTACATAGAGTCATCTATTTCAGGGCCATAAAGGATCCCTTCTGCGTGTGCAGCAGCTTCTATGATATCGACTTGATCTTGCTTGCTAACCTTTCTGCCCTCTCTAGTGGCTGTTTGCGCGCGCTGCTCGGCGATCGACACGCACTTCTTGTCCTCCTTTGCAACAAACTCATGGGCATGAGGGCCACAGGGTATCCCTAGTGTTTCAAAAATCTTTAAAACTGCAATATTGCCCTCATTGAAAACACAGGCAGATGTGTAAGCTGCAATTTCGACCGGCAGTACTCCTCCAGGTAGATTCTTCGGGCCAATTTTCCAGATGAGTTGATTATAACTCTCATTGTTATTCTGCGTGAATTCGCCCACGCATCTTTCAAGTAATTCTTTCTTCGAAAGGTTTCGTAAATGGGCTTGATAGCTTTCAAAACATCTTCAGGTAGACTGATAATTGTGTACGAATCCAGGTATCTTATTTGTTTTTCACCGACATTATATTTCCATTCTTGGAGACCACTAGAGGGAAAAACCATAACTTTTCCCTAGCCTCGTCGGTGATGTAGTGCCGCTTGACAGAAATTTATATTCGATTATAATATACGGAGAGTTAGGTTAGGAGACTGAGCCTGAAAAATACCAAATTCGAAATCAGCATCACGCTTTGAACATATAAAAATACGAAAGTACTGAAAATATATTGGCAACACTGGGATACTCACGACGCTCGCAGCGTGTCGCAGCATGTCGTAGTTAGAACACCGAACAGCGTACACTGTGTTACACTGTGTCGCTTGTTGGAAACCTTCCTCTCCTGCTCTAAATGTTCGTTGCATAAGTACCGAATGTTGATAAGGTAAATAACGTATGTGCCCTCTAAGACGTGTTGCCGTATTTTCACAGCCTATCATTTTGTATGTTTGATTTTTGAGTAAAATCACGGTTAAAAACATTAATAATTTTATAATGGTGCTGCGAATGCTCGTTTTTGTGATGCCAAGACATAGTCTGATATTTATTTGAACCATTTTTATAGCAGATATAATTGATATACCAAAAAGTGACCGGGAGTTCTCCATAAGGGTAATATTACCAGCAGACGACAGAGCTGTCAATGTACTTGTCCCGAGACTCTACCGAGTCTCTTATTAGCCTACGAAACATGTCGAGTTCTCGATTGTGTTTCTAAAAAACGGTACTGTGGATCGTACTTCAATTGCTGAGGATGATGAATAAAGGAGTTGTATACTGTCAGAAAAAAAGCTCAGCTTAATGTTACCATTTTGAGCTGGCCCCACAATAATCTTAAACATTGTCTTGCGAATGTGTGAATATGTTATGAAAAGGTTTTATAAGCAAATCTATGCAATACTTACCTATTTGACTGTCTTATGAATATAAATTACAAAATTATCCTAAACTCAGAGAGACTTTTTCCTTATCAATTTGAATATTCCTTCAGGCGTGGATTTTTTTCCTATAGATTTGTCGAAAATTTAAATACGTTTATAACTTAGTTACAAAAACCGACCTTCTGGACTAAAGATTAAGATTTTATCAATATTGTGCAAGCAATGTATTCGTTAATTTTTAAGTCTTTATGAATGTCATTTTGTGCATTGTTTGATCAATTGGGATTTCAAAAAATTGCTTAGCCCACGTAGAAAAATAGGCTTCATTTTTTTTTATAAATATCCCGATCAATCGAGCAGTGTGGAAAACTATTACTTTTGATATTGCAAAGCGTTTGAAATTTCTTTCATACTTACGGCAGGTTGAAATTTTAGATCATGTTATCAAACCAAATGATGAAATTTTTTCATGAGGTTAAATTTCATTTCGAACAAGGTTTTTCGGCGCATATATGATTACAACCGCCCAGATAGCAAAACGTACGATTCGGCATAATATAGATATAATATTAGCACGCAATAGTACGGTGTACTCTGATTATATTAGTACCATACGATTACTTGGCTATGTAGGCGCCGTGAAGCTCTAAATTCATGTGCGATCGATGAAAAGAATGAGAATGGTTTAGAAAAAAATCTTCAATATGAAAAAGTTGTTGCGAGAAAAATCGAACATATCTAAAATATGCAAATCCTCGAGTGGGACAAAAATCGAAATAAAAAATATAGCGTATTGTGAAAATGCTTTAGAAAGTTACTCAAAATTTAAAACAGCCATCACCATTGTGGAACATATATATGAAGAATATCATTCCAAGAAAATTTGGATAAAAATGTCTACTCAAAATGTTAATGTGAATCAATCAGATCGTTGCAACGTTAAAATTATTTGTTGGCCCTGAAAAGGGCCGTATTTAAGGAAAAGCTGCGAATTAAGCACGTTCTCCCCGGATGCGACGAGCCAATTGAATATCTTTGGGCATGATGGTAACTCTCTTAGCGTGGATAGCACACAAGTTGGTATCTTCAAACAGACCGACGAGATACGCTTCACTGGCTTCTTGCAGAGCCATCACTGCAGAGCTCTGGAAACGGAGATCAGTTTTGAAATCTTGAGCGATTTCACGAACAAGACGTTGGAAAGGTAGCTTGCGAATGAGAAGTTCAGTGCTCTTTTGGTAGCGACGAATTTCTCGGAGGGCCACAGTTCCAGGTCTATAACGATGAGGCTTCTTAACTCCTCCAGTTGCCGGCGCACTCTTACGAGCGGCTTTTGTTGCCAACTGCTTCCGAGGAGCCTTTCCTCCAGTTGACTTGCGAGCGGTTTGCTTGGTTCGAGCCATTTCGAAATGACAATAATCTTATCGCATCAAAAACTTAGACAGCGAAAAACCGTGAGAATGCCGACGGGTCGTGGATGAGGGCTTTATATAGGGGTATTCCTCCAAGCCTGTTTCGTGTTCATTGGATGATATATTTGGAGTGGGAGAACACCGAACAATCCCCCCTTAGCTAGAATTCCTGTCGGTGCAATAGGTCGGTGGAGAGGGGAGGATATTTCGGCGCCCTCGGCACGATATACTGTACTGCGTGCTAGTCAAATGAGTGCTAAATTTTCACAATTGTTTTATGCCAAGTTTAATACACAATTGAACGTAATGTTAGCGGCTTTATATCACAGCATGTCTTATTAACGTAGAAAAATTTTAAAAACGATATATTTGCGAAATCATCAACTGATAAATGCAAATTTCCATGATGGCACATTTTCATCGGAATTCCTCCAAGAATAATCCGTAATTTTTAACCAATTGCAATGTACCACGTCTTATTTTGTTCCTCAAGAGATCCTTTACGAATTCACCACGTAGATTAAGCTTAATCGTTCTACTGTTGCAACCAATTGTTTATTTAGCGAAAAAATCTTTCATAAACAAATTGCTATAATTTCCAAACAAATAAACTTCGAAAAACTCTACATGGTGAATTCGTAGAAAATCTCTTGAGGAACAAAATATGACGTGGTGCATTAAAATCGGTTAAAAAATACAGATTATTCTTTGAAGTCCCAATGAAAATGTGACATAATGGAAATTTGCCACTATTAGTTAATGATTTCGCAAATGTATCGATATTAATATTTTTCTAGCTTAATTAGACATGTCATCTTACAAATTCACCTTCACTATGTATAATTAGTGCATTAAACTTGGTATAAAAACATTGTTAAGTTTTAGCACTCATTTGACTAACATGCAGTACAGTATTTACCTTACAGCTGGCTCTGGTGAGAGCACACTACACGTTATTAAGCTAGGAAAAAAAAAAACAATAGCTCCACGTATGAAGAAACATTTTTTTTTACTAGCCAGAGTGAATCGCCCAGATTTATATTGGGAAAAAAAAAGTATGAATATTCGTTTTCTACCGTGTCTCCAAATTCAGCTTAGACGTTGCAGTCTACGATTGTTTATCTTTTTTAAAGTTTTACAAAAGCTGCAGGGATGCTCTTAACAACATACGTCTTATGCATAGTAAATTTACATGCAAAAACTAAAACGATGTTTATTTTCACATCCAAAAAGGTGTTTTCCTTTCCACGTTAGAACTGTTTTTAATCACATTATTTGTTGTTTTATACATCATTTTTAAATATTAAATTATAGAAATCGATGTATTGAATTTTCTAAAATTATGACCGTTTTTAAACCTTTTTAAAGAAGACGATTCTTACATATTTTGAACTTGCATTGTATTTTCACTCTTCACATGATCAAAAATTTCTTATTTGATAATATTTCAACTTCAAATGCACAGATGTACTAGAGTCGTTCGTAAGTTCTCGATTCCTAATTTATGTAACGGTTGAAGAAGAATCGAAGGTTGGAAACTGCAATTGCTATTGCGAACAAATTTTTTCAATAGGCGGCAGTCTTTCACGCGAGTACAGAAACTTTCCGGATGAACGTACAGACGTTTGGCGCATGTGTTACATACAAAAACTGTCCGAAAAAAGCGGGTCGTCCTGCTGAAGACCTAGCTTCAATTCTTTTTTTTAAAATTAGGTTCTGTAAATGCTTACAAGAGACGACATATTTCGACATTTAGAGTTAGAGTAGTATATTTTATATCTTAAACTGTTATTCGCAGTGAGCTATGCTATGAAATAGTTTTTATAGTATTTGTTAGCTAATTCAAAAATATAAATAATGTTGAAACAGAGTAACCTCAGTTGGAATATTTGTTGGCCCTAAAAAGGGCCGATTGTTTTATCAAGAGAAGTAATTACGCTTTCTTCTCAGTTTTCTTTGGCAAGAGAACAGCTTGGATGTTCGGTAGAACTCCGCCTTGAGCAATGGTGACGCCCGAAAGTAGTTTGTTCAATTCCTCGTCGTTACGAATGGCCAACTGAAGATGACGAGGGATGATTCTGGTCTTCTTGTTGTCACGAGCGGCATTACCAGCCAACTCAAGAACTTCAGCAGCCAAGTACTCCATCACTGCTGCAAGGTAGACTGGAGCACCCGCGCCAACACGCTCGGCATAATTTCCTTTGCGAAGGAGACGATGAATTCTTCCGACAGGGAACTGAAGTCCAGCTCGGTTCGAACGAGTCTTTGACTTTCCCTTGACTTTTCCACCTTTGCCGCGTCCAGACATGTTAGCTTATTGGGGGAAATTGATGAATTAATCAAGAAGATGTTTCGAGTATGAAACTCGAAGTGCGAATGATGACCGTAACTTGTGAACTTTACAATTTATAGAGTTTCTGTCCCAACTGCCCAGCCAATGAGACGTCTTAATCATAGCCATTCGATTGGACGCTATGCGCACCTTTACTCCCACTTTGCAGCGGAACGCGATTGGTGCGCCAGTGAGTATTTTATCCCCACCACGCGATATTGTCGTCGTCATTAAATATATAACTTCTAAATTCTTATGATACACATTTAACCACCCAAAATGGAAGGCCAGCCCTGACAAAAAAATGGAAGAAAATATTTAACCGTCTTTCTGAAGGTCAAGTAACATTTTAAGAGTATCGAATGATCATTATTTGCTATAATTTCTTTTCTTAACAGCAAATAGCAGGAATAATACGAGTATGTTCAATACGCGAAGATCCGAGGATCCGTCCCTTTCATTCCCAATTGTCCGCCATCTTGATCTTTCTTGCACTCTTGCAACCATCTTCCACTTAAATAATCCAATTTCTTGGAATCAACCTTATGAATTAAGACGAAATAACTATCAGCGAACGTACAATTATGCCAAAACCGAAACGATACGTAAATTTATTTGATAAATGAAACGCTACAAAGCCTCCACAACTTGCGCTTTGCACCTATTTTTTTCGAACTCACGGCAAAGGGCCATCATTGAAACATTACGTAAAATAACCGATAGGTATCATATTTATTCATTTTACGTTGACGTATATATCGTTTGTCGATTTTTCATAATCTCACTTTTGGGCGTTTCATAATGAATTTAACTGATTCTGCCTTGGGGAAAAAAAATATATGAAATATAATTTATTGTATTTCATCTCAAAATACTGCATATCGTGTAAAGATTTTATTTCGTTCGTACAAAATTATTAAAATACTTTTAGTGAATCATAATTGTAACAAATGTCGAAAATCCTAACATTTTTTAAATATTTTGACCTGTCAACGGTCGTACATCTTAAATGTTGGTTGCGCGATAAGAGATTTTCTCACATGTATCGTTTCAAGTGCTTTGATAAATAGGAACTTGAAAATAATTTTGCCACAGTAGTTTGTGATTTTTAAACATTTTTATTCATTATTATTCATATGTGAAACCATACTCGATCCTATAAATAAATTTTAAAAAATCAATAGAAATAAGAATATATTTTTTTAAGTTTTATCATGCAGAAGAATAAATTCGAAAAATATAGAAAAAATATTCAAGCGCTCATGCCTTTTGAAATTTGAAAATCTCATTGCGTGACCATTGATGAGTTAAGAAAAATGTTTTTCAGTGACTGGAACATTTCTCAAACTGTACTTTTGTGAAGTCAACACTTACAAAATTACGTAATGAATTTTTGAACAATCATAATTTAAACAAATTTCAAAAAGTGTAACATTTTTTCGTTTACTTTAGGAATATTTTTTTGAATGATCGGAACATGTCTAAAAGTGGTAATTTTAATAAATTGAACGGTACGGTGTTGATGATTAGAATGTTTTTTAAGCTCTTCAACACTCAATCTTCAACTTCAAACTTTAACACGAACAATGTGCTGCGGTTAAAAAAAAACGATGTTAGAACTTATGAAATATCACTAAAAAGCAGTATTCAGACCCAAGGATAAAAATAAAAAGTGCAGCATAGCCTCGAACCTTGAAATATTAGCGAAACTGAGAATGCAATTCTTGATGAAACTAATTTTTTTTTTCAACGGCTTCGCCGGTCGAAACAGCTATTTTTATATATGAACAGAATTGAAGAAGAAGAAAACATTTTAACCTACAAACGCCGCTGAAAAAATGTGACAATAATCGGGTAATTTTGAATCTTGCGTTGTTAATGTACAAGCGAATTCATTTGGGTTGAAAACCGTTCAATTTTTTTTGACGATCCACAAGAATCGCTTGAGCTTCTTCGAAATTTCAATAAAATTGAAAAATTGAATGAAAACAATTTATCAACAATACGACGAAATTGAAAAAAAGTAAAAAAAAAATCGTTGCACTTCAACGAGTAAGTATTCAGCCGTGGAATCCAACGTTCGACCATTGTTTCTTTTTTTTTAAATCAATGTTTTCCTCATTTAAAACTTGCTAAATGAAAAAAATATAATAAATTTAAAAAATCATACAACAATATCCAAAATTTGGTCTAATAATAAGGGCAATGCTGCAAGGCAAGCATAAATGTTAAAAAATAACACTGTATTGCATTCGTTTTCTCGCATTTAGCGAACTGGTATGCCAGATTGAAGTCGACGAAAGAGGTACAAAATACAATGTGAGAGGCATCAAATCGATTCTGACGTAAAATATAGTTTATTGGTTTTTTGTTTTTCCGGTTTTTAGTCATATAACTTCATTTGTTGTTAACAATTGTGTGTTCGAAAGTAAAGAGTGCTTGGGATGAGTAACGAGAGAGTACAGGTTCACTGCAGTTTTTCTTTGTTCCGTAATCTTTATGGAGTATTTCAAAAACTCAAAATTCGACCAAAGTATCGGGTAAGCTAAAGATAATAATTATTATTGCCCCTGGATATTGTAAATAATTAAAAAAGTAAAATAAACGCAGCATTCGGTACCGAAGGACAGTCTAACGTCCGCCAGTAGTGCCACAAGAAGGGTCGAGTCTCTCTCCATGGTACGCGCTCTGTTATTAGAAGCGGTGGCGCGACGGCAAATCATATTCACAGTTGAACTACATTGTAATATACTCGAAGTTAAACTTTTGAAAATATCGTATTAAACATTTACACAATGGCAGACAAAGCAGTTTCATCGCCCGTTGTAGCAGCTTCAGGAGAATCAGTCCCAGCTTCAACTGGTACACCGAAAAAAGCGTCCGCCGCCAAGTCGACGAAGCCTCGAGCTACGGCGACACACCCAAAGACCGCTGAGATGGTCAACGCCGCTATCATAGCCCTGAAGGAACGTGGTGGATCCTCTCTTCACGCCATTAAGAAATATATGGTGGATACGTACAAAGTTGATGCTGAAAAGCAAGCAATTTTCATAAAGAAGTACCTGAAAATCGCAGTCGCATCTGGTGCTCTTGTCCGGACCAAAGGTAAAGGTGCAGCTGGATCCTTTAAGATTGGCAAGGTCGAAACTGCCAAACCCAAAGCTAAAGCTGCCGCTAAGGCCAAGGCTCGTAAGAAATCACCATCGGCAAAAAAACCTGCTGCAGCCAAGAAACCATCTGGAACTGCTACTAAAAAGGCACCAACGAAGAAAGCCGCTGCTGCTGCCGCCAGCCCTAAGAAAAAGGCATCCAAAGGACCAGCTGCCAAACCACCGAAGCCCAAGACCACTAAGGCTAAACCAACTGCTGCTGCAGCTACTAAATCGCCCGCGAAAAAGTCTAAACCGACTTTGGCCAAAAAGACTAAACCAGTCGCTGCTACACCAAAAAAAGTTGCACCTAAAAAAACCGTTGCCGCTAAAAAGTGAATTTCGTCACTGCTGCGGGATAACAGAACTCGAACGGCCCTTTTCAGGGCCAAAAATTATTTCCAAACGTTGGAACTTTCTGGATTTGCAAACTTTCATTTGTCACAAATAGTAATGAATCCTATTTCAGAAATTGGAAGCGCAAAGATTTTGTCAAGTGAACAAATTATTTTTACACATCGAAGCATATTTAAATACGAATCTGAAAATAGCTTGGAAAACATTTCATGGATCCGCATTTTTTTACACTTGGCAAAATTTATGAAGTTGGTTGATTTTCTATTTTTATTATTTGCTTAAAATCATAAGATTTTAAACATTTTCTTTTTGTCATCGCTCTAATGATAAAAAACTCGTTTCAACAATGATAGATGACTGACGATTAGTCATAAAAGAACATTTTTTGTTTGTTTAGATGTCAAGGCGTTTTATCAGGTTTATTGTAGTTAAGGGTATGGGTCCATCGGTGTCTCGCCACCGTGAGTGCAAGAAAGAAGCTGCAAATTTCGAAAGTGACATTCTTCGACACGGTTTGACCGATTACAAAAAAACCCTGTCAGCCCATTTTTACCGTCGTCCTGCGTGGGCTGACAGAACTTTTTTGTAATCGGTCAAACCGTATCGAAGAATTTTAACTTCGAAAATGGCAGGGTGTCAAGTCGTCACGGGCATACTGTCTACTGTGTTAACTGGATCGCGCAACTCGCCATTGTGTAACTCTCTAAGCGTAGCAAGTCTACCCTGTGTGGAAAGTCCCCAACCGTGTAAACTGGATCTAGCGCGAGCTCTAATCCGTAGTATTTTAATATTTCCCCGACGCTCGCGTATCCCCACTTTCACCGCCTTTCTTAGGTACACGCCGGGCAAGTCGGACTTGCCCGAAAGGCGGTGAAAGTGGGGATACGCGAGCGTCGGGGAAATATCAAAATACTACGGATTAGAGCTCGCGCTAGATCCAGTTTACACGGTTGGGGACTTTCTACACAGGGTAGACTTGCTACGCTTAGAGAGTTACACAATGGCGCGTTGCGCGATCCAGTTGACACAGTAGACAGTAGGCCCGTGACGACTTGACACCCTGCCTCGAAAATTCGAGGTGAGTTTAGGTGACTGATCCATCCTCTTAATCTTTAGAGGGCCGGAATTTGACGAGTTGGAAGTCTATAAAAATTGCCAAAAGTTGTAGTGTATATCCCATATATATCATATACAAAGTACCGATCATGGGTCGCGTCTATATTTAGGTTTTCCAGCCCTTTACATGTTAACGTGTCTCGTAAATAGGCTGTCCTGGTATGTTACCCGCAGGACTGTAGTTACAGATAAGCAAAGTCGCGGCCAATCCACGAGTCGTAACTTTGTTATTGAAACGCACAAGTCCACAGCCTACTTCTGTTGTTTCTGCCCAAACGAACTGGGTATAATGACTGACTATCATCTTGTGTTGCTTCCTGTATTGTTAGAACGACAAATAAACAATATGAAAAACAATGGAAATTAGATAAAACGTAACATTTCAAAGATATAATATCCATATAAGTTGTCAATCAAAAAAACTATTTTATCATGATTTCGGTACATAATATGATAGGAATCTAAACAAATTTGCTTTCATTTACTAACTAGAATCCAAAATAAAAAAAAATTGCAGATGAATTCATAAATGTTTAAAGGAATCACCAAAATGTTATTATAAAAACACTACACAAAATTGTATGAATAATTATCATTCAAGTCTGTTATGGTTGATATTTAACTAATTTTTTTTAATAAACGTAAGTTCTGACTAGTTGTAATTTTTGACAGAAAAATGTGTTAATCCAGAACTGATATTTTTTAAATTACTTAATAATGATAAGTTGTTGTAAAATACCACGATTTATTACTCACCTAAAAGCTTTGACTTCTTGGCTATCGAAATCTTTAACTTCGTTGTACCAATCACTTACGAGATCGGAAAGAATCGCGCGATAAGATTCATATCCTCTATAAGCCATATTTTGTCCGACATGACCATGCTCTACAAAAACAAAGATCATTATTTCCACAACCTTAATATTTTTTTCATTATTATACTGTAACCGATAATAAGAAATATTACCGGTGTGGCGACATATGTCGTGAGCCTCTTCATAACGAAGATGACATTGATTGGCCCAAGCCTGTGCGATCCTTGCAAGCTCGGGATTCCATTTCTATATTTTTCCACACAATCACAGTATTAGAAACATCTTATCAAGGCAAATCTTTCAGAATAAAAAAGTTGTATATTTGTTTTTACCAATGGTCCGAGGTTCCTAGCAGCCGGTTGAGGACCGGGATTTCCACGGTTTTCTTTTCCCATTGCCACTTTAGCTCTGAGCTCATTGTGCTTATCAACAACTTCCTTTATTTCCGCGGCAGTCATACCTGAAGACTTCACCTTGCCGCATGCAGGTCCAGTCATATCAGGCTCAGGCTAAAAAAATCCAGTTTCGTTACTTTTATATTTGGTTCACCGTTTTGTCTAAGGACATGATTTTTTAAATTGTATGTATGAGTAATGCACTGAAAGACCAAGCAGCAAAAGATAATTGGGTACAAGGTTCTAAAAATAAAAGTCTCAAGCTATTTTTTTCCCAATGTAGTGTTATCGAGATATTAATTGAATGACCAGATAGCCTAATTGATTATCGGCAAATCGTATAATAACTTACAAACGGTACGTCGGAGAAAAAAGAGAATAAGGTGTTTTCTAAATAAGGATTTTACAAACTATTCAAAAAAAGTAATTTCCAAAATAAATCATTGATTATTACGACATCGTTCAGTTTTCTCGATAGATCATTTAGTTTGATTTCGTAATAATTATAATATGTAGTATTTCGTAATAATTATAATGTGTAGTGTAAAATATACTGTCGTATTCAAAATTTGCAATAAGTGGATAACCTCAGTAACTTACAGAGAATTGGCATAGAGTGTGAGAGTTCGGCGTTGGACAAGTTTTCAGATTGCAATAATCGGATTTGCTCAATTGACCATTTATAACCATGATGGCTCCACCCAAAATGAGAAAGTAGAAAATGGTCTTCATTTCTCCGTTTTTTCGTCTGTTCGAAAGCTTTTGATTTTGAACTTTAACGAATTCCGATTCACTTGCGACTTTGATAATTTGACTTTGCGACTTGGGTATATATACCCCTGATTATGCTACGATTTTACGCATATTTGATGTATATAAATCTTTCGTATTTAGCAATAACATACACATATACATAAAATAGATGTGTAATATAACATATATCTTTCACGTTCACGAGTTAAAGTTTCTTATCAAAGCGCATGTTTCCCTAAACATATCGACAGCTCCAGTCACGGAAAAGTTTGTCGCATATATCTCCGTCAAGGCCATTTCAATTTATTATTTCAAGGTGTCAAATATTACTAGCAAATAGATTCAGAAAAGTTTTACGATGCAATGTCAAATATTTTTCAACACCGAAATCGAAAATTATTTGATGAACTGAATTCGAAGAATACCATGAGTAATATCGTCGCGTTTTGCTGGATACGTGCACACCATTTTTCGAATCACGCCGCACGTGTTTAATTTTTCTCTTTTCACGACAGTATTTTTTTTTAATTTCATCACAAAACTGTGTTACTTGTCGAATTGAAAAAATATATAAGGAATTGCTTGTAATCCGTAATGATTTTTATAAATAATACAATGTCAATTAGTTGTTGAATTCGTTAAATACAAAACCTCTATATGTAAAAATCTTTAAACGAAAGAATGTTTGTCTGTCTGTAATAAGGTAAATGTTTATAACTCGAAAAACACTAAACCGATTTCAGTGAATCTTTTGAAGGAAGAACGTTTACTACTACGATAGAATTGAGGCTTTATAATATTCTGAAATATTGTTTATTACGTAATTGCAAAAAAAAACTTGAACAATGTGCATAAAAAATGTATATTCGATTTTCGACTAAAATTATTCGCGAAAAATAATAAATTCCCGTTTTATAAAGTAGGTTTATGACGGATGCATTTATAACTACTAATTATCCTCGCTTTTCGGTGATTTTTATTGGTTCGCGCAACGAGACAGTTTCGGGAGCAAATTCACTTTGTCAATATGACGGTCTGGAGCATCTTGGGCATCGGACAAATTCATCTGTCCAGATTGAATTGGAATTCATTCAATGTAAACATACTTCCGACTGTTAAATTTCGCACTTACGAAGTTATCTAATTGGGAATTCATATCATTTGTGCAGTGACGCTATAACATGAGAACGCTTTTACGGTTACAAAGAAAATTTGCAAAGTTCGAAATGCTTTTGAATTCCCCCTAAAAGCTAATGACAATTAATGTGAAATTAATTTTTTTATTTTTTAGAGTGCTCATGAGCTTTTCAGAATTCCTCATTTTAATATTTCAAGACGATAATTTTTACGTGAACTAAATTGTATTTGACTCTATTTTTTTATTTATCGATATTTACAGTTGATTACTTGCCACGTGTTGGTCGTCGCACGTGTGTTTGCATTATAACTTTGCATAACAATTTTGATAAGCTATGCAGCATTTGTCACGGCACTCAATTGTGTTCCATCGCTTGTTTTCGTCCGAGCTGATTCATCGTTTTATTTATGAATGTATACTATAATATTATATTTTGTTTAGAATCGCAAAAGTTGTTTTTAAACTTTGCTAATAAATTTTATTTTCAAAGTTTAGCCATCCTGAAGCCTTTGGATATTTCAAATAAATTTTATATTTGACGTGTCTCTGGATCAATCGATTGATGGTCGTCGTGATATGGAGTATATAATGCGACCATGGCCATCAACCAGTGTTATCGTAATACATACAGGAATTTTTTTCAAATTTTAACCTGGAAATAAAAACTTACAGCTTCCAACAAACACAAAATCCAAAAATAAAATAATGGAACCCCGAACAAAATATAAATAAGCTAGTTAAGTACTTAGGTATAGGAATAACTATATAATATGCATAAATCTTTGTATCACAAATACATGTACCAAAATATAAATAAACGAAGATTTTAAAAGTCAAAAAAAAAAAAGCCAACCAGAGTTATTCTCTGACCGTACAACCAAACGAGATTTTTTGGTCATACACTCTATTCAATTTTGTTATGTCACTTTTAACGTAACCTTTTCTGATTTACGTAGATGAAGAACTCCATTCGGAGCCATCTGATTGATCTTCATCACCTGATAAACCGTTTTTACATCTTTTATTTACTTACAATTTACTTGAAAATTTATATTCGAGAGTTTTGAGGTAGCTAATAGTAGATATAAATTTATAAATAAAAGATTTTTAGATACGACCTTACGATACATTTTGGCAATAATTAAAACTAAATTAATTGGCTGTTAACAAGTTCACAGCTGAAGTAGGTATTTGCAGTCAACGAACATATTATGCTGCAAGCACCAGTTTACGTCCGATCACTGAATATAAGCAGCATTGGGCACGGTCAGCACTTGGATGGGTGACCGTTTGGAACACCACGTGCCCGTTGGTTTCCATTTTTGCCGCTAGTCAATCCGAGTTTTTTTTTTTCTTATTTTTACTCAAAACATTCAGGGCGGATAACGCAAAAGTGCAAAGGAAAACATGATACTTTTTTTTTATTCGCGCGTATTTAATACTTTCAAAAATTTAGAAACGTGGGCAATAATTTAAATTCGAATAATTATGTTGGACTATGTCAATAAATGCAAAGCCGAAGATTGATCCTTCTGCCAACGGGTATACCACGCTGAAAACACCAGTTCTCATTTGGATGCTGGGCGCGCGCTGTATGATATACACGTACGCTGGGAGGTGATATCAATTATTCGACAAATAGAGCGATATATTGAACAAATCAATACCAGAATAAACTAATAACGAAAACCGTAACGATAATGAATTATCAGAAACAATAATCGGGAATATTACACCAAGAACAAAAACGCAACAATCATATCGGGCAAAGATAACCTCAAAAGTCCAAACGAAGCTCAAGGAGAAGGGCCAACACCAGAGAACGTCTTTCGAGATGTTCTCGTCCCGAAAAGAAGAATAATAATGACTAAAAAAATAACATCGAAGAAGCGCAAACAAGAAAGACAAAATACTATCACGATGAAAAACAGGTATGATGTACTTTCGGACGTGGAAAGTGACAATGAAAACTCAGACACGGAGGCGATGGAAACTAACGAAAACGAAGGTACAAAGTCAAATCCAACCACAAAACGAACATCCAGTATTAAAATCAAGAAGCCACTACCTCTTGTAGTACACGATACAGTTGAATCTCATACCAAATTCGTTAAAATACTTAAAGACATTTTGACGGAAAAATTCCACGTCAAATATCACAAGGATTTCGCAGAAGTTTTTACCGACAATCACGCTGAATATGAAAAACTGAAAAATAACTGGCAACGAAACGAATGCCAATTCCATACTTACAGTGACAAAAATACAAAAAAATTTTTATTACACTAGTAATAAAAGGGCTGCATGAAAAGGCAGACGTACAAGAACTCAAAGCTGAACTAGAGTCTCTCAACTACGCAGTGCACAGCATAAACCTTATGAAAAATACCAAACAACCAATGTCATGGTTACGCTGAATGAAAATGCACAATTAAAACAAATCAAGCAACAGGTCCAATACCTCGGTCATACCAAAATCATATGGGGCAACTACATTAAGGGCTTATATACACTTGTGATGGTCGAAAAAGTCGAAAATTTTTTTATTGCATATTCTTTAAGTACAATATCTCAAGAATATTCTCACCAAATTTCATAAAGATCGGAGCATTAGATTCGTAGTTATAGGTATTTCAACCGCACGATGCCCGGCGCGCGCGGCCGCTTGGCCCGCAGCTGCCGCTCGGGCACAATAAGCAGTTTAAACCTCATCGCTCTATTGTATTATTGTATATGTCCTTGAAATTTTTAAATTTCCTTCCTGGGAAAGGGTAAGTTAAGTCTCGGGGGAAAGGGAAAGTTAACAGAAAAAATGATTGACAAGTTAACAGTCTACTACGGTTTGGCAATTCGCAGAAATACAGAATCTGCTGAAAAAATGAAAAATGAAATTTGGGCTATATACTTTCATTATAGTTCGACGGATAAAAATCCACAACACAAAAAATGCCCGCCCGGAGCCGATTCATGGTGTGAGTGGCAGAGAGGTTACGCAGCGCTGCCCAAAAATGAGAAGGCTAAAATAACTTCTTTCAAACACACTTACACTGCTCTTCCTGCCGATGTTTTGAAAGCTATTAAGCCAATTTATGAAGATTGGTCAAAGAAAGAACTCTTAGAAAGATGCATTGGTGGATTTTTACAAAATAATAACGAAAGTTATAATCAACTCATTTGGAAAATTACACCAAAGCATCTTCTCGGCGGAGTAGTACCAGTTCAAATCGCAGCATATGCATCTGCTTGTTTATTTAATGAAGGCAACATCTCTATACTGAAGATTTTAGAAACACTCGGAGTGCCTTGTGGCCCAAACGCCCACGCTTATATCAGTCAAGAGGACGAGTCGCGTGTTATGCTTGCCGAGCAGCAAGCGCAAGCAGCCACAAGAGAAAGAAGAATGGCTCGTAGGCAAAGTCAAATTGATATTTTAGAGGCTGCAATGGATGCAGAAGGATTACTGTATGGCCCTGGAATCGACGACTCCATGTTAGTATGAATAAATTAACTTTAAATGTAAAAGAAACATACTTGAATCTTGAAACGCGATTATCTCAGAATCGTCTTTATTGAAAAACACCTTTGCGGTGGTCACGATTACTAAAAAATTATTAATTCGATCCATACCAAATTTATACCACTTATTTATTATGATAATAGCTAGGGCCTGGACGAAGGATTTTAAATTTTGTTGAAAAAAAAAATTTTTGTAACAAAAAAACCGAAAATTTGGCACTTCAAAAAATGAGTTTTTTTGTTAAAATTGTCGTCATTTTTTTTTAAATCAAAATTTTTACAAATCCTTCGTCCAGGCCCAAGCCAATGCAATATACTGATGAAATCTTTTTCAAATTCTGATTTCAGATGAACCGTTCTCGAGTTATCATGACCACCGCAACTGATGCTCAAAAAAAGGCGCTCTTGGAATACAGCTGGAGTTCCGCTATTTTGAAATATTTCTAAATAAAAAAAATTGTACAAGTACATGAAAATATGTACTAATCGATGTTGTTCACAGTTTTTTGATAAACATTGATTATCCCGTCGAAAAAAAATCAAGAAAATCACATCCTTTCGCCTGCTACAAGTGTATATAAGCCCTTAACAAAAGAAGAAGTACGCAATGTCATAGATGCCAAACCTGGGGACATGCAACAAGCAACTGCTATGTGAAGCCTGCCTGCTTGAAATGCGCAGGAGAACATCTTACAAAGGACTGCATAAAACCAAAAACAACACCAGCGAAACGTGCCAACTGCTGACAGGACCATCCTGCTAATGCCACTTGCTGCGCTGCATACAAGGCACGACTGGAAATAATGGAATCACGAGTCAACATAAAAAATCAAAAACGTATCATGATGTCCGCATCTACAAGAAAATACCAACAAATACCTACGATCACCGATCACAATCAGTTTCCTGCTCTCACCCATCGAGGATCAACAGCGACAGAGACACCGGTCCAAAAATCAGCTGCGGCAAGGCAGCTACAACAAAGCAGATACACAGCGGAGAAGTCTTCGCAGCCACATCAGTTGACTGTGCAGAGGATCCCTTCGCAGCAAGACGACACAAAAGCAAGAGCTTCGTATGGCACAGTAGCTACAAACGGACACCAAAAGATTAATAATTTAGCAGAAGGTAACAACAATTCCAGCAATCTCTCAGAGTTGCTACAATTATCAAGGGAGGTTAAAGAACTAAACAAAATATTTGATGTAAGTAAAATGATAACTGCTGTTCGCACACTTAAAAACCAATTATTACAATGCGATACGGAGGGTGAAAAATTCCAAATATTCCTATGTTTCTGTGATAATCTCAATGGATGATAGGTTGAAAATCTGCAGCTGGAATGCAGAAGGACTGAGAAACAAAGTGGGTGAACTAATAGAATTCTTAGATAGACAAAAAATCGATATACTGTTGATTAACGAAACCAGATATGACAACACATTGAAACTAAAAATAAAAAATTACAAAGTAATCAGAAAGGACAAGAACAGTGCAGCAGGAGGGGTCACCATCCTTATAAAAACTAACATACCCTATAAAGAAGTACAAATAAATGAAGCCTCTCCTATTGAAAATGTATGTATTAAATTAGCAAGTAACGTACACATAATATGCGTATATTGTAGCCCAAACAAAGATTTTATCAACCAAAGCATAGAGACTCTACTTAGCATAGGTAACAAATTATTAATGATTGGAGACTTTAATGCAAGGCACACTACGTGGAACTGCCATGTGAATAACAAAAGAGGAAGAGTATTATTTAGTTACACGCAACGAAATAATTGTACAATATTATTCCCAGACGAACCATCGCACTATCCACATAATGGCATGACACCGACTACAATAGACTTTTGGTAATAAGTAAAAATGTCCATAATGCATCAGATATCGAAAGCTCTTGTCACGTCCCTGTTTTTGAAAATTTAAAGGTTTTGTAATAAACAGAGACGCGACTAGCTCACGCTCTCTATGTCTCTCTCTATCTCATTTATCATGCGTAGCTATACCTCGCCTCGCGAGTGCATGTGCACCTACAGGGTGTCCATGCACTCGCCAGGGTCCGCTTGGCGTGCACGTGTAATTTTTCCCTGCTGTTTGCACTGTCTCTCGTCAAAAGCGTGAGACCGTGATCAAGACAGGACGTGGATTATCGTATTCTGCTGATCGTACATCGTACGATCCGCGGAACGGATCCACGAGATACCATGGGAACGGTTGCCGTCGGGCCGGAGTTTTGCCAACTTGCCAGAAAACCGTGGGATAGATATTCTGTTCCAAAAATGCCGAGCAAGCAACAAACCCCACCGGGACGATAGCTCTTCGAGCTCTCGTCGTTCCTGTGGCGGGTGCGGCTCATTAGTCCCAACTTAGCCACGGTTCACTCCTGGGGTTGGATTAAGGCTCCGTACCGAAGCCATCCTCGCGGCGGTGTAGTAAGACCCGGTTGATCACCAGGCGGACCCGCATAGAGACATAAGTCTTCGGTTCGATAACAACTCGCGCGTTGTCCGAAGTGTACCACCTCGCGACAGAGACGTATTATAAATATTATTTCCAATTATAACTTATTATTTCAAATTTAATCAAAGTTCTCGATACCCTTTCTTTCAAACAGGGATCGCGATTAATCAATACCCGTGTATCTCAAACAAATGGTGAAACTCCGTTTGAATACATTCGTTAGGATGTGCCGTTCGAGTACCAAGTGGTTCCTCGGGGTTTCCCAGGACTTGGGCAAATATTCGTGTCGCGAGCAATCCCGAGGTGGCTGTGACACCACCATCGCGAGTTAGTCAGTCTCCGACTAGGTCACCTTCTTAACATCTAAATTATATTTCAAAGTTCTAAATCTCATTTTATCAGAGTTTCTAAATAAATAGCATTTGTGAATTTCGAATCAAAAGTAAAACTCCATATAATTCCGTTTAACTTAGTTAATTCTCATCAGCGTTGTGAGTGATTCGCGGGGGAAATTGTCCCCGCGTCGTGCGTGCTGGTGTGGACGAGTGACACGCGGGGAGATTGTCCCCGCGCTGTATGCATAACGTGAATGTATGTGTGCGTGTGTGTATCTGTGTATTGTATGCGAATAAACGCACTGTTTTCCTGGATACAGACAAATGTAAGTCTTGGTTCTATTTCGGTTTATCAGTTTTCTTTCTAAAATATACCTAATTTCGACAAATAACAATAAATACCAAATTCTATTATTTTCAAACTAAATACTGTCTCGATCTTAATTATTCTAAATTATCCTAACCGATTTCCCCATTTTCTCACGAGAGTACCGGGCTCGTACGGGACGTACAGGCCCCGTCAATTTATAATTGAATTCAAATCGATTTCATCGTATTTGTTATTTCATTTCATTCTATTAAATCTTATTTTATCCTAATAAACAGACAATTGTAATCCTTCAACTCTATTTCGGTAATACAATAATTGACCCTCGCCTGAAGCCTAGCCCCTTTCACGTTACCTATTCATTTTCTCTCAGATTCTTTCCCCGATTACTTTATTATCTGAATTATTTCTTTTATTTGGTTGTACCCTCCGTACAACCTGGTGGCAGCAATCTATCATTTAATTATTATTTTATTTCACTTTTGATTTTTATTTTCCACGTTACAAAAGTCCCTTCCGGACGTAACACTCTCATGAACTTAGCTCAGATCATAACCCTATTATTTTACACTTATCATCACAACTCAAAACCCAAAACAAAGATACACAATACGATTATGAGAAAGTAGACTGGCCTAGCTTCAGACGTCTACTAAATGACAAAATTAAAATAAATCCTAGCATTACTACTCATGACAATATTGATCAAGAAGTCCAAAGGCTAACTAGCAATATTCAATACTGCATAAAAAAATCAATACCTATTATAAATCACCAACAAGTACAGGATAACCTACCAGACCATATATTAAAAATGATCTCCATACGAAACAAAAAGCGTAAAAAATGGCCAAAAACTAGGCTCGTTAAATATAAAATAGAAGCAAATAATTGCACCAAAGAGATTAGAGCTGAAATTGCAAAATACAGGAATAACATCTGGACTAAAAAGTTGAACGAATTGAACGCGAACGATAACTCTCTATGGCGCATGACAAAAATTTTCAAGAGTGAGTTTTATCCGGTCTCTACCTTGCAGAGCCAAAACACAGAAGCAATAACAGACGAGGAAAAAGCCAATGTGCTTGCAGCTCAGTTTGAAAAAGTACACAGTATCGATCTCGTAAACAACTCAGAAGAACAAAATGAAATAATTGAAAAAGTACAACATTTTCTAAACAATAGTAATGTAGGCGAAGAGTGGTTCAGATACATGACATCTCCTAATGAAATAACCAAAGAAATAGTGAAATTACCGTCAAAAAAAGCACCAGGAATAGATAGAATACAAAATATTATCCTTAAATGTCTGAGCCGCAAAGCCATAGTACAGCTTACATATATAATTAATGCGTGTTTTAAGCTCTCATACTTTCCAGCACAATGGAAAACGGGGAATGTTGTGCCAATCTTAATGCCAGGTAAAAACAAAAACGAACCGAGCAGCTATGGCCCATTAGCCTACTCTCTACCATGGGTAAACTAACAGAAAAGATAATACACCAAAGAAGGAACAAATTTGAAAAACAAAGAAATATCATTATTGACAATCAATTTGGTTTCGGAGAAGGGCACAACACTGTTCAACAGGTAACAAGAATAGCAAATGACTCAATCATTAACTTTAACAAAAATAAGGTCACAGTAATGCTTCTGCTGGATATTGAAAAAGCGTTCGACAGGATGTGGATAGATGGCCTTATATATAAAATGATCCAGAATCAATACCCAGCAACGTTAATAAAATTAACCAATAACTACCTGAGAAACAGACATCTAATAGTAACAGTAAATAGTGCGAAATCGAAAAACAGAAAAATAAGAACCGCGGTGCCACAAGGCTCCGTACTAGGACCTAAACTTTTCAATATATATCTAAACGATATACCACAGTTTCAAAAAAAAGCGGCCAAGTGCGAGTCGGACTCGCGCACGAAGGGTTCCGTACCATTATCTATAAAAACGGCAAAAAATCACGTTTGTTGTATGGGAGCCCCCTTAAATATTTATTTTATTCTGTTTGTTAGCGGCAACAGAAATACATCATCTGTGAAAATTTCAACTGTCTAACTATCACGGTTCATCAGATACAGCCTGGTGACAGACGGACAGACAGACAGACAGACGGACAGCGGAGTCTTAATAATAGGGTCCCGTTTTACCCTTTGGGTACGGAATCCTAAAAACATCAACGGCACTATTTGCTGATGACACGGCCATATATCCGCACTCCTTCGACGCAATAGTAGCAGCTAAACAGATACAAATTCACATAAATATTCTTGAAAAATTCTGCACGCAATGGAAAATATCACTGAATGCAACAAAGACTAAAGTAATCATACTAGCCGAGAAATACAATAACATAAGAATCATACAACCTATTAAAGTTTATGGACATAAAATAAAACCAACAAATACTGTTAGATATTTAGAAGTGCACCTGGACCCCAAACTTACGTTTAAGAACCATATAAATCAAGTCATAAAAAAAGCCTACTCAGTACTCAGAAAACTCTATCCACTAATGGTAAAAAATTCACCCCTATCCCAACACAACAAACTACTAATTTACAAAATGATACTCAGACCAATAGTAATCTATGCGTACCCAATATGGTGCAGTGCAGTACCGACAAATATTAAACCTCTCCAAATATTGCAGAACAAGTGCCTTAGATTAATTCTCTCAGAGAACAGATATGCTAGAATAAGTGACATGCGTGAAACGACCAAATTACCACTTATGCTTAATTACTAAGGAGTTAGGTGAAAAATTCTACCGTAAGCAGCTAAATGGAAATAAGTTCACAAAAAATATCACCGCAATTAGAGAACACAACAGTCCATTCCAAATAAAACATAAATTAACGTACCAAGCGTTACCAATATTGAGAGACCCAAACATAACAGCATAATATCTACAAACATACAAGAAAAAAACTTAATCTTGTACAAAGAAAGTAGGTATATATAGATTTTTTTTACAACAGTTTTCCTATTCACAAGACAAATACCGTAAGCAAACACAATTAACAAATAACGAGTGAACAATAACAATCTATGCGAAACCGTATAATGTACGCACGTGAGACTTAAAAACCACTAAGTTAAGCTTATTAGGTTAAGCAGGGACTAGGCATAAATCAATAATTATGTTTGATCACTTTTATATATTAATACTGTTAATATATTAAGTGTCAGATTACTCCTTATTAATAAAGTTTATAAAAAAAAAAAAAAGTTCTCATTCGATCACTGAAGTTAAGCAGCATTGGGCGCGGACAGTACTTGGATGGGTGACTGCTTGGAAACATCGCGTGTCGTTGACTTTTCATTTTTTCCTCCAGTATCCGATTTATCATTTTTGAAACTTTGAAAAAAAAGAAGCTCTTTGTATGTAGGAAATTTGAATTGCATCATACCTATTTCTTCAATGTAAAAATAGCGTTTTTACATACTATCAGGTATTAGGGAAAACCCATATAGCGAAAGGTACGATTCGGCATAATATAGATATAATATTAGCATGCAGTAGTACGGCGTACTCTAATCATAATAGTATCGTATGGTCACTTGGCTATCTGGAAAGATATTTATTGATTTTTCTCAACTGCTTTCAAATGTTCACTCGGGACGGTTTCTCCACTCGTACCCAGAGACCCTTTACTTCTGCATCTCTCTGATTGGTGCGCTGGTTGGTATGGTTATCCCCACCCTAAGAATGGAAATTATGCGCTGGTCGGAACGGTTGCTTAGATATAAGAGACTCTCCAGCAACGGATCTTCATTATTTCCGCAACTTGCATCTAAGTGGGTCTTGTTATGCCGCCCAAAGCCAGTGGTAAAGCCGTCAAGAAGGCCGGTAAGGCCCAAAAAAACATCACCAAGTCTGACAAGAAGAAGAGACGTAAGAGGAAGGAAAGTTACGCAATCTACATCTACAAAGTGCTGAAGCAAGTCCATCCCGACACTGGAGTCTCCAGTAAAGCTATGAGCATCATGAACAGCTTCGTCAATGATATTTTCGAACGTATCGCTGCGGAAGCTTCTCGACTTGCTCACTACAACAAGCGATCCACCATCACCTCTCGGGAAATCCAGACTGCTGTAAGACTTTTGTTGCCAGGTGAACTCGCTAAGCACGCCGTCAGTGAAGGCACGAAAGCTGTCACCAAGTATACGAGCTCCAAGTAATTGATATTCAGAAACATCAAACGGCCCTTTTTAGGGCCAACAAACATTCACAACGTAGGTGAATCTTCTGTGAGCTTATCGCTATTTTATTTTATAATTCATTACTATCGAATAACAAAATTATTTGTATAATAATTTATATTTTCAACTGTTTGTATTAGAATATCTGCACCAATTGAATATTTTAATTAACGTTATGAATTATGCCGTTTGCATTATATAATTGAATGATTTTTTTCATTAAATCTCAGCCAAATTGTACTTGAAAGGTAGAAAATTGAAATAATCGAAATGGTAAATTACTATGCTTACATATCTAACTCCCGTATCGTTGATAAGACTTGCTCTTTTCAATAGCGCTTCCGCTTTATTAGTTATCTACATAGCCATTCTTTTTTTTTTTTATAATTTTAATTATTACAGTTTATTCATAAATTACGTAATGTTCCATGTGCTATATAATGTAAAAAAATTTGTGGTATTTGTAAGACGGATTGTGGTATTTTGTTTTTGTTTATCGAATTAAGTGTATCGGATACTTTTTTTAAATGAAAATAATTTTTCAGTAAATATGGCGCGGTATGTTGAGGAGTATTACGATAAAAAAATAATCCTGAATTTTGTCGGCCGTAAAAAGAGCAATTTGAATGAGTTCAGATTTGTGGACTTTAGTATTCCTTAGTACTGCTTTGATTAAACGGAATACCATCTTGAACTGAGTGCAATTAAATTAGGATATGTATAGTTCAAAATAATTTATCATCATATTGTAACAGGAAATAACACGCTAATAGAATTTATCTACGTTTAGAGATAATTTTGGCCCTGAAAAGGGCCGTTTATCGATGTTATAAGTGATTGACGAACGTTTAACCACCGAAACCGTAGAGAGTACGGCCTTGGCGTTTCAATGCGTAAACAACATCCATCGCAGTTACGGTCTTCCTCTTGGCGTGTTCGGTGTATGTTACCGCATCACGAATAACGTTTTCAAGAAAGACTTTGAGAACACCACGGGTTTCCTCATAGATGAGTCCAGAGATACGTTTGACACCACCACGACGAGCTAAACGACGGATAGCCGGTTTCGTGATTCCCTGAATATTATCACGAAGAACTTTACGATGGCGCTTCGCTCCTCCCTTTCCCAATCCCTTTCCACCCTTTCCACGTCCAGTCATGGTGTTATTGTGTAAAACAACGAAACTTCTCGGTTGACGTTCAAGCACGAACTGATGCCGTGGTGTTGCAGGCGCTCTATTTATACATTTATTCTGTATTATCCCCTCCCTTCACTCATGAACCAATAGAATTTTATAACGTTTCCAAGGCTTAAAATAAATACTGTACTGCATGCTAGTCAAATGAGTGCTAAAACTTCACAATGTTTTTATACCAAGTTTAATGCACTAATTATACATAGTGAAGGTGAATTTGTAAGATGACATGTTTAATTAACCTAGAAAAATATTAATATCGATACATTTGCGAAACCATTAACTAATAGTGGCAAATTTCCATTATGTCACATTTTCATTGGGACTTTTCAAAGAATAATCTGTATTTTTTAACCGATTTTAATGCACCACGTCGTATTTTGTTCCTCAAGAGATTCTCTACGAATTCACCATGTAGACTTTTTCGAAGTTTATTTGTTTGGAAATTATAGCAATTTGTTTATGTAAGATTTTTTTCGCTAAATAAACAATTGGTTGCAACAGTAGAACGATTAAACTTAGAAGAAATCTACGTGGTGAATTCGTAAAGGATCTCTTGAGGAACAAAATAAGACGTGGTACATTGCAATTGGTTAAAAATTACGGATTATTCTTGGAGGAATTCCGACGAAAATGTGCCATCATGGAAATTTGCATTTATCAGTTGATGATTTCGCAAATCTATCGTTTTTAAAATTTTTCTACGTTAACAAGACACGCTGTGATATAAAGCCGCTAACGTTACGTTCAATTGTGTATTAAACTTGGCATAAAACAATTGTGAAAATTTAGCACTCATTTGACTAGCATGCAGTACAGTATATACCTTAATGGGGCAACAGGGCGTTCGAACTCACAAAGGATTTTCAGGCGATCTCTCATATTTCGGTAATATTTTTGTACGTTACAGTTAATCGAATTATAAAATACATATTTTTTTCTTATCGATCCATACACGCTAGAATATCCCTCTGAAGCTTTCAATTGGACGCTATGTCTCTCGCAGGCAATACTCGGCGCTGTTGATACATCTCTTGTAGAGTGTTACAAGAGAAAAATACTTTTTCCATTTCCAGCGTGTTTGCGAACATTTTGAAAGGCTTTGATGTTATTAACACTTGAATATTTGTCAGGTTTTTTAAATAAATTCAAAGTTAACATCAATTTCCTTAGCCAACGACCATACCACGCTGAAAGCACCAGTTCTCGTCCGATCACTGAAGTTAAACAGCATTGGGCGCGGTCAGTACTTGGATGGGTGACCGCTTGGGAACACCGCGTGCCGTTGGCATTTTTTTCCTTCAAGAAAGCCTCCGAGTTTTTTCCTGTTTTACTTTTACTCAAAAAATAAAGTTTTTAATCACATACAGTGCGGATATCACAGAAGCTGCTAAGGAGAAAATGTTTTTTTCTTATATTTATTTTCGCATATTGAATATTTTCCAAAATTTCGAAACATTCTGACCAAAATTGAAACTAGTATTATTAGCTTGGATTATTTTAATAAATTCTGAAAGCTAAAATCGTATCGTCCAGTCAATGACCTTGTTAGCTGAAAGCATCAGTTTTCGCGAGAATTTCTATGCGATGTGTAAACAAGTTTTACGTGAAAAAAAAATAGGAAGGTCCCAAAAGACTACACCGGGCAACTGCCGCTTTCTTTCGAAACGAGTGTGCAGAAACTTTCTTGAAGCTTACAGAGATGTAATTTTATTACTTCGATACATTTGTAGTGTACGAATTATGTAGCATTTTGCGACATAAAAGTTGGTCGTTTCCGTTGATCTTTACATCATTTCGCGTATATATCACGCAAATATTCGTCGTACAATTAATTGTGAACTTTCTACGAGTATGAATTTCACAGAAGATTGAAAGGGCGCGAAAGGGAATATAAATGTAAACATGCAGAGACTGTTGGCTTTTTGCGAGTAATGTTAAGTAATTACGTAAATATACATTTTAAAAAATCTATTATGCAATGAAATTCTCAGATTCGAGTCTACCGGATAACTTTTAAATAGATTTATGTTTGGGAAGGATTTATGTGTAGATAATTTTATCGGTAATCATTCTGAACTAGCTTCTCATAGAATTTAAAGGAATGTTTTCGCTGCAGTAATTTATCGCTGTTTATTATGTTGCTAAATTTGTTTTGAGCACGTATTTACTGATTAATATTTTTCGTATCAGAAAATTGTCACGTATGAATTAGAAATTAAGATTTGTCTCATTATCGATCGTGCTTGCACATAATTTGTAGACAAACCAAGTTAAAAAATATTGATACGGAAAAAATGTGGAAAACAAGATTGCCATTGTTTCAAACCCTATAAAAGCCGGTTTCTTGGCTTTCAAAAAATCACAATTCCTCGTTCAAACCATTTGAAAGTTTCAAAGTTAACACTTCGCTAAATCTCTCCACCGCGTATTAAAGATGGCGAAATTTCGTTTTTTGATGGTTTTGCTCGTGGTCTTCGCAATCGCCGGAACTATGGCCCGTTCAGATGACGACGCAGTAAGTCCAAATTTATAATCACGATGTATACACGAAAATGGCTTGAATATAACTGTTCCAGAATGAAAAAAAATGTTAAACTGTAGATATACTAAATCACTATCACATGAACATTTAGGAGACAATAATAAGATGGTTATGATTTTTACGAGGATTTGCGTGCTGACAAAGAGAAGATTCAAGTCCAGAATCGTTTTCTTATGGTTATTTTATTAAAACATGCGATAAATTTATACACTTTTAATTGTTTAGGTTTGTTCTAAATTTTATTTATATTTTTGTTCACTGAAAGGAAGCTCCAGCGAAAGATTCTTCGGATAACGGGCCATTGGGCGCTGTAAAGGGAATAATCGGTGACATAAAGGATGCGATTTTAGGCAAACCAGCCGATAAACCTGCGGAAAAAGCGGCAGCTTAATTTCACTTCTAAACTGAAGATAAGCCAATATTAATAGCCGAAACCCAGCATCCTCTTCAAATATTCAAACTCCTTCATTTTTGATTGATTTATGATGACTTATTTGATTGATTGATAATAAACATATCCATTTTAGTAGTAAACTTTGTTGTACTTCTTGTTGTTCTACCATTGCTATCGACTAAGTGATAAAAAAAATGTAAATTGATCAAACATAAATAATTCACGCTCTGAAAACTGTAGGCCCAAAATTTTAAACTGAAAATAAAGCTATACTGAAATTAATTAATAGACAATTTATGAATTTAAATTAATTTTGAATGAAATTAATGAATTTAAAAAAATATTTTAGCAATACTCGTTTTATACACAACGATAATTTCGCTATAAAGAAGCACTGATGGTTGCACAGTTTTGTCCTTAAAATTGACCAAAGTTAAATCGCGATAAATGTCACACAACTATTTCTTTATTTTATGGTCCGTGCAGAAAATTATGAAAAGCGAGAATTGTCAAAAGGGTCATGAATACTCAGAAAATTTAACAAATCCATTTTAAATAGAGAATGTCTAATAATAGCTACGCATTTTATTCAATCAGAAATTTGATAATTATATTAATTCAAGGAAAATTTAGCCCACTCTGACATGTAATGAAAAACGATTTTCGGTTTCAACAACGCTAAGAAGATATAATTAAAACTTCAAACATAAATTATTCAGCAATTCGGGAAATAACATTTTTTCCTTACATGAAATAAATTTTTTGATTTTTCTAAATACACTGTTGTAACTCAGAAGAAAGGAATGAAACGAAGCGTGATATTTAAGTCCTTGTTAATCGTGTGAAGTAGGACGAATCGATAAATTGCAGTTCCAATAGAATTATCATGGTGCATCTCTAAGAATCCATCGGAATTAGACGCGGTTCATCAGTCTGTGTAATCGTCGCTCTCGGCCACCGCCATTATTTGCCAGTCGTGAGAAATTTCCAACCTCAGATATTCGCGTTTGCGCCGTCATAAGAAAATGTTGCAAATTGATTTGCCACATTTTTTTGCTAATCAGTATGTTTATTGCTTGATCAAAGAAATGAGCTATTTATGTAAAATAATAAACGTCGGATTTATTTTATTGTCAGTTTAGCATTGTATTGGCGGCCTGATAGGATTCTCATGGAAATACTGACGGCTGTCTCTCCAATTGCGAATGTTTACTATATCCCATTGTTGAAGGTTTCTAGCAATAAATACTGTATAAGGCAATTTTTTTCTCACAGTGTTTTACTTGGCTCTTACACTCACATCAGAAAATTTGGGAAAACTGCATTTGACAAGTAGTTTTAATTAATTCTTTACATTCTGACAAAAGAAATGCAGACGAGGCTGGCAATATTGGACACCTCTGCGAAAAAAGTTAAAGAATTTGTGTGCTAGACGAATGCATTGTGTTAGAGAAAATTTTCTTTTAATTGTGAGGAAAATGTAAAATCTTTTCAAACTTTCTGACCTTAGTGTACAAAGAATCCACAGTATTAAAGAATACTATGCACTTTATCAGCCATATAGTCTGCAAAAGAAAGTCGAACATAAGTCATGGGAAAGTTTGCGTCTGTGGGTTTGTTTGCCAAATCAATTATCACAAGACAATAAATATAAACACGATACAATACCACATCAAATTCTCATGTTGGACTAAAACTAAACGCATGTGAAAATATGTACACATTAGGATATTTGTTGTTAAAAATTTCTCTTTGGCATTTTTGTGAGTAATAATTGGTCTTAATAAAATTAACTAAAGGAATTTGTAAACCCTCTACGGCAGGAACTATTGGAAAAAGTACCATTAAAAATATAATTTAACAAATTATGAAGTTGCAACAGTTGCCTCCCTAACCCAGTGGAAATCGATCTTTTTGTTCTTTACAAGAGTAACCTCTGTAAAAGGAAAGTGCATACGAGAAAGACACATCGATAAGTGCGAGAAAGCTCTAATGTGGTGGAGCGTGAACGCGAGAAAGACGAATCTTCGCGTGTGAACTTTTACTCTGAAGACAGGTAAACACATCGCGAAGGAACGACGTTAATTTTTAACCAGGGCGTTTACCTGTAGAGGTTTATCTTTCAAGCAAGGGAAACTACGTGTTATCGAGGTGAAAATGTAACCAAATATTCAGGCTCAATGAGTTAAGGATTTCTTATACATATGGTCACGGTTAATAGTTTTATTCCATTGGTTTATTTGAAAAAACAATAATTATTGATATTTTGTGTCAAAAGTTTATATATTACGGTCAAGAAATTTAATAAAAAGTGCAAATATTTAGGTACCTTCAGAAAAAGTAATAAATTAATTGATAACTATCTGATTATCAAATTACCAATTTTTCATTTAAACATAGTACTAATGAATTTTTAGGATTGACAGAAAATCGTCAAACAAAAAGAATTTTTTATAATAAGGAAAATCTTCGATTCTTTACTTCAATTTTTCTTTAGGACGTGAACGAATAACATTTCTAGTGATTGTACATTTTCAAAACTATTTACGCTCTATTAATAGTTGCGTTATCAAAGTTGTATGTTCTTCGTGAAATTTAGGGTGCTCAGCGATGTAAGAAATAAAAGGGAGTACTGGTCGGTCAGCCAGTTGTAGCAGGACATACAGACACACATAATGATCATACAGCGTATCCCCCTACGAACACCTGTGCAGGTGGATGGGTCGCCCCTCTATTCTGGCAATTTCCTGCGCGGTAAGGTCGCTCCGTTTTGTAGTAGCAAGCCCGCACGACTCACCGTTTCACAAGCGCACCTCGCTATGCGTCGTTTTCAATGAAATCCAGCGTTCGCGACATTTAAAATTCAGAAAAAGTGCATTAAATCTTTGGATTAATTTTGAAAAATAAGTAATATATAAAAATTATCTTTAACGATATAAAAAATCGGTTAAGACGAAAAAATAGAACTCAAAATAAAAAAAAGGGATTCGTATGAAAATAAACATGTGTTGAATTTAGCAAATCAGTCAAATAAACAACGACAAATCTGTGACCGCGCCTTTTGTTGTGGTGCAAAATATTCAAATTTTTCGAACACTTGGTTTTTACATGATATCGCAAAATATTAAGTGTTTTATTGGTGAAAGACGGCAGTGACGTTTAACTATTAAGACTCAAGGACATATTTGGAATTTATCATTCTCTACAGGATAACAATCGTCCTATAAATTGATGGACATTACGACGAGGTATTTCCGTGGTACGTTCAAGAATTCCTTCATAAAAATAAAAAAATAAATGTTGAAAAAAATGATTAGGGGTTATTAAAAAAACTGATTGTGTATTGGCGATTTTCGAGATCTTTTAGAGAAGTTTTATACGTATCACAATTTATTGGAATTTAATTTGACTGTTTACAGTTCACTATAAGGCAGGAAAATTTGAAAACAATGTATCCAGTTAAAAAATTACCTTTCGAATAGCTTGAATCCAAACAACTTCAATCTTTCCTTCCTATTATTAACCATCCGAGAAGATTCGATATTAATTTTTTTTTTCAAATTTTATTCTAATTATTCCTTAATGATATTAACTGGAAATTTGAATATTTTGGATACTCAGCCAATTATATTTGGCAATAAATAAAGCGATCATCGTATTGGCTTATATATCTTATTATATTTTGATTCAACTCGCCCTTTTATAGGATGAACAATGCCTAGTTAGTCTCGGTCTGATTGTATCCAGACAGGCTACTTCGATCTTCGTAAACTCCATTTTTCTTCTCTGGCTTATCAACTGCTTAGATTATAGACTAACTCGAGCTTGGAATATATTACGTAATTTCAAAAATTCCGTTATTTCTTCATCCCTGTTGTTATGTTTTGATTATTTTCATTACGATTTCTTTTACGTGCTGGTTTTCTGAGTTATTTTTATTATCAAAAACCTGAAATTAACAAAATCTAAACCTAAAACTAAAAAAATATAAAAATGTAGCTGATTTTTTGTACAGATCGATACAGTTGCGGATAAGAATAGAGAGTTGTTAACAATATATTAAGAGGCATCTGAAAAATTGAAAAAATTAGTATTACATAAATACAAACTAAAGTATTATAGTTGTAAAATCTAAATCATCATTTTTTAGTCATTAGTATATATTAGTTAACGGGAGAAACCAGTTTAGGAGGCCGAAATTTTTGTGTTTTTCGTGAATTTTTTTAACAGGGAAGGAATAATCAGAATTTGTTTAAACTTGGAGGATATTTAATTCATGTTTTGAAGTACACTTTGTAATTTTTTCAAGCCATTTCCGCCGGAAATAGTGGAGTTAGAAGCTGCTGTCCATGAACGATCGCCATCCGAGTTTTTGCTGGTGGGCATTCCTGAAGTCACAATTTATATCTGTAATCATTACAATTTTCTTTTTTCGTTAACAACATATTTCCTAAGAATATGAACCTAATTGTGATCAAAAAAGTTGAAAATTGCATGTTTTTGAGGTGTTTGAACACAATGTCATGTTTTTATACCATGTTTTTTCACCTTTTTTGCATTAAAAAAAATATTTTTAATAATCATATCATCCCAGAGTTAGGTTCATATAGATTGTAATTGAATAAAGAATATTAATACAAATTTTCTGAACGATTGGTCAATAACTTTTTGAGCTAGAATGCCCATCAGTTGAAAAAAAGTCGTCCATGGACAGCAGCTTCTAACTCCACTATTTCCGGCGGAAATGACTTGAAAAAATTACAAAGTGTACTTCAAAATATGAATAAAATATCCTCCAAGTTTAAACAAATTCTGATTTTTCCTTCCCTGTTAAAAAAAATTCATGAAAAACACCAAAATGTCGGCCTTCTAAACTGGTTTCTCCCGTTGAATAATATTAAATATTCACAGTTAATGTAAAGTTTTTAAAACTAAAATTAATCTTGCGTCGAGACAGAATAACCTCAGTAAAAAAATTTGGTATTTTTGTGAATATTTTTTTGAAATTAAATAAAAGACCATACATATCCAACTTGTAATTGTTTTGTACACACTGATGAACTTTCTAAATTTGCGTTGTCAAATTTGACTAAAAAAATTACGTTATCCGGGGTTCTTATATTATATAAGATGTCGACTTTTTTTATAACGTTAATGCTAACGATATATCTACATTTTAACCGTACACGTAAGATTTAAATTATGCAGAAAATTAGGGACCATTCAAATTAATATTTTCATTGCTTCCTCATTGGTCCATGTTATATTCGGGTCACAAATTTCTATAACAGGAAGTAAATATTACAATGTTGATCTTTTTGTTATCGAATTTTGTAATTTAATATTTTGATTTTCAAACTTGGGAATAATTTATTTCTGAATGTCTGGAGTGCGAATTCGATCGTACATAATCCAGCCCCTGAATTGCCTCTCTGATCTTTTGTTACATCCAATGTTAGAAAGAACTCTATCAATGACAATATCACAGAAAAACTAATAAATCGACAGAGTTTAAAAATATTAATTAGGTGAACGATGAACTTTTGACCCTTTTTCTAAGTTTCAAAGATTCCGATTCATTTTTAAGCTTTTGAGAATATGAAAATTTACCGATATCGCTTTCACGAAACGCATGTTTTGTTGAAAAAAAAAACATCATAACACGACAGCATAAAAAATTATTGAAAATTTTCAGAATAATCTAGTGTGTTCGTTTGATTTTCAAATATTCTATGTTGAAAAATATACGCTGCACGAGTCCTGAAGCTTCTGAATAATTTAATAAATACGCCGCTTCGAATTTCCACGTGCACTACTCACCACACATTGCAGTGCCCCCACTTCCGTTTACTTCCCCCTTTCACTCGTGCAAGAACTACTTTAACGATACGGCACTCATTATTTGATTCCTTTGAAAAGGAAGAATCTTCTTTTTTGAAGACCGACACAAACGTGAAAAAACGCTGTATAATTTCGTTACACTGCGAACGGTCGTTGTGGGATTACAAATATATCGATTTTTCAAGTTTTCAAATAAACCGATCATGAATTTTTGTACAAAAGCTTTTTTGAATTTCCACCCTAATACAGTGATGTTCAAAATCACGCAATATATCGAAATTTGTAAACATTTCGTGAAAATATTCAATTGAAACAAATCTTTTTTAAGAATACATAAAACGTAACGAAAAAGCTTTTCAATTGAAAATTGGAAGTACTTCCAATTTTCAGTTAAACATCGAAGAATATCAACGATAGAAGAGACTCCATCGAAATTTCATAACAAAGATATTACAAAATTAATAAAAAATAGTAAAAAAAAACGTGTTCAACGACAATTTAGACAAATTGTTTTCTACCTGCATAAAATCAGTTCGTTTATTGAACGTTTTTAAATGGAAAATCAGTTAAAACCATAAGCGGGCGGGCGGGCGTATAATTTAAAAAATATACTTATCTCGCTTCAATTCCGAGAATCTTAATGAATTCGTTTTTCAAAAAATGTGAAGAATTCTGTTGTAAGTGACAAAAAATTAATAATTCTGGCAATTTATTTAAAGTAATAGCTATTATTATTGAAAATTATTTTTTTTTCGTATCTCCAATATGGGCAAGTTTTTTCATATTTTTCTCGTATCTCGTAACATTTAAATTCTGATCGATTAATTATCTTGGCTGAGTATTTTTTGTTCATACACTTTGTTAACAACATTTTTACGTTATAATTATTGAATAAAATTTTTAGCAACTAACGTACGCGTAAAACATGCTTAAAAAGCGAATTGAAATACGTCGGTGAGCGCTAAAACAGGATTTACTGGATTTGAACGTCCGCGTTTGTTCCGCTTTCTACAATGAAAGTGCCGAATACTTTACCCAAACAAATATAGTTAACGTAGTTTGAACTAGCTATTAATAATCAAAAAATTATTTCTACAACTGGAAAATTCATTTTTCGAGATATGAGCAAAAAATACAAGATAATTAGCTCTTGAATGATAAATAAATTGAAATATATGGTTTTACATGCTGCAATAATTATCTACAATATTTTTCTTATAACATTTAATCTATCGAACATTTAAAACCTCGTTTTTTTGTGCTGGGACGATGAAGATGAATCGGGGACGATGAATTAACCCTAATTATCCGTGATTAACCCGACAAAACTATATTCGTAATAATAAAGTTTCTCTGCATGCTTTCTAGTCAGACGTCGCACATATTAATCCTATTTGCTAATATATCGTTATGGCCATAAAATAAAACGCCAAGCAGTGAGTGAAAAATGCGCTGTTTTTTTCCAGCCTTTTCATAATAAACAATGAGTCATTATTATGTTCGGAATATTTCCTTTTCGCATATTTCTTTTTCGAGCGAATGTAAATGTTGGTTCATCATGTAAAAACTTTTCACTCAATGAAAGTTTCGAGTGCATTTTGAACAAACTTTGGGAAGAGGTAAATTATAAAATTATTACAAAATCAGAAAATTCAACAAAAATTCAATTTTCTTTACTTTAAATTTTACTTTGAAAAACATAAAAAAACAGGTGTCACTCAAACACGATGATCCATTTCATAAATTAGAAAACTTTCTTAGTTATGTATTTTTCTGTAAAGATTTTTGTTAAGCTTTAGTATGATATTTTGTGACTTTGTTTTGGATATTATATACTTACGAATGTGAATGCGTACGAATTTATGTTGAAAACGATGTTACAGATGTTTTGGGCAATGCTTGAAACGGTCGGTGGAGATCTTGGATTAACATGGTTGACATCATTTTAAAACTTATACCTCTTGTCTGTTGGCTTATACATCGGAACTCGGGGCATGGTAAGTTATCAACAAAAGTGCATGTTCTGACAAAAATATATTTGTATTGATTTTAAAACTATCACTTGATTTTATCATTTAAAAATTTAAATATATGTTCTTCGGCTAAAAACAGACGGTTGCAAATTACCAACTAAATAAAATTAGTGATTATATCTTGTAAAAAAAAAGCTGAAAACAAATTTCCGTTACTTGTAAAATATCGTCGTATTTGTGGAGAGCTGAGAAATCTTTGAAAACTTTGACTTCTTGATGGAACGAAACGCAATCTTTTTTGCGGCGGTTCTTTATTATTTTTATTTACTCGTGACACAACAATATGGAAAATTCATTTAAGTTGCCCCTTTCCGCGATTACGTCTTTACGAGGTTTACTACAGTTCACTGCCGGTATCGGTAACAGCTTTTCAATCTAATGTAATATTTCAGCTGAGACAGCCGTAAAAACAGAAATAACTCATTTTTTACGTTGTATTGTTAGCAGCGCTGGCAAATTAAAACTACTGGTAATTGTTGAGTTCAGCTTGACTCGTTTCCATAATGAATTAAATCTTTCCTTGAATGTACTCATCGATTTGTCGAATCTCTTTAACGGACAACACCACTGTGACCCCCTATTTTTTTCACATTTTTCAAGAATTTTTTTTTGTGGGAAAAAAAGAGATATTCGAAAAATTTTTTTTGGGTTTTGTTCCTTGTTTATTAATGTATCAAAAAACATTTTTTTCACATTTTTCACGCCGCATGGTGGCGCTGGGGAAGCTCTCGCGTCATCTCCGCAGTGGTTCGCGGCACGCAGCAGAACTCTCTTCAACGTCGATCTGAAAAAAAAAATACCGAGTGTTTTCGTTAATAATATGATATTTTGAAAAGAAGTACATAGGGATTTAGAAAAATATTGATTTTTAAAAAATAGGCACGATTTAAATAAATTTTTACTGTATCAATAAAATACTTTTATTGATACAGTAAAAATTTGAAGTCGATCGGATAAAAATTGCTCGAGTTCTACTGCGTGCCGCACTCAAAAAAGTGGTTTTGAGAAAAACGCGTTCAAAGTTGGGACCCCGAGCGTCGCGGACCGCTGCACCGCTCCACAAAATATTCAATATCTACGAAAATAATTATTTTTTCGACCTGGGTCCAACGGCATTTCAATCTTAAAAGTATTTTAGATTTTTTAAAATGGTTGTCAAAAAATCGATTTTTTGAAGCCGTCACAGTGGTATTGTCCGTTAACCTAAAAGACTGATTTTTTTTCCAAGAGCAAAGCAGACATATTTTTATCAATTACCTCAAATGTAGCTCGTACATTCTCGGCTGCGTCGGATAATTGCTCCTAAGACCATTTTTTGAGTTTTTGTATATGATTAAGATGAAAAAAAATAAATATTCCTCTCAGACCATGATTTTCAGTCGGCAGCGCGTGCCAACTCGCGCGTAGAAGTATAGCAGCTAATGGGAAACCACAAAAATAATGTTTCCGCGCAAACAGAGGTGGTTCAAAATTTTCGAGTAAGTTTCTGAGTCATGGCAACATTTCTTGACGCTGGTCACTGCGACTGGAAACTTCAAGCAGCGTATATATTTCGGGAAAGTTTGCTGATAGAAAAAAGTGAAATACGAGAGCAGTGAATAGTGGCCAGCCAATGTTGCCTGTGGACGCGGTTCGACCGGAACTTCGCTCCACGGAAGCGCGCATACTTTTGCCCCCTCTTCAGAGACATGCGTACCTACCAGAAAAAATTCAGGGTGTCTCAAAATTCGTGCTCGCACAGCCCAAGTATCGCGAAATTCCAAAGAAAAAGCTTTTCACAAATTTTCATCTATATAACACACTATTCATGACCATTTGATTACTTTGTAGTCAGAGCTGATTAGTGGCGATGGGGAAAAGTTACAGCCGCTTTTGCCACAGCTAATAAGTTTAAGTTTAACGGTTTTGCGCTGACCAGTATCATTTTTCTATATCTGCACTGGCTGGCTTACGATCTCATTGATGGTACGTTAGAAACACCCAGAAAAAATTTCTATTTAGATCTACTACGATTGTTTATTCAAATTTTTTTAATTTGAATTAACAAAATTTCTATTCGCTTCAGCTAGAAAACTTTATTTAAATCAAATAGATAATGCTATTTCTGTCCGCTTATTCGAGTACCCACGTTAAAGCTTCGCGCTGCGGTCACCACGTGGCGCAAAGCTCGAGGCATTTCTCACATATGAATTGCGCTCTGATACATAAATTGCGGGAACCAAAGTAGTATTATTATTCTCACTGACTGTCTAGGAAGACGAACGTGAATTTTTGTACATACCCAGGATCGCAGACCCATAGAAATATTATTTAATAATATTATAATTGAATATAGTATAAATAATATTATAAATATTGTAAATGATAATATAAATATTATTTTTATTTCAACTTCATATACGTTTAATTTTTAAGATAAAAATATGTCCGATTTTAATATATATATTAAATTTTTCATTAATCAAGAATATAAAAATGTGATAAAAAAAATAATTTCTTAACGTTAAATAGACTTCTATTTGGCCATGAGATAAGGAAAAAAAATTATTGCATTTAACTAGATCCTAGTTGAATCAACTAGATGTTTTTTCTGGGTGCAAAGACTTTTGTTCGGAATGCTGCGATTTGTTACGCTCAGAAAACTTTTTCGCGACTTGTAGGGCACTCGGTATATCAGTATGGTAGATTCACGTGTTTACTATGCATGCATAAGTTGTCGAGCGTTCCATTTATTGTCTTTTGCAAATAGAGAGTTCTATGTGCAATAACAGTCTACGAGTTGTCAAAAAAATGGCTTGAAATGGTTTACATCCACGTTTTTCCAGCACAACCCTTACATATTATTTAGCAATGCAGTGCGTTTTGCACATAACAATAAAAAAATGAGTAAGGGAGAAGGGGTAGAAAGTCAAGGTCACCTTGGCAATCAGAGTGAACAAAAGATTCTTTTCAACAATGAAACAGGGTTATGCCGAACGAGGTTTTGCACCTGTTCTTAACCATGCGGAACATTTTTCTTTACTTCGTGCGTGTCTTTTTTAAACAGCATTATGTTTTACGGTATTCGGCATCAAAATTAATAAAATATATCTTATTTACTTCTTCATATTCAACAACATGACGCAGATCTGCGTAGTTTTCTTTACGTATTTTTACGTCAGCAGATCATAGACGTTCATTGAGTTTTATCAACCGGGATTGAACGAATGTAAACATTGACTTACAGAAATCCATATTTAAGTCCTTTTTTAGAGACAACGGTTTTTTTTTATTACTAAATTATCGTATTAAGGAAATATTCTGAAATGTCTTCAAATATTTCTTACGTTAGGGCTCATTTTAATCGCGGCTAATAATCACGTTTTATCAAATATCGACTACGTTACGATCCATCGATTTTAATGCTTAAAAAGTTTTCTATGTAGTGATCTCGCATTTCAATGAACCCAAAACGTTGAAAATAACAGCTTTAGATGATCGATGATGGTATGAAATAAAAAATTAACACAAGTCCGATCATTTCCCACTTACGTCCTTTTGATGACGAGCTAGCCAAAAGTGAAATAAAGCGGAGCGGATATTGCGGTTTCTTAAAGATAGCAGGTGATGAGAGGGCAGGTGTAATTGAAGACTATTCATTGATCCTTGAAAATGTGCACGGATACAGATCGTTGACACTTCAGATAAAAAATTCTCACGGTTCTACTTTCCGTGATCTTTGTGCTTCAACAGACAATGCCTTACATCTCGCTCGCTGAAAGGACCAAACGGGTTTACACGGAAGAACATCGAATCGCAGGAATTTTGCTGGACTTAGGCTGTGTATTGTGCGAAAAATATTGAGACCTATTGCGGCCACCGAATTGTACTTGTTGAATAAAAAAACGATCAAATCAAAACATATTTTGTCTCAATAATTAGAAAGGAGATGAATTATGATAAATTCAACAATATTTATTTACTCAACTTGGGTAAAACGTCGAATACACCATCATCGATTATTTCTCAATTGAAATAAACAAAATATTTTCCCTTAACAAGAGACGCGGTAGCGGCTCGACGCCAAGTATTAAAAAAAAAAGCCAGCACGAGCCCTGCTGCACTCTTATATACTAAAATATGACTATATACACTACTGGAAACAATTAAAGGAACAAGAAATTTCCGTCAATTTGTCTCCAATTTCTGAAAGGCTGCATCTCAGTGAAAAATAGTCATATCACGATAAATAAAAAAGCATTTTAAAGTTTTATTCTTTGACTTTGAAGATCTTGGACCATTTTTTACTCACAGATTACGGTTGCTGAGGAATTTCATGAAATACCTCGAGGACAAAAATTTGCAATTTTTTTTTCTTTACGATTGTGCAGACTTGGAAAAATTTTTTTAACTCAAATCAATGCAAGCATCGGATAGCTTGTTCATTTACCTTCAATTTTATTTTTTAGGAGTCTCCATACGATTTTTTTTTCGGAGTTATCGATGGTTGAATAAAAAAAGACAATTTCGTATTCAATCATCGATATCTCAGCGAAAAATCATCGCACAGTAATTCCGAGAACGGTTTTGAAAACTTGAATGAACGCACTATAAAAAACTTACGCTATTTTTGTGGAAATTTCTATTGTTCCATTCTTGATATTCATTTGAAAAAAAGGTGAGAAAATGGCTTTTTACAGCTGTTCAGAAAATCTACTGCTAATTTATAAATATCAATGAAAACACTCATGTGGAGCATAACTTTTACAGCTCGATGTATCCACAATAATCCTATAAATTTGCAAGTTGATTTGGCGAACCGTTTTTCTGCCCCGAGTGATCAGTTTTGCAAAAAATTAAAGGAACACGATTACTGGGCCTGAAAATGACACAAGCACTATTAAAATGAAAAAGACGACTTTCCATCGACTTTTTCTACAATTTCACATCAAATATCGCCCAAATTTGAAAAACGATGAAAGAAAAAAAATCCAAAATTTGCAAAAAATTTCAATTTTTTTTTACGTTTCCATACATTCGAAAATGCACGTTTGGCCGGTTTTTGATACGGTATTAGGTCTTGTTGACTTGTTGTCCCTACCGCCAGCATTTGCGTTACCCAAAGCGTACCGTGGGGGAACATGTCAAACAATTGCTCAATCATCCTGACGAAATGTGACACACACACACACACACACACGCGCGCGCGCGCGCGCGCACGCACGCACGCACGCACGCACGCACGCACGCATGCACGCACTCACGCACGCATGCACGCACGCTCGCACGCTCGACGCACGCACGCACGCACGCACGCGCGCGCGCGCGCACGCGAAGCGTAAATCCGACGGTGCAACCTCCTCGTGGTACGCTTTGGGTAACGTAAATGCCGGCGGTAGGGACAACGAGACCTAATATCGTATCAAAAACCAGCCAAACGTGCATTTTCGAATGTATGGAAACTTGAAAAAAAAATTGAAATTTTTTGAAAATTTTGGATTTTTTTTTCTTCCGTCGTTTTTCAAATTTGGGCGATATTTGATGTGAAATTTTAGAAAAAGTCGATGAAAAGTCGTCTTTTTCATTTTAATAGTGCTTGTGTCATTTTCAGGCCCAGTAATCGTGTTCCTTTAATTTTTTGCAAAACTTTGATCACTCGGGGCAGAAAAACGGTTCGCCCAATCAACTTGCAAATTTATAGGATTATTGTGGATACATCGAGCTTGTAAAAGTTATACTCCACATGAGTGTTTCCATTGATATTTATAAATTAGCAGTAGATTTTCTGAACAGCTGTAAAAAGCCATTTTTTCACCTTTTTTTTAAATGAATATCAAGAATGGAATAATAGAAATTTCCTCAAAAATAGGGTGAGCTTTTTATAGTGCGTTCATTCAAGTTTTCGAAACCGTCCTCGGAATTACTGTGCGATGATTTTTCGCTGAGATATCGATGATTGAATACGAAATTGTCTTTTTTTATTCAACCATCGATATCTCTGAAAAAAAAAATCGTACGGATACTCCTAAAAAACGAAATTCAAGGTAAATGAACAAGCTACTCGACGCTTGCATTGATTTGAGTTGAAAAAATTTTTCCAAGTCTGTGCACAATCGTAAAGAAAAAAAAAAAATTGCAAATTTTTTCCCTCGAGGTATTTCATGAAATTCCTTAGTAACCGTAATCTGTGAGTTGAGAATGGTCCGAGATCTTTAAAATCAAAAAATGAAGCTTTAAAATGCTTTTTCATTTATCGTGATATGACTATTTTTCACCGAGATACAGCCTTTCAAAAATTGGGGAAAAATTGGCGGAAATTTCTTGTTCTTTTAATTGTTTTCAGTAGTGTATATAAAAAATAATTTCGGACTTTCCTTTTTTTTCAAACCGCTCTTACGGAGGAATGGGCTGAGTAAAAAATCTGATTCTAGAGGACCATTTTTTATTGATTTTCCCCTTTTTAGTTATACGGGACCGACGATGTTTCTTGGAAAATGGTGCAACAGCGTCCCACCTTTTCGTCAGCGAAGACCTTGCAGTCGGCGACACCATTGGTATCCTCGGAGTACTTGGTAATCCAGGACCAAACGGGGACATTGATTTGAGGCTCCAGGAACATGATAGTCCGGTGACGATTGCACCTCATTCCAAGAACTTGAGCCTTTCAAGACCCTTGGATAAAGAAGGAGTCGATGGGCCTGCCAGCGTTCTTGTTAACGTCATTTGTGAACGAAAGCGCACATTGGATCCGGTAATAATTTTTTTTTCATTGCGTTTCCTTTTCAGTGGGGATGCGGTTGAGCCATTAGTTAAATAAATGTTCGATATTTTTTTTAGTTAATCTCCTATACAACGTGTTAACACTGTCTTCATTCCGATTTTCAGGGTTTCGTGATCCCAGTAAATATACGAGTAACAGATGCTAATGACAACGCACCCCAGTTCGTAAATGCTCCTTACGTGCTCAACATTTCTGAAGTAAGAGTATCGCACAAGCTAATTATTGTTAACCTTAAATGAAATATCTATTAGAATCCAAAGTATTTTTTACACTTTTATTATTTTATTAGTAATCGTTAGAAACTCGCTAACGATTTTTCTCTTCTAAATATAACGGACTGCAATAGTTCTCACCATTTCGAGTATGCTTTCAGTGACTTCTTTCTCTCATAAAAATTTATATCACCCGTTCAATAGGAAGCTGGAGTAAAAGTAGTTTTAGTCTGAACGAAAAATGAAATTTGTTTCTTAAGGTGACCGTCATTGGAACGAGGGTATTACAAGGAGTGAGAGCAGTGGATGCCGATCAACCTGGTGCATATTCAACGGTTCAATACTCCGTTTTACCAGGCTCTAATTCGGTGAATAATAAAACGTTTTCTAGTGTGTTTTTTCACATCTAACGAAGCACGAACTCTAATTAATTGTGAATGTTGTCTAAATTTATCATTTCTTGTTAATGCAGCCTATCTTTATTGATAACGAAAAAATTTCCGTGGAGGTAAATGGTGTCTTAGTTTAGCATTCACAGACTTAAGGAAGAACGATCGCGGTAGTACCTTCAAAAAGTTACGCGCATTACGTATGGACAAAACATGGCGATAGACTAAGCGAAACGTGAAAAAATTTTGAGCGTGCTTGTATTCAGACTGCTACAATTCACGGAAAAGCGGTCTATACAAACACACGCACACCATGAAATTTCGTTTCTCGTCACGATCGTGCAACGTCGCATTGGAGCAGATGACAGTATTATTTTGATATTTCTCTATCACTGCTATGAGTACAGCAAAAGGTATCGAAAATGTCGAAACAAGAAAGGTATAGTGGCAGATTTATAAAGAATAAAAATTTGATAAAAAGTTGAAATTTATCGGGACAATGCGAGAAGGAAAATTAAGAAAGTCTGTCATTGTACTCAAAACTACATTTTAAATGTAGGTTATGCTTGAACTACAATAAACAATAATTATTATTTGAATTAAAAGTTGTTTTTAAACAATACATAAATTTGTATTGCTTAATTAATCATTTATAATTTTATACCAATGACAACGCAACCATACTCAAGTAAAGAAATCCCGTGTGTTTGTATAGCTACACGCACACTGCGACGGTTACAATGTTGCCGGATCGTATTCCCCCCATTCGCAGCCGGGTAAAAACTCCATGAAAGTTTACATCTTCCTACTGTTATTCTCGACTTCAAAACGGTCAATCGAAGTATTTTTTTTTTTACTTGTCCGAAAAATATTCATTTAGATCATGCTATTTTTTTATTGAAATCTGTCGAGACGTTTATTTGCTACGATTGAGAGAACGGCGACAGACTATGTCTACAGCATGCTTCACATATGCGATACGTGTTAAACGTCCCAACTTTAATGTTAATTATCTCCGGTTCTAAACGGTCAAATATTTCCACATTTCAGTAGCGGACAGATGCTGCAGTCTGTTTTGAGTTATAAAAATTTCAAGAAAATCTGTCGATGCGTCGATTTGCGATCGTACTTCCTTAAGCGAAAATTTTCATATATTGGTCCTGCAGAATCCTATGGGACTTCTGCACTTCTTTTTCCTGTGCATGAAAAACTTTTTCGTATGCTATTATCTGCTGATTAGCTAGTTAAACGATTTTACCATTTTTTTTCACATACACCTGAATATTCTTTCACGTTCACTCTTTTATTCGTAACAACGAAAGTTTCGCTCTATTTTGTGCTCCAATCCTTCATTCTAGTTCTGCTTTAGTGAAATTGTTCATTAATAAACACTGCAAGGAAAACGTCGTTGAAAATTAACTCAAGCCCGACGATTTTTTCTGTACTACTGACACACATCATTGTCATCTACTTTTATTATTGTTTACTATCAAGTTAATGACAATATTCCAGGAACAATAATGATAAACTCAAGTACTGATATAAATGTATTAGAAGTAGTCAGCTTGCTTAATATTTCAATTTCTTTGATGCAATTCGTTTTTATTTTCGTTTTGACAGAAGTAAAATGTTGAAGTATTACTACGTGCATACAATTGAATTTCAGGATTACTTTGTTTTCGTAAATGCTTTGGAAGGAACTCTCGTTCTCAGGAAACCATTGGATTATGAAGTTCTTAGTAATTTCTCTGTCGGCATTCGCGCACAAGTGAGTTTATTTGTCATTTTTTAAAAAACATTATTGAAGTCAAAAGTTGTGTTTTGTTGTTCTCGATAACTCAAGTCATCGAGTAGACATTTTCAGCCTAAAATTTGATTCGATCGAAATTTTGGTTTTCATCGAATTCAATAAAAATTTAACGAAGTTTAACCATTTTTCCTATTTAATTAAGGACCAAGGTAACCCACCGCAGTCATCGGTGACTACGCTTTTCGTAAACGTTGTCGATGCGGACGACCAAAACCCCGCTTTTCTCAATGATCAGTATAAAATAACTGTTCCCCATGATGCGAAAGAGGTGAGTACAGCATTTTCGAGTAAACATTTTTCTAATAAACACGCTCTGATTTGGGAGAGTTGAAAACTTTTTACTTATTCATGATCAAATTACAAGGACGTTTTCACGATCATCATCAAATAATTGCTAATTGTTTTTCAATTCTCAACCTTTGTGCAACACGGTATTTTTTTACGATTTAAATAATTAGATAAATAATTAAATAATAATAAATAAATAAGTCATTTTGGTTGATCGAAATAGTTCTATTTTGATCACGAAAACGTTGTAAAATGTCACAACTCGTTTACTATTTAAAAAAACAGGAAAAATCGAATAAATTTTTCATGGCTTTGTAAGCACGTGAAAAGGCTCAAGATTTGTTCAGCAAATCAAATTTATTTTGCAGAGCACCGTGTTGAGGGTCGATCCGGCCCCCATTCAAGCTGTGGATCAAGACGTTGGTATTAATGCTCCGGTCAGATATTCTTTCCAAGGCGGAATTTTGCCCTTTTTTAACTTGAACCCCGAAACTGCGGAGGTAGTTATGTTGAGGCCATTACTGAACTACGAGCTGATGACTCCAGCGACTGTTGTGCTTAAGGTCGGTCTTGTGTTTCTTTTTTCTTCCAATTTCGCTTCGCATGATTTTCCAATATCTTCACGACTCATGAATTCATCTTTTTTCTAATTACTTCTGTATTTCTGTCAAGTTTTTTTTTTTGGAGAGTCACGAAAATATAGACATTCGTGTTTAACCGAAACTCAATTCAAAACACAATGCTGCATTGTAATTCAATTGTATTTTGTGCAATAATTGACAATTTTTTTAAAACTGACGATAAAACGAAATAAAAAGGCTGCAGATGCATATTTATTTTGTTTTTATTTTAATAGGCAACACAAATCGATAATCCGGACCGTTACGCCCTCGCTACCGTTGTAGTATCCAGGGAAGGTGCTTTGGGTATCGAACCGACAGCTGGTAATAAACTTTTCTTATAAATTGTTACAAAAATTAAGTACATTTATTTTAACAGAAATAATATCGACATTTTTTCGACGAGCCTTTAACAAAAAATTCGTACAACTGACTAATGGACCTGCAACTTTTTTTGATTATGCACCAAGTGAGCCGATTGCCTGTCAAATTTGTACTCAAAGATTATGAGGCAAATGTACCCGAAAATACCCCGTCCGGCAGCGTGATCCTGACGGCAGGAGTCAATAAGATCGATCCGGTAAACTTTTGATCGAAAAATTACAATTTTCACAATTAAGTTGAATTCAATCATTTCTTTGCTTTAAAACGGAATTTTATTGAAGCTCATACGTAAGTGGCATGTGTTTTGATTGGATGCACGAATTTTTAGAATCTTAAATTTTGGCTGGTGGGTGCAGCTGAAGATTTAGAACGATTTTCTATCACACGCGCTGGCGAGTTGATTTTGAAAGGAACACTCGACTACGAACGAAGAATTCAACACAGTTTTTTGGTCCATGTAACGGATGGCAAACACGTAAGTAGGAACTTCTTCGAATAGACGCTTATTTCCGATTTTGTCAACAGTGAGTTTCGATATGAATTTCACGTTAGAAAATTTCGTATTAAATAATAACATCAAGCTTTCTCCAAATTTTGCAATTGTAACTATTTTTTGTGCACAGAATCACACAGCGCGTGTAAATATTTCCGTCGAAGATGTGAACGAATGGGAGCCAAGATTTCGTCATCCAAGATACGAATTTCATGCTCGCACACTGAGAGACGGATCGATAGTTGGTGAGTAAAAATGTTACAATTTTGTAATTAGGATTACAACAAAAAAAAAGAAATTGAAATTATACTTGTGAACGTAAATGATTCTAAAAGCAGAAAAATATCAAATTGAAGAAATGAAAATTGTCGAATCGCTCATAATACAGGAAGACTCGAGGCTGCGGATGGAGATCGTGGCGACAGAGTTACACTGTCATTAAGAGGACCTGACGCAAGGTACCACCAATTATATAATTTATCATAAATTTATTTTTATACAATTTTGTACCTACGAATCACGCGAAAAAGTTTGAAAATTATTTTCACATCGACAAAATTTCATTAATAATGTTAAAAAATTTATTTCTGAAGTTGAAAAAATCAATTAATTGCATCAATTTTTATTGTGACAATTAAATCATATGATTGCATTGTAAATTTATATACTTTTTGAGCAAGTACATTTATTTAAATTTTAGTTTATATAAAAAAAGTTTACTTTATAATGCTAATTCAACTGAATATAAATCATGTTAATTCTATACTTACAAGGTCCTTCGAGATACATGACAATGGTGAACTGATATTACGATCAGGTGGTCATTTTAATGGAACACTCGCGAGGCTAGTCGCCATTGCATCAGATTCCGGAAACCCGCCGCGGTAAGATTACTTTTAAGTTTTTTTCCTTACCTGAAATTTTAACAGGCAACAAACTCACATTTTTAATTCAAATAAAAAAATTTTTAAAGTAGTTTATACCACGAAGTAAAACATTGTAGCAGGCAACAAACTCACATTTTTAATTCAAATAAAAAAAATTTTAAAGTAGTTTATACCACGAGGTAAAATATTGTCGAACGTTTCGAAAAAATTCTGTCCCCCTACTCATTGTGAAGAGCTCACAGAAATATAAAATATAATAAAAAATCCTGTGCTTTATTTGTATTTTTTTTTTCCATACAGTACCAGTATGATACCAGTGATAGTGCATTTACCGAATGCAGCATCCTTACCAATTGCAGCACGGGCGGCTCCAGCTTGGTTAGGGAGCAGCGTTCTTCTTATAGCAATTTTTGGAGCCGTTTTAGGTCTTCTCGGAGTGGTTATTTTGATCCTCATCTTGTACATTTATAAACAGTACGTAAAGCAACACTTAACGGGTTATATCTAGTTGTGCTTGGAAAAATTAAGGAATTTTGATGATTTTTTTTAGCCATGTTAACGTCATTCTATTAAAATGCACTATCTGGTATTACTACACATTTTGAGATACTTATATACATTTTTTTATGAAAAAATTTTCACTGCTGGGGGAAATATGGCCGTTGTCCTAAAACACCTTTTTTTTGAACATCACTCGCGGTCAGTATGATATCTTTGGAACGGCTCATTTTAAATGAAGAAACCAAAAAGATTTCGTTAGTATAATACTATTCGCTCTTCGTGAACGAAGGATTTAGCGAAATTTTGATTTTTTGAAAAACGTCCATTTTTCCGAAAAGTTCAATTTTTGAAGTTCCAGAAATTAGGTTTTTTGACCCGAAAAATATATAAATTTTGGTCCAAATGAAAATTCCTTCGTTCACGAACAAGCCATTGTAATTAGAAGCAAGTTCGTGAAAGATTCAAATCAGTCGGTTAAATTGCTTTTGAGAAGTCGTGCTCACCGCAACAGCACTTTTTAAAAAATATTATTCCGCGATAATCGCGTTTAAAGTCGTCGATCGCTGCGCTCGGAGACTCCCGCTCTCAGGTAGCGCGCGTAAATATATTCGTTCTAGTGCTCAGATCCTTATAATATTTTGGGAAAATGTTCTTAAGATGATGTACTTTGAGAAAATGCAAAAAAAAGAAATTTCTATTTTTTTAACCCAAACAACTTGATATAACCCCCTTAATAAATCATCGGGAGAAGCTCAATTATTATTATTATTATTATTACTTGAGAAGTGTTTGTTAAAAATGACAGCAATTCAGAAATTTATGATATAAAACATTGTTTTTTACGATGACGATAAATATTCATCGTGTAAAGTTATTCGTTCTTTAAATTGCGCAGCAAAAGACCTAAGGGTGGAGGTTCAGTGAGCTCAGTTGGTACTGGCTACAGAGAAAAATCTCCCGTTCCTACAGCTTTGAGTTCCACGCCTCAAGTCCTCGCGGCGAGTATCCTCGAAGACGCTCTGGACAGCCCTAGGAATCAACCTCGTGCCAACGACGTTGATAATCCGGTCTTTGGCGAGGACAACGAACGCCCCTACGATGCAACTATTAGAAGTAAGCCTACGCTCGGTTTACAAAGCTTTAGCTTATTTGGATATAAGTAATCAAACGACGAAGAATTTCGATGAATTCGAACTTGTATTTTTTGAATTTGCCAAAATTTGGTAAGCTGTAGAAATTTTGTATTTTTTTATCGTAAACTATCGATTTTTCGATTATTGATAGTATTTTCAACAAAGTGTTAAATTGGAATATACAAAACTTGTAAACATGATCAAGGAAAATCGTTGCTTTTTGTTTTAAACGTCGTACGATTTATTTTCTTTTTTAAACTTTTCAACGAATGCTAAAAACGCGAACGACACAATTTCGATGCATTTTCACAGGCGTTACAGCATCGAGACAAATCGCATTGTACAACAAGCACAAAGTGGGCCCTGCACCGAATCCACCTGCCCTCTCCGCGACTGCAAATATCCCCAACATAGGAGGCCTCGTTCAAAATATGAATGACCTTAGTGCTCGAACGAATATTGACGCTGGATCGCAAAATTCGTCGAACTACTCTGGGGATCCTCCCGACTCGTTGGCACCAACGTGGCCAGCAGGTTCACCATCGAGGAGAGTTAAAAAACTTTCGTGGGACGACGACGACAAGGTATTTTGACCTTTTAACGAACGTTTTTTTTTATTAATCCTAATTTTATTATGCTACTTAATTAATTATTGATTATAAAACTATTCATTTTTTCATTTTATCCTAAATTCATCAATTGCTGAAAATCGTGATTATCGTATCTGCTGTTTTAAGTTATGTGAGAAGCTTGCAAGCTTTTCGTTAAATTTTATGCGAATTTGTCGACCGGATAAAATAAAATACCGAAAAATATTATGCTCGTAAACAACATTGTGTTTGCGGAAATTCGTATTCGCACCGATTTCTGAAAGTTTTTCTGCACAATTGATGTTTATTGATGATTAAAATTTCAATTTATTCAAAGTCATAAGTTTCCTCTGTTTACAGACGGACGACAGTATTAACGTTGGCGCCGATTCCCGACCAGGTGTTAGTAGAACCGGAAATGAAAAACTCAATCTTACGGTATACTTCTGACCACACGTGTATATTTATTAACGAAATATTGATAAAAATATTGTCTATACTACAGAATAATTGTTAATTTATCAAATAAATAACAATATATATATATATATATAGCTATGTCCGCCATTGCGCCCGCGTTATATTGTTACAAAGTCTGAACATTGTAAAAATCTTATTTCAACACAAATATGGTATTAACAATAAACGAATGGAATTAATTAGAATTAAGTGATACAAATTTTAGTACAGTTAATAAACAATTCAAATTTGTGTAAATTTCTAGTGGAAAATCTTGCAGAAATTAATGATCCTCATTACCACAGTGTGTGGGATTCCTATCCACTAAAATCAACATGTACTGCTTCTTTTGACATGAAATCTAAATCAAGGAAAATATCGACTAAAATAAAACCTTTTACATTCGCTTCAAATAATGTATTCGTTTTCGTGTATTTTAATTGTCTTTCTTCAATACAAATATGCGCAATTATTGTCCTTCCCTTCGCCTCGTATTGTCAAAATTTTCAGAACATTTTACTAGCTGAAAGACGAAACATTACATTTTTTTCCTCGAGGATCTCACGCTACGATCTCACGAAACCAACGCCATTATCAACGTCTCCCGAAATCAGTTGAAATAGAAAATCCAGTGATCACTGATTCACTTTGTATTTAAATCCTTAAAATTGAACTTTGTGGTATTATTTTTAACGGGACAGACCTAGTTGGAACGTCAAAAAAAAGGCCTTTTTTCCGATTTTTTTTTGGTCAAACGATAAAATAATTCACAACAAAAGTTCTTCCGTTTAAAAGATACATATGTAATGTATATGTTGCAATTTTTTCAACGCAATACATATCGAAATAAGCTGGTGACCGTCAATTGCCGAGGACGCTGCAAAAAAAAACACGGTTTGCGGTGATCAAGCTCACGCTGCAACGGCTCATCTGAAACAAAAAAAACGGAGGGGATTTTTAGTTAATGATATAATGCTCCAGTTGAACGAAGGGTTTTGAAAAATTTCCATTTTTCACAAAATGGCGGCCGTTAAAAGTCAAAAGTGTTTTTTTGACCAAAATATCAGTTCCATTTTTTGCTATTAAAAATAAAAATAATTATCCAAAAAAAAAATCCTTCGTTCATATGGAGGACTACCATGTATAGAAGAAGTGATATAAATTTCAACCCGATCGGTAAAGCCGTTCTCGAGCTACAGTGATCACCGACTTCAAAAACATGGTTTCGAGAAAAACGCACTTGAAGTCCGCTACCTGCTTACCTATGGCTCAGACACGACGTGCTACAAAGTCTTGTATTTCGGCGAATAATGGTCCGATTTACATTTACCTGGGCGGAAAATGTTCGTAAGAGATTCTACTTTTTGAAAATGAAATAAAAAAAAAATCGATTTTTCGAAAATTCTAACTAGGTCTGTCCCGTTAATTGCTAGTTTCTGCAATTTTTTTCATGCATACCAGTTTGCTGGTACTTAATGAACAATATAGTGAAAATCTGTTGTGAACTATAAGCTACTTATCTAGAAAAGATTCACTGAAATCCGTCCAATAGTTTTCAAATTATAAGTAATTAAATACTTGCCGTCAAGACGCTACCGCGTCTCTAGATAGAGACAGCTGAACAAACTTTTTTCCCCTTATAGATTAATATATGCACAGAAACGTCCATTTTAATGTTTTCAAAAATCACCTCGAATGTTTACGTGACGTTTGACGTTTCGTAATTGGGGTCAGTGGGTCTGCCAGGTTATGACTGTTCAGCGATATCGACGATTCACGGAACAGCCGTTTCGCTGTACCTTGAAATCGCCATTCACCGTTACAACCGATGAAACGTTGAAGATCTTTGAAATCGAAGAATTCGTAATAAAAATAACAAAGAATAACTAATTGGTAAAGATTACAAAAACAGAGTCAATAACTATTTTTTTATTTTCGAACATTGACAATGTTCAACATTCTTGAAACATAATCGTTGTGGATGCGGTTCGGAACAGGAAAAAAATGTTGTCTAAATTAAAATCAAGTCTTACTGACATCGGAATTTTGAAGGAGATATATTATATAGTCAACATTTTTTGGACCTTCTTTAAGGGACGTATTTTTCATCGGAAGTCAAATGTTTTCGTCCCACGTTCGATCTCCGTTGGTTGACTGATCGACAATTGGTCATGCGTGAAAAAAACGATCGTGATCAACTGTTTATGGTGAACACATTGTACAATTTACTCCCGCACACCTTAATGAGCGATGCCGTAACAACTATGATCCCACTAAGTATAATACTCAGAAATAGCGCGAGGTATGAGAAAAAGAAAGTGAGATATGCTTCAAAAGCGGGGAGAAAGTGACCCAAAGAACTCGTAAGATGCTCAGGTGTTGTCGATCAGTCGAGTCTTAGTCTTGAACTGGTTAACAGAGGCCACATTTCCGCGTAGCTGTACCAACGAAAAGCGATAAACGAAGAAATCTCATTGTCATTAAGAAGTAAGTTTCAATTGTTTACTGTCAGAAAGATTGGAAATTCCTTACTTGGAAACATCATTTTAAATGTTACTGACGTTTTATGAGACATTTAAACTATTATGCACGCTTAACACTATGTTTATCATAACTGTCTGTTAAGATGCATTTCTTCATAAAGATAGCATATAACGGGAAGAAGCAAAAGAAATTGGAAACCTTCTTGAATTATTTGAAAAAAATAAATAAATAAAATTTACTCGAGAAATTAAAAGAAATTGAAATTTTTTAAATGTTTTTTTCATTTCCACTGTTGTTTGTTGTTTCGCTGCATTTTTTTTTTTACAAATCTAAAAAAAAATACATAAACTCAAGAGTGCACGGGTTTTCTACCGCGGAAGGTCGTCTTCGTAAACTTGCGTTCGAATTTCAATTCGAAAAGTCTGACATCGAAACCGAACAGTTGCTCTTTTCTCGACTTGTGTTCAAGGTTAAACTCCTGAACATACAAAAACACCGCGAAAGATTTTCTTGTTGGAAATTTCATGCTCTGCAGGATTGGTTTTATGCATTTTTGCACGTTCTCTAAATGTTTCGACAGTTTGCGCGGTAAAATTAAGCGGCTTCGGTAACTTTAATACCGGATATTCTTGGCATTTTCTTGGTCAGATCGGGGTCTGACCAAGAAAATGGTATTGGATTTTTCGACACAGAACTGAGTACTGAACTTCAGTTTACGAGGATGATCATCAGTGGTGGAACATACTGTGACGTTGTAGAAAAATAAATTTCTTTTTTTTAACATATTAAAATTCTTCTCAAATTTTATTTTCAAAGCTTTATGAGAAGATAAAGATTGTTTTAAAATATTTTTCTATTTAAGTTTTTCTAATCAAAACTTTGTCATCGTTTGTAAATCAATATCCCAACTTTTCACATAAAATTTATTCACTTGAAGGAATTTCTATATAAATTATGTAAAAAAAAAATGAAAATGTTTCCAAACTTTTCGACGTCAGTGTTAAATCGATGAAACTTTGTTCGGTAAAAGTCAGTGTAAAGTGGATTTCGTCTTATAATAAGTTTTTTTCAAACTGTACCATCATTTAAAAATACTATCGTTATATAACTGTATTTACGAGTGTGTTGTGTCGTATTGGTGTGCGAAGATCTGCGGCGCTTTGAATTTCCGGGAGAAAGTAGCTCGACCGAGCGAAGCGCGTCAACCGGGCTTGTCAGTGGCGTCAACATCGTGTATCTCATTGTTCGGAATACCTGATGAATATGTTTTCCAGAAGCAGTTCAGTGTCACCAGAAATTGGTCACAGATTAACGCAAGTATATGTCCAACATCTAACCCTTCATTTTTAATTCCTGTACACGTTTACATTCACAGATCAATATTTTATTCGATTGTGAGTGCGAACTAAATTTTTGCTCATAATGCTAATAA